>JARQOC010000003.1:279044373-279416873 GCA_033576535.1 Allobates femoralis | reverse complement strand
ACACACACACACATAAATATATATATATACACAAATATAATACAATATGTGTGTGTATATCTATATGTATGTTTAATCACACACATATTCATATATATATATACATACACACTATTGTACATTTACCTATTCAGACATATTCATATATTTGTGTTAACCTATATATTCAAGTGTGTTTTCATACAAAAAATATTAAACACAAATATAAATAAATATGTGTGTGTGTGTACAAACATATAAATATTATGGCGTGCATTTGTGTGTAATGACATACATCGATCATCGCTATATATATATATTCATATACATATATAGCAATACATCGATATCTCCATATATACAAATATTGTTTACACTTTAAATTATCTATGGAGATATATATCTAACAAAATATCTATCTATCTACGTTATCTCTCTATCTACGGTATCAATCTATCTATGTATCTATGTATCTATCTATGTATCTATCTATCTATCTATCTATCTATCTATCTAGGGTATATATCTATCTATCTATGTATCTATCTACGGCAGGGGTCTCAAACTCACGTCCCTCGTGACGCATGCTGCCCCTGGGGCTTCCGTGTGCGGCCCCCGGCACCATGGACAATAGACCATGCTTTCGGCGGTACAGTACATGGTGCCGCCGCGGTCTACGCAATAATATTACTTCCGGCCACTTCCCTGACGCTCGGTCTGCCCCTCTGTAAGTTCAACGCGAGCCGTCAGCCAATGAGAGGCACAATGGTGACGTCATACACTGGGCCTCTCAGTTTTTGACGGCGGCTTGCATTGATCTGGCACAGCGGCAGAGTGAGCGGCACAGTGAAGCGGCCGGAAGTAACATTATAGCAGAGACCGCGGTGGCCCCATGCACTTGACCGCTGACAGAATGCCTGTGTCTGTGAGTGCCTGTGTCTGTGAGTGCCTGTGTCTGTGAGTGCCTGCATCTGTGATTGCCTGGGTCTGTGAGTGCCTGGGTCTGTGAGTGCCTGTGAGGTTCTGTGAGTGCCTGTGTCTGTGAGTGCCTGTGTCTGTGATTGTCTTTAAGTGTGAGTGTCTGTGAGTGTGAATGCCTGTGAGTCTGAGTGTCAGTGTCTGTGAATGTGAGTGTCTGTCAGTGTGAGTGTCTGTGAGTGCCTGAGAGTGTCTGTGAGTGCCTGAGAATGTCTGTGAGTGCCTGAGAGTGTCTGTGAGTGCCTGAGAGTGCCTGAGAGTGTCTGTGAGTGCCTGTGAGGGTCTGTGAGTGTCTGTGAGTGTCTGTGAGTGCCTGTGAGGGTCTGTGAGTGCCTGTGAGGGTCTGTGAGTGTGAGGGTCTGTGAGTGCCTGTGAGGGTCTGTGAGTGCCTGTGTCTGTGAGTGCCTGTGTCTGTGATTGTCTTTAAGTGTGAGTGTCTGTGAGTGTGAATGCCTGTGAGTCTGAGTGTCAGTGTCTGTGAATGTGAGTGTCTGTCAGTGTGAGTGTCTGTGAGTGCCTGAGAGTGTCTGTGAGTGCCTGAGAGTGTCTGAGAGTGTCTGTGAGTGTCTGTGAGTGCCTGAGAGTGCCTGAGAGTGTCTGTGAGTGTCTGTGAGTGCCTGAGAGTGTCTGTGAGTGCCTGTGAGGGTCTGTGAGTGCCTGAGAGTGTCTGTGAGTGCCTGAGAGTGTCTGTGAGTGCCTGAGAGTGCCTGAGAGTGCCTGAGAGTGTCTGTGAGTGCCTGTGAGGGTCTGTGAGTGTCTGTGAGTGTCTGTGAGTGCCTGTGAGGGTCTGTGAGTGCCTGTGAGGGTCTGTGAGTGTGAGGGTCTGTGAGTGTGAGGGTCTGTGAGTGTGAGAGCCTGTCAGTGTGAGGGTCTGTGAGTGTGAGGGTCTGTGACTCTGATGTTGTCTCGGAGTGTGAAGGTCTGTGAGGGTCTGAATGAGTGTGAGTTTGTACAGAATTGTGTGATTATAACAGAAGCGATAGAGCACAGGAGGCACACGTTTAATTACCCTTGATATCCCACAACACGTTTGCACGGAAGTCCGCCGTCTTCATCACGTGGTTGTACCTGATGGAGAAGGTGGACCGCCGTGGATATGCTTTGTGGTATATAAAAGGTAATTAAACGTGTGCCTCCTCTGCTCTATCGCTTATGTTATAATCACACTATTCTGTTCAAATATCATATCCCCATCCTAGGGTTGCAGCAGGAGCAGCTGTGACTCAGAATCGCCCATATCGGAAGCCAAAGGAACGGCGGTGACGTACCACAGAACCTCACTGGTGCAGGTGATCGGCTTTCTCAAGTAACCAAACCAAAAGAAGAAGAAGCTGCTCGTCGAGGAAACCCCGACCGCTGGAGTCCGGAGCCATCCACAGCGATACGCAGGGTTGCACAACCAGCAAAGGTGAGATGCTAACCCCCACATCTGTTATTGTCGCCCCCACTAGACCACCAGGTACCGCTCATTGCTTGTGCTTCCCCCACCCCCGTATTGTTCCACATCAGTGACTGTGAGAGTGTGAGTTAATGTGTGCGTGCGTTATTGTGAGCGTGCGTTACTGTGTGCGTGCGTTAGTGTATTCGTGCGTGCGTTAGTGTGTGCGTGAGTTAATGTGTGCGTGTGTGTGTGTGTTAATGTGTGAGTGGGTGATTTAATGTGTCAGTAGGTGTGATCGTGAGTGAAAGTGTGTGTGTCTGTTTGTGTGTGCGTGTGTGTGTGTGTGTGTGTGTGTGTGTGTGTAAAAAGAAGGCAGACCAGGCTAGGGACATCACTAAAAAAAGGGTTCCAGCTTGGGGGACATTACTGCACTATGGGGGTGAGGATGGTGACATCACTACAAAACGGGACCAGCATGGGGAACATTACTGCAAAAGGTGAACAGTTTGGGGATATTAGTACAAGAGGGGGACCAGGGTGGGGATATTACAACAAGAAATTGACCAAGATTGAGACATTACAACAAGAAAGGGTTCAGTATTTGGAGATTACTAAATTAATCAAAAAAAAACTGGAATTACTAAAAATGTCAGATAGGCGGCCGTAAGACGCTTAAATTATGTGAACGATATTGTTAGCGATCACATGCACGCGTGTTCGCTAACAATATCGTTCACATCGCTGTTGAGATGTCACACAGGTAGACTTACCAGCGATGTGGAGCAGCGAGATTGATTGTTACTATGGTACACATCGGGTTACTAGGTGCCGCGCGGCGCATAGTAAGCCGACGTTTACCATAGATACCATCTCTCATCATAGGCTCTCCCGCTGTAAGATCGTTCATCGTGGTGTCACACACCACCATGGTGCAGATTGAACAAGCGTTTATCGCTTGATACGAGCTACGGCTCACCAATGTAAGATCTAACGATCAAGCGATTTTACATTGTAAAATCTCCGGATTACACGCAGCGATGCACAAACGATATCGCTTAAGCAATCAAAAAGCAGATCACTTAAGCGATATCGTGCATTACATTGATGCGTGTGACGGCCGCCTTAGTCGTAAAAGAAATGTGGCCCTACGATATCAATTATTTTCTATGTGCTGCCCAACACCCCAACAGAGTTTGAGACCCATGATCTACAGTATCTATCTATGGTATCTATATATGGTATCTATCTATCTATCTATCTATGGCATCTCTCTATCTATGGTATCTATCTATCTATCTATGGCATCTCTCTATCTATCTATCTATCTATCTATCTATCTATCTATCTATCTACGATATCTATCGATCTATAAACGGTATCTATCTACAGTATCTATCTATGGTATCTATCTATCTATATAAGGTATCTATCTATCTATAGTATCTATCTATGGTATATATCTATCGATCTACGGTACCTAGCTATCCTACAACGGTATCTATCTATCTACTGTATCTATCTATGGTATATATATATCAATCTATCTATCTATCTATCTAAGGTATCTATTTATCTACGTTATCTATCGATCAAAGGTATCGATCTATCTATCTATGGTATCTATCTATCTATGTATCTATCTACGGTATCTATCTATCTATCTACGGTATCTATCTATCTATCTACGGTATCTATCTATCTATGTAAGGTATCTATCTACGGTATCTATCTATCTATCTATCTATCTATCTATCTATCTATCTATCTACGGTATCTATCTATCTATCTATTGGATCTATGTTATCTATCTATGGTATCTATCTATGTTATCTATCTATGTTATCTATCTATGTTATCTATCTATGGCAGGGGTGGGGAACTACAGGCCTCAAGGGCCGCACACAGTGCAGGTTTGCAGGATTTCCTTAGTGTTGCACAGGTGATAATATAATCACCTGCACTGGTGATGATTCCAACCTCTGTGCAATACCAAGGAAATCCTGAAAACATGACCTGTGTGCGGCCCTCGAGGCCTGGAGTTCACCACCCCTGATCTATGGTATCTATCTATCTATCTATCTATCTATCTATCTATCTATCTATCTATCTATCTATATGTGAATACACACACCGATGTATTTAAAATACACCCCCACATATTGAAGTATATACACACACATATTTATTTATATATTTTTTTAATCATTTAGATTTTAAAACAACCGTGTATATATAGGATAACAAAAATATATTACTTAATGTTTATATTATATATGTACACTGGTGTGTATCTCTGTACATATATATACTTGTGTGATTACGCATACATAGTTATTCACAAACACGTGTGTACATTGTCTTTGTGTTTTTATATATATATATATATATATATATATATATATATACAGGGCCGGTTTTAGACCAAGTGGGGCCCTAGGCGAGATTGAGAGTGGGGCCCCAAACTATGAAATAAAAATAGTACCCATACAGTTGTATACAGTATATACAGCAGCCCCAGTGGTATATACAAGCCCCAGTAGTATATACAGCAGCCCCAGTGGTATCCAGCAGCCTCCCCAGTGGTATGCACAGGCCCCAGTAGTATATACAGCAGCCTCCCCAGATGGTATAACAGGCCCCAGCAGTATATACAGCAGCCTCCCCAGTGGTATATACAGGCCCCAGCAGTATATACAGCAGCCTCCCCAGTGGTATATACAGGCCCCAGCAGTATTACAGCAGCCTCCCCAGTGTATACACAGGCCCCAGCAGTATATACAGCAGCCCCAGTGGTATACAGCAGCCTCCCCAGTTATATATACAGGCCCCAGCAGTATATACTGCAGCCCCAGTGGTATACAGCAGCCTCCCCAGTGGTATATACAGGCCCCAGCAGTATTACAGCAGCCTCCCCAGTGGTATACACAGGCCCCAGCAGTATATACAGCAGCCCCAGTGGTATACAGCAGCCTCCCCAGTTATATATACAGGCCCCAGCAGTATATACTGCAGCCCCAGTGGTATACAGCAGCTCCCCAGTGGTATATACAGGCCCCAGCAGTATACAGCAGCCTCCCAGTTGTATATACAGGCCCCAGCAGTATATACAGCAGCCCCAGTGGTATACAGGCAGCCCCAGTGGTATATACAGGCCCCAGTGGTGGTGTATACAGGCAGCCCCAGTCAGTGGTGGTGTATACAGGCAGCCCCAGTCAGTGGTGGTGTATACAGGCAGCCCCAGTTAGTGGTGGTGTATACAGGCAGCCCCAGTCAGTGGTGGTGTATACAGGCAGCCCCAGTTAGTGGTGGTGTATACAGGCAGCCCCAGTTAGTGGTGGTGTATACAGGCAGCCTCAGTTAGTGGTGGTGTATACAGGCAGCCCCAGTTAGTGGTGGTGTATACAGGCAGCCCCAGTTAGTGGTGGTGTATACAGGCAGCCCCAGTTAGTGGTGGTGTATACAGGGGCCCCAGGGCCCAGTGGTGGTGTATACAGGGGCCCCAGGGCCCAGTGGTGGTGTATACAGGGGCCCCAGGGCCCAGTGGTGGTGTATACAGGGGCCCCAGGGCCCAGTGGTGGTGTATACAGGGGCCCCAGGGCCCAGTGGTGGTGTATACAGGGGCCCCAGGGACCAGTGGTGGTGTATACAGGGGCCCCAGGGCCCAGTGGTGGTGTATACAGGGGCCCCCTCCTCCACTCCCTGTAAAAGAAGACACATCATCATACTTACTTACTCTCTGCCGCTGCCGCTGTTCGCCAGTCTGCACCGCCCCTCCGAACTGAGAGGCCCAGTGTATGACGTCACCATTGTGCCTCTCATTGGCTGACGGCTCGCGTTGAACTTACAGAGGGGCAGACCGAGCGTCAGGGAAGTGGCCGGAAGTAATATTATAGCGTAGACCGCGGCGGCACCATGTACTGTACCGCCGAAAGCATGGTCTATTGTCCATGGTGCCGGGGGCCGCACACGGAAGCCCCAGGGGCAGCATGCGTCACGAGGGACGTGAGTTTGAGACCCCTGCCGTAGATAGATACATAGATAGATAGATATATACCCTAGATAGATAGATAGATAGATAGATACATAGATACATAGATAGATTGATACCGTAGATAGAGAGATAACGTAGATAGATAGATATTTTGTTAGATATATATCTCCATAGATAATTTAAAGTGTAAACAATATTTGTATATATGGAGATATCGATGTATTGCTATATATGTATATGAATATATATATATAGCGATGATCGATGTATGTCATTACACACAAATGCACGCCATAATATTTATATGTTTGTACACACACACACATATTTATTTATATTTGTGTTTAATATTTTTTGTATGAAAACACACTTGAATATATAGGTTAACACAAATATATGAATATGTCTGAATAGGTAAATGTACAATAGTGTGTATGTATATATATATATGAATATGTGTGTGATTAAACATACATATAGATATACACACACATATTGTATTATATTTGTGTATATATATATATTTATGTGTGTGTGTGTGTTTGTGCATACTTCACTCTCTGTCTCTATCTAGATATATATATATATATATATATATATATATATAGAGAGAGAGAGAGAGAGAGAGAGAGAGAGAGAGAGAGATATTAGATAGATATGTATATGTGTGTGATCACAAATACATATTTATACACACATATATATATTAGTATATATGTGTTTGTATATATATATATCTATATATATATAGTGTGTTTATGTGTACATATCCACACACAAACACATATATATATAAATATATATATATATATATATATATATATACATAAACACACATATATGTGAAAATGTAATAAACACATATACATATATGTATAATATTTGTATATATGTGTGTGGAGATATATATATATGTGTTGGTGCATACTTCACTCTCCCTCACATTTTTATATAAATATATATATATATATATATATATATATATATATATATAGATATATATATATATATATGTGATCAGAAATACACATTTACACACACACACACACACACATACATACATGTATTATAATTGTAGATATGTGTGTGTATATATATATATATATATATATATAATGTATATGTGTGTGATCAGAATGACATATTTACACACACACATATATGGATCGATTATATTAGTATATATGTATATTTTTTATATATATATATATATAAATATACATATATATGTAAGTTGTACTTTTTTTTGTATGTGTGTGTGTATTAAATATATATATATATTATATTTATATATACATATATATGCATGCACACACATATACTACTGTAATACATATATGTGTGTGTAAATATGTATTTTTGTTCTCACACATATACATTATATATATATATATATAATGTATATGTGTAAAAAAAAAAAAATTACACACACATATATGTATTACAGTAGTATATGCGTGTGCATGCATATATATGTGTATATATATATATATATATATATATATATATATATATATATATATTTTATATCCACATCTATATATATATAGTGTCTATTGAAATTTTTTTTTGTTTTCTTTATTACTTTGAGTGAAGCAGTGGGGGCACAGTTATGGAGGGGGTCACAGACAGAGAGCGAGAGACAGGGAAGGAGGGTGACACAGGGGAGGGAGGGGGATTCACCGGAGCCTGCCCACCGGCCTCTGTCTGTGAACGCGCACTGGCCAACTTCAGCGCATGCGCAGATCGCTTTCTGAAGTCGGCCGGTGCACGTCAGACAACAGCGCCCCGGCCGCCCGGAAATGACGCGTCACGCCATCACATGACCGTGACGTCGCGGGCGCGATATTGTGAATCGTGCCCGCGCTACAAAGTTTGAAAAAACGCCCATTAGGGCGTAATACAGCGGCACAGGGGAACCGCCTCGCAGACAAGGAGGCTTGGGAACGCCCCACTGCCACGGATTTTGTAAGTTTTGAAACGACTAAAGTGCACTTTCATATTGAACTAAAACACCACAAAGGGATGTGTAGGACTGTAGTGTTATGCTTCAGGGACATGTATTTACAGCTAACAAGGGTGATTTGGGGTGACAGGTTCCCTTTAAGGTCCAATTGCACATTAACCCCTTCACCCTCGAGCGATCCATTTTTCGTATTTACCTCCCCCTCTTCCTTAACTTTTTTATTTTTTCGGCAATATAGACATATGAGGGCTTCTCTTTTGCGGGACAAGTTGTACTTTTGAATGACATCATTTATTTTACCATATAGTGTACAGGAAAATGGGAAAAAAATCCAAGTGCAGTGAAATTGCAAAAAACTGCAATTACACGTTGTTTTTTTTTTCATCATGTTCACGATATAGTAAAACTGATGTGTTGGTATGATGCCTCGGGTCAGTGTGAGCTCATAGATACTGAACATGTATACCTTTAGTGGTGAAAAAAAAATCAGAAGAAAAGAAAATTGCACTTTTGCATCATTTTCCCTTAAGGTACCTTTACATGCCGCCACTGCGTGGTAGCAACTGCCTGGCAATGGGGATTTTTGTGCCTGTTGCGTTGAAATTGCTACGAAGTGGCGGCGTGTAATTTGGGAAAGTGATCAGGTTCCTCGCAGTTGATTCGGGTAGCTGTGTCCGAGCCGTGTTAAAAAATCCAAGGCAACACAAAGGAACAATTGCCATGGTAGTGGCGTGTAAACGGGGGACAGGGACCCCTTAGGGTACCTTTACACGTCACAACATTGCATGCAATTTCACTTGCAACTTACTGGTTGCAGTGAAATCAAGGACACATTGTTCCATTTTGTTGCCGTGTACAAATGTAACAATGTGTCCATGATTTCACTGCACCCAGTAAGTTGCAAGTGAAATTGCAAGCAATGTTGCGACGTGTAACGGTACCCTCAGAGTTATAATTTTTCCAAGATCTGAGGGTATTTTACAGCTTATTTTTTGCAGCTTGAGCTGACGTTTCTAATGATACAATTTTTGGGTGGATGTGCTGTTTTGATCGTCCGTTATTGCATTTTATAGCAATGTTGCAGCAATCAAAAAAAACATAATTTTGGCGATTGGACTTTTTTTTCCTTTACACAGTTAGGGTGCCGTCACACGCATCAATTTAGTGAACAATATTGTTAGCGATCACATGCACGCGCAATCGCTAACAATATCGTTCACATCGTTGGTGAGCTGTCACACAGGCAGACTCACCAACGATGTGGACCAGCGAGATTGCAGGTAACCATGGTACACTTCGGGTTACTAGGCGCCGCACGGTGCTTAGTAACCCAATGTTTACCATGGATACGAGCTCCCAGCATAGGCTGCAAGGTGCTGGGAGCTCGTTCATCGTTGCTCTGCCGGTGTCACACGCAGCGATGCTGCGTGTCCACCGGCCGACTAACGACAGATTTGTGAACATGTTCACAAATCTGCAATCAAACAATCAAACGATTTTTCAAAGAAAAATCGTTTCATTACATGTAGCAAAGCACAAATGATATCGCTTAAGCGATCAAAAAAGCAGGTCACTTAAGCGATATTGTGCAGGGAATTGATGCGTGTGACATGGCCCTTAACCAATCTAATTCATATTTTGATAGATTGGGCATTTCTGAATGCGAAGATATCAAATGTCTGTATATTTTATATTCTTTTAATTGTTTTTTTCAGTAGGGCAAAAGAGAGGTGATTTGCAATTGTAGTTTTTTTTTTTCATATTTTAACAAACTTTATTTTTTTTCATTACTTTACTTTGCCCACTAGAGGAGCTCAGCATTCCCCTGTTTGATCGCTTTCCCTTTGTTCCGATGTGCAACAGCCCATCCGAATATAGGGGAAATGATCACTCCCTGCTGGTGACGTCATTGGGTCATCACCAGCAGGAAATGATTCAGAACAGCTTCCGGGTTCATCAGATGACCCCGGGCTGTCCAGATAATAGCGGAGATCCTGTGATCACTTCATGGGACATCCAATGTCAGCGAGGAACATCACAATCCCTGCTGCGGGGCTTTGGATTGCACTGTGAGTGACTGACAGCGCAATCCAAAGGGTTAACACCACCGATCAGATAACTGATCCAATCAGGGGTGTTTGCTTCACTTCTCAGCTGATGAGATCAGCTGAGATGTGTGTCGGAGGATACGTGCTCAGTGGGTGGACTCACATCAAGGGACTGCCAAGGACATATATACTGTATACGTCCTTGGTCGTGAAGGAGTTAAATGAAATTCAGACAAAATCAACTGGTGGAGCAGCTGATATATATGGAGCTTTCTGACTCTCCACAGACAGTTGATATTTGAGTGTTTAATTTGCATGGAAGCATTGGATCATTTTCAAACTAACTTTCCAGCTATTTCATATGCATGGCAAAGTTGCACCCCCACTATGTAACAGAAGGAAAAGGTCCGGTTGCTATAGAACACTGAAACCTCTTTGTTGATTGTTTGAATGTTCATTGCATTTTCCGACAATGCAATAAAATGGCTTCCTTGGTATAAGTCACACTGTGGGCCATCTTAGTCATACGTTTGTATGGGCTGAAAACTAAAGGTACATAGTTCCCGTTTTCATCTCACAAGTGCTTTATAATTTCCGTCAGCTGCTGGCTATTATGTGTGAAGAAATATTTTAACCAATGTTGTGCTTGACAAGAAGATGTCCAGCTTCATCCCCCTCTTCCACCAGTCTGACATTTATAGCAATGCAGGGAGACTGACTGTGTGGCGCCCCACTGGTCAGTGTGCCACAGTTGGGGTACTGCACCCATAACCGAGCGAGTGGTATCTCAGTCACTTGAGGGATAATGTTAAACTGAGGCTTTCATCCTGCATTCACACACTCTAGAGCAGGGGACTACAGGGGACTACAGGGTTAAATCCTCTGCTGAGACACCCAGTCCCAGTGGGAGGAGTTCAGAGCAGAGTGTGAGAGCGAGAAACACACAGACAGATTTAATCTAGTTTCAGGGACGAAGCAACGAGGGGGACCTTGGAGAGTTCCCCAGGGAGGGCGCCTGAAAGGAACGGTGACCCAGACGGAAGGAAGAGACCCAGTGCTGGATCTTTTCATGGTCCGGGGGAATCCTAGTCCACAACGGGGTACCGGCTACGAGTCACGGTGCAGGCAAGTCTAACCCTGACCCGTCAATACCGGTAGGTCGCAGGTTTGCCCAGCAGCCCCGACCGTGTCCAGAATGTGCAGCCCCACCAGGAGCACTAAACCGGGTTGAGCCCCTTAGAGAAGAAGGGTAACCTCATGGCACCCAACGCGCCTGGTAGACAAGTGGGTTGTGCAGGACAGCGCAAGGATAGTGAGGAGGCGCAAGAAAGACAGCAAAGGATGGTGAATGTAGTTGAAGGAACATTCTGGGAGTCTCAAAGAGACTTTATCCTCTCCGGTGAGCCAGCTACCCACAAAGACTGTAACTGTGAACCTGAACAACCGTGAACTTTTACAAGTAAATGACCCGCCCAGGCCGGGGTACTCAGAGCTCGGGCATGGTGTCAAGGGAATGCTATCACGGGTGGCTGCACCCAAGTCTGTGGCTCTGGGGGTTGGTGACTTCTAAAATACAGTTTAAGTTAGAATAGTTTGTGACGGCAAGGGTGGTATAGCTTCCTACAGGTGAAGCTGGGCCTCCGGGGCAGCGTTGAGTGGGCAGTTCAGAGTAGGGGCTTGGGCCAAGGTAATGGATAGTGAAAGAGTCTCTACGGAGCACAGAAACAGGGAGGAATAACGCACACACACACACCGCTGAGTGTCTCTTTACCTTTTACAGGTGAAACTGCAGGTAATACGTCCAGAGCACTGTCGGGTGACCAGAAGCACAGTTGAACTTCCACAGAGAGTAAGTATAAGGCCTCCTTATACTCTCTCCCCCGTTGTTGAAGCCTTGCCTATGTATAACTTGTCTGGCCTCCTCACTTCTCTCTTTCTCCTTGTGCGCGGTTTGCGGGTTACCCTTGATCACCGTTGTCCTCTCCTTACTACGGTGTCTGGCTCCCTTAATGTTGAGTACGCAGGGGGACTGGGTGACTGACAGGTGTGGACCCCCGGAGTCCGATGTTTACATGGGCGAGCCTCCACTGGCTCCTCTACTCCCACTTTTCTCTGTACTTCTCGCCTTCCGATCCCACTCCTGGGCCTGGTTGGACAGCAAAAGTGCTACTCCGGGTCACTGGTTCGGGCCTAGCACATCACCGAGCACCAGGACGTCTTCGCAGCTCTCCTAGCGTCTGCACCCTCTGCCTAACTCCTTCCCCAGCACCAGTATTTATAGGGAATCTCGCCTAAGGTCAGCGAGTTGGGCTCCCCTTACTGTGCTAGTGTGGAAGGTGTTGTTTGTAGGTGGTACCCTCTGTGGAAATCCAGCTGTGCACTAGGGAAGCTTGTGGTTACCTGTGTGAGCAGGGCGCCATATTCTCCCTAGTTAATGTCAGTACTCCTGGACTGAGACATTTTGTTTTCAACATAGAAATAATATTTTCAACAATAACAATTGGTAAACTATTTACAGAGTCTCAAAATTTACAAAAAACACTGACAAATGGTAAAACAGGTAAAGTCCGTACGGTGCTAGTCCATCCACCGCAGGCTTTTTGAAAAAGTAGTTTGTTGTCACAACCAGTCCTGTTACTATGGTCCCTTAAAATGTACAAAGTGGGGAAAAGTTCTAAGGAAAAGGTTTGATGATGGGAGTGAAGGTGTGTCACGGTCCGCGCTGCTCCAAGCTCAAGAAAAACTCACAAATGAGTCAGAGTTTCATCAAACAAATTTCCATTCTTTTATTCTCCATCCTCCAACGCGTCGGCGCCCCACCTGGCACCTTCCTCTACCCTCTACGAGTGTCAGCATCTCAGGTGATGTAGGTAATACAGGGCGTGATGAAGGTAAATCAGGTAAACGTCTGTGTGGCCTTAGTCTCACTACAGGGCTAGCAGGTCCACCGATTGCAGCACCCTCGGATTCTCTTGCAACAGGTATTTCTTCCTGACTTCTTTCCACTTCTTCTTGGGGTTGGTAAACGTTGAGCAAGGGCACTAAGATTGCTCCATCTTGTTGAGGCCAATCCTCTGGGAAATCGCCTAAGATTGTAGATATAACCTTTTTGTTTGTTTTTTCACATGGAGTTGGGTCTTCTTCAGGTTCTGGTTCTTTTTTAGAATGCATTGAGAAGTAGTGATTTTCCCATTCTGTTGAAAACTTTTTCAGATGATCTCTTGACACGGTTTGTGTAGTCTTTCCTCCGTTTTTACTGATAAGACACACTTTACTGTTGTTAAAGTCAGATTCTAACAGTATGTAGGGTTCTTGTTCCCACTGATCATCTAACTTATGCTTCTTCCTCTTTCTCTTCAAAACAACACTTCCTGGTAAGATGGGTTCTGCTGGTGCACTTTTGTTGAAGTCCCTTTCCTGTTTCTCTCGAGCCTTTTCAAGGTTGTCTTCAACGCCAGCTTGAACCTGTCTGTATTGTTCTAGACGGTTAACGTTCCAGCTGGACTGGGAAGCATCTGCTTTGGGTTCTACAACTCCGGTCTACAGGTAATCTTCTTGTACGTACTCTCATGAGGTAAGCGGGTGTACAGTTTGTAGAACTCACTGGAATGTGGTTGTACATGTCGACTAAATCTGGTAGTTTTTCTGGCCATTGACTTCTTTCTTCCAGAGGTAATATTTTCAGCATGTCTATGACGATATTATTTATTTTCTCGCATAACCCTTAGGTTTGGGATGATATGGTGTAGTTCTTATCTTTTTACAACCATACAGTGTTGGCCAAAAGTATTAACACCCCTGCAATTCTGTCAGATAATACTCAGTTTCTTCCTGAAAATGATTGCAATCACAAATTCTTTGGTAATATTATCTTCATTTTATTTGTCTTAAATGAAAAAACACAAAAGAGAATGAAGCAAAAATCAAAACATTGATCATTTCACACAAAACTCCACAAACAGGCCAGACAAAAGTATTGGCACCCTAAGCCTAATACTTAATTGCACAACTTTTAACCAAAATAACTGCGCTCAACCGCTTCCGGTAACCATCAATGAGTTTCTTACAATGCTCTGCTGGAATTTTAGACCATTCTTCTTTGGCAAACTGCTCCATGTCCCTGATATTTGAAGGGTGCCTTCTCCAAACTGCCATTTTTAGATCTCTCCACAGGTGTTCTATGGGATTCAGGTCTGGACTCAATGTGGTACTCACAAGGACACAGGACAGAGGTTTAGTCAACTTTAATCAATGTCAACTGGCTGCAAGTGTGATTTAATTATTGCCAACACCTGTTAGGTGCCACAGGTAAGTTACAGGTGCTGTTAATTACACAAATTAGAGAAGCATCACATGATTTTTCTAAGGCTGCCAATACTTTTGTCCACCCCGTTTTTTTATGTTTGGTGTGAAGTTATTTCCAATTTGGCTTTAGGACAACTCTTTTTATGTTTTTTTTATTGAAGACAAATTAAATGAAGATAATTCCAAAGAATTTGTGATTGCAATCATTTTCAGGAAGAAACTGAGTATTATCTGACAGAATTGCAGGGGTGTCAATACTTTTGGCCAACACTGAACATATGGCAAAATTCTTGGAAGATTTCTGCTTCAAAAGCTCCACCTCTGTTAGTCAGAATTTGCTTTGGATATCCCAGTGGTCTGCAAAAGACATTCTGGAATGTTCTTGCAGCTGTTGCAGCCGTTAAGTCCTTCACAGGTGCGACCATCAGGAATCTGGAGTAATGGTCCACAATTGTCAATGCATACGTGTAGCCTGATCTACTTGGAGTCAGTTTCACGTGGTCCAAGGCTATGATTTCAAGTGGTTGTTTTGTCACTACAGACTGGAGTGGTGCTCTCTGGCTTTGCAGGTCTTTTCTTCTTAGACTACAGGGTCCACAGTCTTTACACCACCTTTCTATGGATCCACGCATGCCGACCCAAAAGAACCTGTCCTTAAGTAGCATCTCCAGTTTCTTCCACCCGAAATGACCGGTTTGGTTATGATAGGCATTCAATACCATCTGGACCTCTGTTTTTGGTGCTACGATCTGCCATACCATTTCATGGGTTCGCAGTTGATGTGTCTTCTGCAAAGCTTTTCCTGGTAGATGAACAGCTTACTTCTCTCGTTCCACAGGTGTTTAGCTTCTGGTGGAGTATTTACTGTTTACTGGCAACTTTGCTGACTCCTGCGTTATCAGTCCTTTCACCAAACTGATAGCTGGGTCACTGTATGGCACTTTCTTCTAACCAAAATGTGGTAGCGGGTTCACTACCCTCTCAGGGGGATCTTCCTGGGCTTGTTGGCATTGTGTTACCCTTAACTGATGTAATGCGGGTAGTTCCACTTCTTCCAACTCATCTTCATCCACTCCCATGTCTGACAGGTGAGGCATTCTGGATAAGGCATTCTGGATAAGACATCTGCATTGAGATTGTTATGCATGCCCAGCCTGTGTACTTGATGGTGAACTGACAGTTGGATAATCGGGCCAACCACCTCTGTTCCATGGCTCCCAACTTTGCAATCTCCAGGTGGGTCAGCAGATTGTTATCCGTATAGGCAGTGAACTTGCTGGAAGTCAGGTAATGTTTAAACCTCTCGGTAACGCCCATACCAATGCCAGAAACTCCAGCTTTCTGTGGGGCGAAGCAATCACTCTTTCCTTGCCTTCCTGCTTTTGAGAGAGCACCACTTCTAATCCCACATTGCTGGCATCGGTATATAGGAGAAATGGAAGGTTGTAGTCCAGGTAAGAGAGGATCTCTTCCCCTGTTAGGGCCTCTTTCATCATTTGGAACGACTTTTCCTGTTCCTTGCCCCATTCCAAGGGAGATTCTCTAGACTTGCCCTTCTTGGGTTGGCCTACTAAGAGGTTTTGCAGTGGAGCTGACTTCTTCGTTTACTCCTTTATAAACCTCCAATAGTAGCCCACCAACCCAAGAACTGACGTACCTCCTTCAAGGTCTTGGGTTCTGGACATTTCTTAATGACTGATACTTTGTCTGGATCAGGGGCCACTCCTTCTGCACTGACTATGTGTCCTAGGTACTGAACTCTCGGCATTTGGACAGCGTCAGCTTCATCCCTTACTTGGACATAGCTTCAAACACCTCCCCTAGATGAGCTATGTGCGCTTCATAGGTCTTGGAGTACACAATCACGTCATCCAGGTAAAGCCGTACCGTCTCAAAGTTTTTATGCCCCAGACAACTCTCCATCAACCTCTGGAACGTGCCTGGTGCATTACATAGTCCGCATGGAATGCTGTTGAATTCATACAGGCCCATGGGTGTTGTAAATGCCATCTTCTCGCGGTCTTCCTTTGCAATGGACACCTGCCAATACCCACTAGTGAGATCTAAGGTAGAGAAGTAATTGGCAGACTTCAATGCAGCTAAGGATCCCTCAATGCAAGGTAACGGGTAAGCATCCTTATGTGTTATGCAATTTATTTGCCTGTAATCTACACACATTCTCATGCTGCCATCTTTCTTTCTGACTAGGACTAATGGGGCTGCCCAGGGACTACAACTATCTCTGATAACCCCTGCGTCCCTTATGTCCTGCAACATTTATTTGGCTTTCTGATAGTGTGCAGGTGGAATAGGCCTGTATCGCTCCTTGATTTGTGGATATGTTCCTGTGGGGATATGATGTTGCACCCCTTTTATCCTACCAAAGACAAGTGGATGCTTACTGAACACTTGCTCAAATTCTCTGACTACCCGGTGAACACCTTGCTTTTCGTACACAGGAGTGGTGTCGGTTCCTACATGGAGTTGCTGGCACCAGTCTTCCAGTGGCCCTGTTGTATCATCAGGTTCTGCCCCATTAGCTTGGGGTAAGGGTCCCACTGCCTGGATCTCATAATTACTTACTGTGTACAACTTAGCACCGGTGGTATACCTTGGTAATTTGACCTCTTCACTGCCACAATTTAAGATGCAAACTGGTACTCTCCCATTGTGTACATCGACCACCCCCCTGGCTGTCAAGAGTGTAGGTCTATGTTCTGTGCTGATGGGCTCCACTAATGCCTGATAGTCCTGCCCTCTTAGACCTATAGCTGCTCAACACCAAATCATCATTTCACTCATTGGAGGGATTAAAACAGGAAACAAGTCTTTCACCCGAGCTGTACCAATTTTGCCTCTTGTACGTTTTACCTGTTGATGGTGCAGGAGGGCTCTTATCTCATGCTGAAGAACCTTCTTCTGAACAGGTTTGGCAGTATCTGCAATCTGTTGAAGTAAAGACAACACTTCACCCAAGCAATTGCTAACAGCATTAGTATCAAGGATTATGTAAGGATCCCGAGTATTACTTGATTCTGCTACCACAATAATCCCTTGGTCTTGCAATTCTACATTCCCCACCTTTATTGGCACTTCCCTAACCCCCATCACAGTAAGTGGTTCACCATTGGACGCACTAAGGGTAAAGTCTAAGGCAAGTGGTTTAAGTTCTGCATCAGACCAGTAATTTTTGTAAAGGATATAGGGGATGGTGGTCACCTGTGACCCGGTATCCAGTAGGGCAGGTGTTGGGTTGCCGTCTAGTACAATGGACAGGAACGGTCTTTGTCTGATGAAGGTCTTGTACCAGGAGGCTGGGCCTTGTTGAGTTACTCTTCAGGTTTGGCCCCGACCCCCAGGGACTGCTCGTTTAAAGGACAGCTTCTAGCGATGTGGCCGGTTCTGTTGCAACAAAGTCAGATGGGGTCTCCGGTGGAGCTGTAGCGGTCGGTGGTCCTTCCTCTGTAGGCTGTAGTTTGTCTTGCTCTCATCCACGGGACATCTTCCGGACTGTCAGCAAGCTGGATCAACGGTTGAGGCTTTTGCTGTGGTTTTGGTGCAGGTTTTGGCCCTTGTTGCAGCTGCAGGGCTTTCATGACTCTATTTAAGTTCTTACTCATCTGACGCATCTCAGCATGCAAAGAGTCATGTTTGTCAGGTTGAGTAGACTGCACACTGTTTTCAGCCGCAGGCACGGGTACCGGTCTTGGGGTAGCCTGCACCTCACCACTGCACCACCGTCAGATGGCAGCTTTATGGGTCTCCACCTGCTGCAACCCCTTTATGGCCACGTCCTTTAAAGTGCTAAAGTCAGCTTCCGGGTGACTTAAAGACCACCAACGTACAGTTTTATTGTCCTCAGGGGATAACAGTCCCCTGGTGAATTGCTCAATTAACAGTTTATCGTCACTTGGTACACTTGCAGGGCTGACTTGTTTAAGGGCGCGCAACGCTTCTTCCAGGTGCCAGGCATAGGTTCTGATATCATCCCCTGGCCTCTGGTAGCAATGATGAAAGTGCATCCTTATATTACAATATTTGGGAGGCAGAATAGCGGAGCACCGATCACTTAAGATCCAAAGTAGTGGTATCAGCAGTGTCAACTGCAGCAGAACCGGGGTGCACAGTCTTATAACAGCCTAAAGGTGCCTTTACACGCCGCTACAGAAGGATGGAAACAACCGGGTTTCGGGGACAAATGTATCTTGCACCGTCAAATCAACCCGAGGTAGCTGCGTGTAAACTAGGTTCTTGCCGCCCGTCACTTTCGGCAGTGGTTTCAGAGCAGTGCTCTAAAACAGGTTGGTTTCAACCCGATGGTAGCGGCGATGGAAGGTACGATAAGGTTTTTTCGCCACCTAGTTAACTCCCTGGGGCATGACACAGCCTCCGGGAAACCGCCTCCCTTCAGCGATCATTAGTGGAAGCTCCTGCATTACGATTGGTTGTCGCTGCATAGGGCGGCATATTTAAGGAGCTGACCAGTCACACTACACATTTGCTATAGCGTCATGTATTAGCCAGCCTTCCTGCGCTGGCTGGCTAATCATGATGCTATTGCATTGTCCAATCATCGTACGAGTGTCTCGTAATCCACAACTCTGGCACGCCTATGTGTTGTCCCTGCTGCACCAGGTCCTCCCATATTACCTTCTGTAGCGGCGTGTAAATGAGGGACGGTGCTCTACAGAAGATAACTTGTGGCACCCGGCGGTGCCTCCAGGGATAGATTAAACCTTCTGTAGAGCACCTTGTAGCGGCGTGTAAAGGCAGTATCGGGTACCGTTTGCAACCGTTGGTACGTGCTCATGCACGTGAGACACCCGGTTGTTTCTAACCTTCTGTAGCGGCGTGTAAAGGTACCTTGAGAGGTAAAATCACATTGAAGAAAGAGGCCCTCACCCAGTGATAGTTGTTCCTCAATGGATGACTTTAATCGGCATTAGGGTACAGGGTGCTGGGGAGGGAGTGTCAGAGGTGCAGACGACGGCACAGTTTTGGATCAACTGATCCTTCGGCTGGTCTTGGCCGAAGGATCAGTTGATCCGAAACGGTGCCGTCGTCTGCACCTCTGACACCCCCTCCCCAGCACCCTGTACCCTAATGCCGATTAAAGTCATCCATTGAGGAACAACTATCACTAGGTGAGTGCCTCTTTCTTCAATGGCATCTTTATATCAGCCTCATTACACTCCTCAAAAGTAGCTCTTAACTTATCAAATATTTCAGCCACTGATCCCCGTTCAGCGGTGTACCAGGGCTCACTTTCTTTCTCTGCTGCACAAGTTAACTGCCCGATTACCAGAGCAGCACGCTGCTGACCGGTCATCGCATACAAGTCCAGGACGCTAACGTATCGGGGCGGCCATCATACTGGGGCAACCACTTGGCACCCGGGATGTACGGGAGCGAGATCGGCATGATCGGGGCTACGGCACCCGATGTGCTGGCGGCGCTACTGGATGCAGCCATGGTCGCTTTGGGGTAATTCACTGGGTCAGCGAAAGTACTATCGTCGTCGGTGAACGAGGCGGACATGTTGGGGCCCCTCCTAGTGAATTACAGCCAGTTGTTAAACAGTTAATCAGTGCGGAAGTTTCCGGACTAGGCCGCGGTGCTTCAGATGAGCTCGGCAGAGCAAGGAGCGGGTTTGGTTTTGCGCTCTACAGGCCGACACGCCCTCTTTCTTCCTGCTCTGTAGCGCGGTAATGGTGGCTTAGTTCAATAGTCACACAACACAGTTCAAACCACGGCACACAGTAGCTGGTTGTACCGGGCATGGGATCCTGTTCGTGAGCGCCAGAAGAAAGTCGGCCGGGGTACTCAGAGCTCGGGCATGGTGTCAGGGGAACGCTATCATGGGTGGGCACCCGATTCTGTGGCTCTGGGGGTCGGTGACTTCTAAAATACAGTTTATGTTAGAATAGTTTGTGACGCCACCTGAAGTATCTTGTGAGGGATCACCAGCGTCGCCACATTCCTCCAGAGGGCGTTGGAATTGCGGCAAGGGTGGTATAGCTTCCTACAGGTGAAGCTGGGCCTCCGGGGCAGCGTTGAGTGGGCAGTTCGGAGTAGGGGCTTGAGCCAAGGTAATGGATAGTGAGTCTCTAAAGAGTCTCTACGGAGCATGGGAACAGGGAGCAATAACGCACACATACACTGCTGAGTGTCTCTTTACCTTTTACTGGTGAAACTGCAGGTAATACGTCCAGAGCACTGTCGGGTGACCAGAAGCACAGTTGAACTTCCACAGAGAGTGGGTATAAGGCCTCCTTAAATTCTCTCCCCTGTTGTTGAAGCCCTGCCCGTGTATAACCTGGCTGGCCTCCTCACTTCTCTCTCTCTCATCCTGCGCGGTCCGCGGGTTACCCTCGATGATCACCGTCGCCCTATCCTCACTACGGTGTCTGGCTCCCTTAATGTTGAGTATGCAGGGGGACTGGGTGACTGAAGTCTCCACGGTGTGTCGGGGTTTTCTGCTGGCTTGACGCACTACTGCAGGTGCGCACCCCCGAAGTCCAGTGTTTACTTGGCGAACCTCCACTGGCTCCTCTACTCCCACTGTTCTCTGTACTCCTTGCCTTCCGATCCCACTCCTAGGCCTGGTTGGATGGCAGAAGGGCTACTCCGGGTCACTGGTTTGGGCCTAGCACGGCACCGAGCACCAGGACGTCTTCGCAGCTCTCCTAGCATCTGCACATTCTGCCTAACTCTTCTCCCAGCACCAGTATTTATAGGGGATCTCACTTAAGGTCAGCGAGTTGGGCTCCCCCTATTGTGCTGGCGTGGAAGGTGTTGTTTGTAGGTGGTACCCTCTGTGGAAAACCAGCCGTGCACTAGGGAAACTTGTGGTTACCTATGTGAGCAGGGCGCCACATAAACACCCGTGCAGAGCAAGTACGACTCGAGTGTCTCATTTTCCACTAGGCTGCAGAGCAGCTGCGCTGACCATATCCAGCACTGCGACAACAAGTGCTACCCAATCCTGCCCCGGGGAGCCTGCTCCGCCTGCAGGGAGCATTAACAACTGGCTGCAATACCATCGTATTCACCATTGTGAACTCACTAGAGCCTGCAGGTGGCATCACAAGACTTTTATTGTTTTAATCTATTATTCAGCTGACCCCCAGGGCTACAGGCCCGGGCACCAGCCGCCGAGACAGCAACCCCCATATCAACGCTCGGGTACCGAGAGTGACTAAATAGACCTCTTTAATGTATAACCTATGAGGATTTCATATTTATCCCGACCATATTGTATTTTGGTTTGCAAACTTGTTATATGCCACTCATGGGTTACACATGATTTCTAGGAGCTTGCTAGTATTTAAAGTGGGTAATGTAATTATCTGCCTTGTGATGGCCAACTCACTGTTCCTAGAGTCTGGCAGATGCTTGGAAATGTTGAACATGTGTAATGCAATTATCTCTCCTCTGTAAGGTCAGAGAAACTTAATCCTGGTAGAATGCCATTGTATTACGATGTGGATTGTTAACTCTATGTAAATGGACCATTGTTTGTGGTCAGGGTGTTACACTAAATGTCTAAATGTCTATACTAAACCCTCCTTGACCCCTCTTTGTCAATCATCATTTAAATGATCATTATCTGGGCAGCTTGAAAGTGAGCCAAAGAGAGAATAGTCTTATTCCACCAATCATGAAGTCCTAAATATCCTACAATGAGGGCTGAAGGTATATAAGGAGACCTGTTGATTAACCAGAGTGATTTTGATTCTGTCTAGTGCCCCCAGTCTAGGGATTTCTGTCCCGGCTAAAGGTGCACTGGATTGGATACAGGCAGCTAATCTAGGATCTTTGGGTCCGATTGGCGAGCCATAACCCAAGATCTAGGCATTTCGGTGCCACAAAATGGGATCAGAACCTGAACTATAAAACCACAAGGACTTCAGCATCGACTTATCGGATTCGGCTGGGATAACAAAGACTGCATAAGAAAGCCATGCATGTTGGGACAATCAAGTCACTTGCCTATAGACTTTGCCGTGCTGACTCAGCTTCCTAAATCTGGCATTATTTCTTTCTTGGTGGGTGCCTGCCAAAAGCAGGGTGCCACTGGTTTGGAGTAAATAGCCCTGTATGATCTGAGGCACGAATATTCTAATCCCTGGTTCCCTCACCCTGTGTTGTCTGAGTAGTGTTCCGCCCATGGTTAAGGAGCTCGGGTGTTCAGTTTGGGGATGAGCCCTGGTCCGCGTTGTCTTGCTAAAGGCGGCTGGGCCAGCAGACGAGAGCAACCACTGACCCCCGGGTCTCCACACCGAGTTCCCATAGACCCCTGTGTGGGTCAACTGCAGCCAAAGTGTAAAAGAAACATTGGGGAGAATGAACCTGGAGATCCTGGAGTTTAGCCTATAATGCACAGGGATGAAGAGATATATTTCTTCACATATGCCATCCTAGCTGAGCTATATGTGATACAGCTCTTGTGAATTGACATACAGGCCTTGACAGCTATGTATCTTCAGTCAGCAGGCCATGCTTACACATGACTAGGATGGGCTGCAGTTTGAATAACAGGGACACCATTTTATCTCATTCTCAGAGAACCCCTTTAAGAGAAATCTGTCAGCAGATTTTTGCTTCTTAATATTAGAGCTGTATGATATAAAGGCAAAGAGCCTGATTCTAGCAATTTCTTACCCACTGGACTGCTTAGTGGACGAACCCGTACGTCCTTCGTCGGGAATGACCCGGCTTTTTGGACATATAGGTTTGTCATTGGTTTTGATGGGGTTAAGGCAATGTCGCTTTGTGGTCTGCTTCCCACCCAGTGATTAATTTGCTAATGATTTGACCAAACGACCAGAGTGCACAGACTATACACCTCACCTCTCATCCATCCTTGCAGTCTATGACAAATGGAGAAGTGGTACTGTGCAGTGTATATATATAGAATAATACAGATACTGAGGATTACACCCAGTATACAGGACAGGAGAAGTGGTACTGTGCAGTGTATATATATAGAATAATACAGATACTGAGAATTACACTCAGTATACAGGACAGGAGAAGTGGTACTGTGCAGTGTATATATAGAATAATACAGATACTGAGGATTACACCCAGTATACAGGACAGGGGAAGTGGTACTGTGCAGTGTATATATATAGAATAATACAGATACTGAGGATTACACCCAGTATACAGGACAGGAGAAGTAGTACTGTGCAGTGTATATATATATATAGAATAATACAGATACTAAGGATTACACCCGGTATACAGGACAGGAGAAGTGGTACTGTGCAGTGTATATATATAGAATAATACAGATACTGAGAATTACACTCAGTATACAGGACAGGAGAAGTGGTACTGTGCAGTGTATATATAGAATAATACAGATACTGAGGATTACACCCAGTATACAGGACAGGAGAAGTGGTACTGTGCAGTGTATATATACAGAATAATACAGATACTGAGGATTACACGCATTATACAGGACAGGAAAAGTGGTACTGTGCAGTGTACATATACAGAATAATACAGATACTGAGGATTACACCCAGTATACAGGACAGGAGAAGTGGTACTGTGCAGTGTATATATACAGAATAATACAGATACTGAGGATTACACCCAATATACAGGACAGGAGAAGTGGTACTGTGCAGTGTATATATACAGAATAATACAGATACTGAAGATTACACACAGTATACAGGACAAGAGAAGTGGTACTGTGGAGTGTATATATACAGAATAATACAGATACTGAGTATTACACCCAGTATACAGGACAGGAGAAGTGGTACTATGCAGTGTACACACACACACACATCCATATGTACACACACATACATTATATATACACACATCCATATGTACACATATCCATTGTATGTACACACATCCATATGTACACACACATTCATATGTACACAAATACATTATATATACACACACACATCCATATGTACACACATACATTATATACACACTAGTGATGGGCGAATCCTAAATTACTCGGAATCGCTTGACTCTAGCGAGTCCGAGCCTGGGACTCACTACTCGTTGCGAGTCTAGCGAGTCCAATGTTAATGAATGGGGAAGCGAGTAATAGCGAGTAGTGTGCGATTTAGAAATCACAGATGTGTCTTGGAAGCTTCAGCCTGAAGCAATCCTAGTTTTGCCATTGATTTGCATTGGACTAGTTTACTTTGCAAGTAATCGCTGGGAAACTCGCACAGATAAGAGTCCTGTCTGCTCTGTGTGCTGGCTGCCGCAGCTCCAGGGTCCTAGAGCCCGCCTGCTGCCTGATGTAGCAGAGCTGAGATTGTTCTCAGTCTGCTCATTCCCTGTGCATAGACATCTATATCTATGCACAGGAATGAGCAGAGAGGATATCGCGGACGGAAGAGGATTTTTTTAATTAAAGATGGAGTCCCTAACGGCTTTCTTTTTTATTTCTAATAAAAAATTTTCTCTGTGTTGTGTTTTTTTTAAAACAATTTAATAGAAATTCATGGCGGTCATGTCTAATATTGGCGTGACCGCCATAAATTTCGGGCTTAGGGCCAGCTGATAATACAAAGCTGGCCCTAACCTCTTTATTACCCAGCGTGCCACCGCCACCAGGGCCACTGGAAGAGCGAGGTTCAGCGCCAGAGGATGGCGCTTCAATGAACGCGCCATCTTCTGGGGCGGCTGCGGGCTGCAATTTGCAGCGGGGGGTGCCCAGAAAGCTTGGGCATCCCTGCGCTGCGGATTCCAGCCCCCAGCTGCTTAGCTGTACCTGGCTAGACATAGAAATTGCGCGGAGCCCCACGCATTTTTTTTTTATTATTTCATGAAATTCATGAAATAATAAAGAAAAAGGGCTCCCCTATATTCTTGTGTCCGGCCAGGTACAAATAGGCACCTGGGGGTTGGGGGCAGCCCGTCGCTGCCTGCTGGATCCAGCTGGTTCCAGAAATACGGCGAAGACCATGTAATTTTTTTTCTGAAAAATCAATAAAACAATCCTAAAAAAGGGACTGCATCTTTATTAACCCCTCGCCCATGGTCCAGGGGTTAATAAAGATGCCGTCCCTTTTATTTACATTGTTTTATGGATTTGTCAGAAAAAAATTTCACATGGGCTTCGCCGTATTTCTGGAACCAGCCGGATCCAGCAGGCAGCGACGGGCTGCCCCCAACCCCCAGGTGCCTATTTGTACCTGGCCGGACACAAGAATATAGGGGAGCCCTTTTTTTTAATTATTTCATGAATTTCATGAAATAATAAAAAAAAAATGCGTGGGGCTCCGCGCAATTTCTATGTCTAGCCAGGTACAGCTAAGCAGCTGGGGGCTGGAATCCGCAGCGCAGGGATGCCCAAGCTTTCTGGGCACCCCCCGCTGCAAATTGCAGCCCGCAGCCGCCCCAGAAGATGGCGCGTTCATTGAAGCGCCATCCTCTGGCGCTGAACCCCGCTCTTCCAGCGGCCCTGGTGGTGGTGGCACGCTGGGTAATAAAGGGGTTAATACCAGCTTTGTTATACAAGCTGGTATTAAGCCCAAGATTCTTAATGTCAGGCCACGTTTGACCCAGCCACTAAGAATCTCCAATAAAGGGTTAAAAAAACACAACACAGAGAAAATTTTTTATTTGAAATAAATAAAAAAAAGCCATTAGAGACTCCATCTTTAATTAAAAAAATCCTCTTCTGTCCGACGCTGTCCAAAACGCGATGTCCTCTCTGCTACATCCCCTGTGCATAGATATAGATGTCTATGCACAGGGATGAGCAGACTGAGAACAATCTCAGCACTGCTACATCATCTCTGTGAGCAGGCGGGCTCTAGGACCCTGGAGCTGCGGCAGCCTGTACAGAGAAGACAGCTGGACTCGGCTCGCAAAGTAACAGCAGTTACTTTGCGAGTTTCCCTGCTATCACTGGCACAGTAGCCGAGTCTAATGCAAATCAAAGGCAATCCTAGTTTTGTCAGCGTTTGCCATTGATTTGCATTGGACTCGTGCGAGTAAACGCTGGGAAACTTGCAGAGTACCGAGTCCTAGCGAGTCCCTTACTACTCGCTGAGTAACGAGTCCTAGCGAGTAGATTCGCCCATCCCTAATACACACACATCCATATGTACACACATACATTATACACACATCCATATGTCCACACATACATTATGCATACATTATATACACACACTACACACATCTGTATGTACACACGGTATATATACACACAATGTTTATATATACACACACATCCATTTAAACACACACATATGTTATTACGTTATATATATACACATCCATATGTACACAAACATATAGTATATACCGGTATACACACACACATCCATATGTACACAAACATATAGTATATATACACACACACCACAGACACACACCCATATGTACACAAACATAGTATATATACACACACATCCATATGTACACAAACATATAGTATATATACACACACATATCCATATGTACACACAGTGTGTGTGTCTATAGATATATATTACACTGTGTGTGTACATAAGAATATGTGTGCGTATACATATGGATGCTTATATATATATATATATATAATGGATGTGTGTGTGCAAATGGATGTGTGTGCATTATATATATATATATATATATATATATATATATACACATCCATATGCACGCAAACATATATATATACACACAAACACACATTCGTATATACACACAGTGTGTGTATATATATATATATATATATAGACACACACACTGTGTGTACATATGGATATGTGTGTGTATATATACTATATGTTTGTGTACATTTGGATGTGTGTGTATATATACTATGTTTGTGTACTTATGGATGTGTGTCTGTGGTGTGTATATATACTATATGTTTGTGTACATATGGATATGTGTGTGTATATATACTATATTTGTGTACATATGGATGTGTATGTGTATATACTATATGTTTGTGTACATATGGATGTGTGTGTGTATATATACTATATGTTTGTGTACATATGGATGTGTGTGTATATACTATATGTTTGTGTACATATGGATGTGTGTGTGTGTATGTGTATATACTATGTTTGTACACATATGGATGTGTGTCTGTGGTGTGTGTATATATACTATATGTTTGTGTATATATGGATGTGTGTGTATATATACTATATGTTTGTGTACATATGGATGTGTGTGTATATACTATTTGTTTGTGTACATATGGATGTGTGTGTATGTGTATATACTATATGTTTGTGTACATATGGATGTGTCTGTGGTGTGTGTGTATGTATACTATATGTTTGTGCACATATGGATGTGTGTGTGTGTATATATACTATGTTTGTGTACATATGGATGTGTGTGTATATATAATGTATGTGTGTGTACAAATTGATGTGTGCGCATATATATAGATATAATACACACATCCATATGTACACAAACATAGTATATATACACACACACATACAGTATGTACACACATTTATAGTACACACACACACAACTATACATAGAGAGGGAGGGAGACACAGGGTGTTATCAGTGCTGTTCTGCTGCCCTTGTGGCTTGATCAATAATTGCCCCTTTTCCAGCACGTCTCTTCAAAATTGAGTCAACTTTACGGGTTCTGGCAACAGTAGCCAATTTTCTCACCTTGCCAATCAATGCAGCAGCGTGTCCTTCTTGCAGACTGTGTATTATAGCCAGCTGTAGCGTATGCACAACACAGCGCATGTGATGAATGAAAGAACGTATTGACACAGTTTCAACAAGATCATCTAAACTATCATGTTGCTGTTCATTTGAAGTAACTTCAGTATGCTCCTCAGTTACAATACTGTGTTCCTCTATTTCAAACATTTCTGTGTCTGTGGACCCAGAATGTTCTTCTAGCTGCTGGTCACCATCATTACACTCATTCATTAGCTTAATAGTACTTATCATATTTGAAGCATTGTCAGTTACGACAGAAAGAACTTGCTCTTTTTTAAGTTCATAGTCTTGTAGAACCTTTTCCACCAAAAACCTGGAGAAACTCACTGGTGTGATGAGCTTTGGTGTCTTTTACTGCCAATGTCTTGGTAACTATTTCATTTTTGTCACAAACAAATCGGACATTGATGGCAAAATAGTTCACTCTGTGACGTGTGCAGGCATCCATTTTAAGAAACAGAAAGCGTCCCTTGAGAGTTTTTTAAGTTCTTCTTTTTGTTTAAAAGCCTCTTCGGTTACTAATTTTCTAATACTCTCTCTCTCTAGAGAAACACCAAGCTTGCGGGCCATTTCCCCATTCCGACACATAAAAGCTGGTCGTGAAAAAAATGAAATAGGCACACTATCCTTTACAACAAGCTCTATGATCTGTTTTTTAAATTTATCTACTGTCATTGTCACAGTAACTTTGTCACTGACAAAATATCTTGCAACTGATGGCTGCAAAGTTTTCTGCTCCTTTGTTTGGCTGGAAGAGCTGGGCACTGGTTCATTGGTTTCGATGCAGTCTTTCTCATCCACTGCTTTCAGTACTTCTGGATGAGAGCACTGTAAATGTCTCTTTAGATTAGAAGCTCTGGTAGGAGCATTTTTATCTTTGCCTGAATATGCACTCATCTTGGCTTCACAGCATTTGTTTTCGTCTGGATCATTTGTCATACACTGACAGACATAATGTTTTCTATCTTGAGTGATGGTGAAATCTTCAAATACAGCTGATTTAATGTGACGCTTCTTTGACATTCTCAGGTTTTTAATTCTGCATTCACAATCCAAATGACAATTGTTTTTCCCAAAAACAATTGTACAAAATTATTGCCATGTCGTACAACTGATATAGTGGTCAGTAATACTGTTATTATTCCTCATGTACTCACAGTTAACGGATGCAAAGTTTGTTGAAAGGATAATACTTCTTACAGTCTTCCTCTTCTGAGTAGCAGGCAGCTGTGAGATGCTTGGAAGACGCACACCTAGTCTAGAGGAGGAGCTTTACTACTAAGAATTTGCAACACATTTTCACTTTCAGTTTCATACATTGTAAGTAGGGGGGTTGGGGCAGCATGAGGTTAACCAAGTATAAGATTAGATAAGGGCAGTGGAGAACAGTAACACACAAGAAGTAAGAAATGTCTCTATCTCCAGCAGAACTGCTTATCACTGTTGTTCATAGTTTGATAAAACATATATATTTTAGTAACATTTATAAAATTCATATGAAAGTTCAATTATGAAATATTAATACATTTTTTTAAAGCTGGATTCGGTACATTTCTACCGACTCCGACTCCAACCAAAACTAACTCCGACTCCACGACTCCGACTCCACAGCCCTGGTGGTAACAGAGGGGATACAAGGGCGCAATAGGGTTTTATCCTTTTTAAAACAAAAATAATCAGTGAATTCACAGCCCACTAGTGATGAGCCACCACCTCAATTTTTCGAATTCGGTTCGATACGTCGAATCAGTGATTTGTTCAACGACTGTTCATCGAATGTTCGTCGAACACCGCGAACCCCATTGAAATCAATGGCAGGCTAGAGCAAACACATAGAAAACACCTTTAAAGGTCTCCAAAAGCTGCCAAACTACTCAGAATGGACAACAAACACCAGGAAAAGTGACAACAATCCAAACATAGTACAAATAGTCAGAGGCAAAGTGGCACTAGTCTTCTACAATTAAGTAAAAAGAGGTGGAAGAGTAAAAGGAGGATGAGACACAGGTATGGGCATGTCACACCCTTCTTTAATCATGTAAAACATAGCAAGGAGACTCCAACAAGAATCCTCACTCTTTCCAAAAGGTCACACCTACAGCAAAATGGCATCAATTGTCCCAGACCAAAAATTGCTGAATGGTTCAGCCTGCATGCATGGCACAGGGTCTGGAACAGGACCTGGCCTAGCATTTTAAGGTTAAACATGGCTCAGCATCTATAAGTTTTGTGGAGGATTACAGTAAAAACTAGAGAGGTAGGTCAGTGACTTGAATAGGCCTTTTTTTTTAATAAATTTGCACAATTACAGTCATATGAAAAAGTTTGGGCACCCCTCTTAATCTTATTCTTTTTTTTTTTTGTTTAAAATTGTTTTTTGCAACAGCTATTTCAGTGTGATATATGTAATAACTGATGGACACAGTAATATTTCAGGTTTGAAATGCATTATTTCAAAATTTGACAGGTGCCAAAGTATGGGCACCCTTCAGATTTTCATGATTTGAATACTCCTAACTACTTTTTACTGACTTATTGAAGCACTAAATTGGTTTGGTAACCTCATTGAGCTTTGTACTTCATAGCTCGGTGTATCCAATCATGAGAAAAGCTATTTCAGGTGTCCACTTGCAAGTTGTTCTCCTAGTTGCATCTTCTCTGAGGAGTGGCATCATGGGCTCCTCAAAACAGCTTTCAAATGAATTGAAAAACAAGATTGTTCAACATAGTTGCTCAGGGGAAGGATACAAAAAGTTGTCTCAGAGATTTAACCTGTCAGTTTCCACTGTAAGGAACATAGAAAGGAAATGGAAGACCACAGGGACAGTTCTTGTAAAGGCCAGAAGTGGTAGACCAACAAAAATATCAAAGGCAAAGAAGAAGAATGGTGAGAACTGTCGAGAACAATCCACAGACCACCTCCAAAGACCTGCAGCATCATCATGCTGCAGATGGTGTCACTGTGCATCGATCAACAATACAGCGCACACTGCACAAGGAGAAGCTGTATGGGAGAGTGATGCGAAAGAAGCCGATTCTGCATGCACGCCACAAACAGAGTCACCTGAGGTATGCAAAAGCACATTTGGACAAGCCAGTTTCATTTTGGAAGAAGGTCCTGTTGACTGATGAAACAAAGATTGAGTTGTTTGGTCATACAACAAGGCGTTATGCATGGCGCCACAAAAACACAGCATTCCAAGAAAAACACTTGCTACCCAGTGTCAAATTTGGGGGAGGGTCCATCATGCTTTGGGGCTTTGTGGCCAATGATGGCACCAGGAATCTTGTTAAAGTTGAGGGTCGCATGGGCTCAGTATCAGCAGATTCTTGAGAATAATGTTCAAGAATCAGTGTCAAAGTTGAAGTTAAGCCGGGGATGGATCTTTCAGCAAGACAATGATCCAATACACCGCTCCAAATCTACTCAGGCATTCATGCAGAGGAACAATTACAATGTTCTGCAATGGCCATCCCAGTCCCCAGACCTGAATATCATTGAACATCTGTGGGATGTTTTGAAGCGGGCTGTCCATGCTCGGCGACCATCAAACTTAACTGAACTGGAATTGTTTTGTAAAGCGGAATGGTCAAAAATACCTTCATCCAGGATCCAGGAACTCATTAACAGCTACAGGAAGCGACTAGAGGCTGTTATTTTTGCAAAAGGTGGATCTACTAAATATTAATGTCACTTTTCTGTTGAGGTGCCCATACTTTTGCACCTGTTAATTTTTGAAATAATGAATATTTCACATTTTCGGTTAGTACAATAAACCTCATTTCAATCCTGAAATATTACTGTGTCCATCAGTTATTACATATATTACACTGAAATAGCTGTTGCAAAAAAACATTTTAAACAAAAAAAAGAGTAAGATTAAGAGGGGTGCCCAAACTTTTTCATATGACTGTATCTACATTTCTGTTTTTTTTAAGTCAAGATGGGGTGCAGAGTGTACATTACTGAGAAAAAAATTAAAGAGGAGCTGTCACACCCCCTGGTGCTATGATAACTGAATGCATTCCCATTCCCATTAAAAAAAAATAATAATAATAATGTTGTAAACACAGAACAGCCTTATATCTGGCGTGCGGCTCTGCAGGTGGAGGTGAACAGGAGATTGTTCTTTGTTGGATAAAGGAAGGGTTAATTGAATAATTGTGAACCAGCCAGTTGGAAGCAAAGCATTGTTTAACAAAAGACCAATCATGAGTAACTGCTATCTATGTAATGCCAATGTCCAGTGTACCCCCTTACACCACCTGATGAAGACTGTTTGTATACAGTTGAAACGCGTAGTGGAGCTGTGAGGGGAGCTAAGAAGTTAATAAAACGTTTGCCATTTATGAAAACATCTTACATGTCTGCTTGTTCCTTAGAGCGCTCCTAATCAGACCGCCATTACTATTTTTTGCATGAAAACGACTCCCTTTTTGAGGGACTGGCGGCTGGATCAGCTCAGGAACAGCACAAACGATCTGCCTTGAACAGGAGAGAGGAGATCGGAGAGGCAGTGCACATACCGCCGGCGGCGGAGGCTGTTAAACCGGGTTGTGCAGGACTTGCACAACCCGATAAGGTGAGTGCCCACCTACCCACGTCACTTAGACGTTTTTAATAAGGGGATCCTATACAATTGCGCCCCTTTTCCTTTTTGCTTTACTCCAGACTCCTTATCTGTACACTTTATAAAGTCTTTTTAACAACTTACAGGGATATTAGAAATATGGGGGACCCCTTCCCTGAATGCAGCAGACACACTTGGTGATAGAATAGCAGAGATATTTGGAAATAGATTAATAAATGGAAGCTTACAGGGCTGATTTAAAAAAACAAAATATATAAATAAGATAAATATAAAAATAGTCAAATATATAAATATAGAAGATATAGATAGATGGACAGATATAAATATATAAATATGGGTATAAAGTGCCAGCAATTCAATGAGTGCAATACAAGAAGAGGTGAAAGGGTTTCTGATTAGTATTGGTGATGATAAATAACTAATAATAGATAAATGTCTTAAAATTATGATATATTAGTGAAAAAGGGGGAACAACTGTGAAAAGAGGGCAAATATATAAATATGAACATTCACATTATATCAGGTGGAACATTAAAATTGAAAAAATTAGATATTAAAAATAAAAGGGGGGAGGTTATACATAAAAAAAATATATGATTATTATATTATATTGAGGAATTTTTTTTTTTATAAAATTATGTATATATATTAATATTATTAATAAACCATGATAAAATATGATTTTAGAAGAGACTATTGAACTATATGATATTTGAATTGATTATATATTGTATATGAGTCATAGTAAGTTTTATGTATTTGACCACACATATAATATCACGACAATGGACCGTTCAGGAGATCATTTCAGTTATCATATTCAACCCAATCGGTTTTAACGTATGAATCATGTTCCTGCTACCAGCACCAATAGAGTAGATGCCCTAAATAGAAGAGAAAGGTTCTGGATTTATAAAATGAATACGTTAAAACCGATTGGGTTGAATATGATAACTGAAATGATCTCCTGAACGGTCCATTGTCGTGGATACCCTGATGAAGGTGCCAGGTGGCCACTGAAACGTGTGGGAGGAGAATAAAGGAAGGTTTGGATCAAATATCGATTACTGGCTTTTCTTTGATGTGAATGAACCTGGCAGCGCGGACCGAACAAACACCGATTTTCCCTGGATTCTTGGTACATCTCCACGTGCGTGGAGCCGGTGGGAGTCCTGCAGCAGCCATCAGGATATTATTCTATGAGCCTTCAAACCAGTTGTGGGTCACACAACTGGAATAGGTGAGTGAATTGCCTTTTTCACCACTTTACGTGTTAGTGTCGAGTGATAAGGGCACTTTTCTTGTCACAGGCTGAAAATTCTGGGTTCCCTGAAGTGTTGGCCAGAGCAGAGGAGCAGGTATTATTTTATTGAATTCTAAGAGATCTATAGATCCTAGAACTGCAGTTTACAGCTCTGCTTCATCATGTAGGAGGACAGGGACTGTACTAAAAAGATTTCCCTCACTGGAGTTCCCCTTTAATAACAGTGAAAAAATGAATATATCTTTGATAGACTTCAGTGGTGATAACATTTCTTTATGAACTAGATTTTCTTTTCCTCTACTACAAAGATCTAGTGTAATTGATGGTGTAGCGGTCCCATGATGCCCCACAAATTCAGAGAATGAGGCTCCCTAAGTCACTCCTGGTCAGTGTCAGACGCATAATTATTCAGAAGCAATGGCATTAGTATTCTCGCTTGTGAGAAATTCAGGGTCTGGTGCTGGCCAGGAGTGACTCCAAAGGTTACTGCCGGTCATCGCAAAACCCAGAATTTCTCATATGAGGTGATAGTGACAACATCGCTCGAGAGAAATTCATGTGGGACCACATGGGGCGATCTTTTTACAATGTACAAAATATGAGGGGACAGTACAGAGACCTTTCTAATGATCTGTATATACCTAGGCCTGAGATGGGGACAAGGGGGCATCCTCTACATCTGGAGGAAAGAAGGTTTAATCAAAATCAAAGACGTGGATGCTTTACTGTAAAAGCAGTGAGACTATGGAGCTCTTTGCCACATGATGTTGTAATGAGTGAGTCACTACTAACATTTAAGAAGGGCCTGGATGCCTTTCTTAAAAAATGTAATTTTACCGCTTATATATACTAGATTCTTTGATAGGGCGTTGATCCAGGGAACTAGTATTATTGCCGTATGTGGAGTCAGGAAGAAATTTTTTCCCCAATGTGGAGCTTAGTCTTGGCAAATGTTTTTTTTTGCCTTTTTCTGGATCAACATGTTAGGCTGCCTTCAGATTTGCAGATGCCTCCGCAGCATTTTGCGGAGGCATCTGCAAGCATCTGCATGCAGACGGCAGCCCCTATGTTTACAATGGAGCGCACGGCGGTCTGCAGATGCTTGCAGACCGCCGTGCGCACCCATTCACTCCTATATGTGATCTGTGCGCAGGCGGATGCCTGCGTACAGATCACACACTCTCGTCCGCACCAGGGACGCGACATGTTGCGTCCCTGGTGCGGGCGAGAGTGTGTGATTTGTGCATATAAAAGTGAATGGGTGCGCACGGCGGTCTGCAAGCATCTGCAGACCGCCGTGCGCTCCATTGTAAACATAGGGGCTGCCGTCTGCATGCAGATGCTTGCAGATGCCTCCGCAAAACGCTGCGGAGGCATCTGCAAATCTGAAGGCAGCCTTAGGCTGTGGGTTGAACTAGATGGACTTAAGGTCTTCCTTCAACCTTAAAAACTATGAAACCACAAAACTACTGCATGAATTACATCAGATCTTCATGGCCTTTTCTATTTTTTTTCCTGTGTGTGTGTGTTTTTTAACTTTACACTTAGTAATGCGAGTGTCTTATGGTTCCAGAGATATAAAACTTTATATTTAGCGCTAATGCTTATTGTATTTATAAGAAGGCATGTCTTCCCGGATTCTCAGGGGCCATGTCTTAGGCTACGTTCACACATTTGCATATTTTGCGCGCGTTTTTTTGTTGCAATTTTCGGCCGCACAAAAAGCGCAACAAAATACGCCAGTGCTTTCACACACTGCGCTTTCTTCTGCCCATAAGTGCAGGTGATGTCACAGAGGGGAGGAAGAATCCTGCTTCCTCCTCCCCTCTGTGACATGTGTAGCGACCGGTGGTAAGGCCGCGGGTGTGTGTGTATGATCTTTCTCAACAGAATCCCCATACTCAGATTTAACCGGTAGTAACATTTCTTTACTGTAAAACATGTCTATAACACAGTCAACTGATCTAGCTGCACACATGTATATGGTGGGGTCTCTGGATCTTCACTTCTTCCGGGTACGCAGCTAGCAAAGAAAAAAACACAACAATGGAGATATCTTTCCCTAACTTTCCCTAAAATCACGTACCAGTCTATCACAGAAGAAGGTGTCGCTCCCACGTAGCAGGCCTGGGGATCTCACGATGACGGGTCCCGGTGCAGCGCTGAAGGGGGAAACTCCTCAGTCTTCTTCTGTGGTCTCCTTCCGCAGGTAACAGAATCTTTCTTTGTTAGTCTCTCCCAGTCTCAGGGCACACCAAGCAGCAGACGGGAGCCCACAGCAGCACAGAAGTCTCTCTCAGTCTCGGGGCAAACCGATGAGCAGAAGGGAGATCACAGTAGCACAGATGGCTCCCTTATGTCAGTCACAGCCCCTGCACATGTAATCCAGTGGCAATGTCCTGAATTCCGGAGGCAATGTCCTGAATTTGAGTGGGACCCTCGGTAAGGCAAGGTCCTGCAGACCGGGGGTTGCAGCAACGATCTTCACAGGGTATTTCTTCCCAAGAATCTGGCTGCAAAAGAGCCCTATGTCTGTCCTGGCTGCGCTCTCTGGATCTGCACTGTTTTTCTGCTTTCACTTCCTGGGTAAACAACAGAGATGGTGGGGGCTTTCCACCCTCTGTGATTGTACAGTCCACTGATGCCCCCTGGTGGACAAGTGCGGACTGTGCACAGTTCATTTCAGTGTCAATTTCAATAATACAATCTGAATTGTACACCTCATTACATACCCCCCCACTTAAAGGTTGGCAGTCCCTGTCAACTACCGTCGGTTCCCAGGCGGCGATGACTGTAGTTGTCACAGGGGTCGGTTGAGAAGTGGGCCATACATACTGGTCCCTGTAAGACCGTCCGGGCGGGATCCCAGCAGTGGTGCGGTCAGTGCGTCGCAAGAGTCGGTTGTTCCCCTCCTCGTCACTGTCTTTACGCCCCACTCCAGTCAGTACTCCGGGAGAGGGACTGGTCTGTGTAGGTGGGTCACCGGTCTCAGAGTCGACGTGATCTCTATGTTGAGAAATGTCCGTGACGCCTTCATGTCGGCAGCGTCACCCCCTCCGGTTACTGTGGGAGGGGAGTCAGGCCGGGAGCGGCAGGGGCGCAACATATTTCGGTGCACAGTGCGGGTGCTGCGGCTGTCTTCACCCCGCACTCGGTATACATGTCCATTGGGGTAAGGGCGTTCGATTACCCGGTAGACTTCAGTCTCCCACTTGGCTCGAAGTTTCCCTTGAGGCTTCTTAATACGGAGCAAGACTAGCTGTCCCAACTTTAAGGGTTTCTCTTGCACGGGGAGTGGGTCAGCATGTTTCTGGCCCCGGATTTGTTGACTCACCAGCCGGTGTACAGTCTCCATCTTCTGTCGGTGAGCATTTAGCCAGGACAGGTAGTTATGGCAGACATCTTCTCCTGGGCGGCCAAAGAGAAGAGTGTGTGGGGTGTAGCCAGTCACGGAGTGGACCTGGTTGTTGTAGGCCCATACTAGATCTGGAAGGAATTGGGGCCATCGATCTTTCTTATCTTCGGCCAAGGTGCGGATCAGCTGGAGTAGGGTCCGGTTAAAGCGTTCACATGCACCGTTCCCTTGTGGATGGTAAGGAGTGGTCCTCGACTTCTGGATCCCATACATCCGATGCAGCTCCTCGATGACTCTGCCTTCGAAACAAGCCCCCTGGTCGGAGTGTAACCTCTCCGGACACCCATAGACGTGGATGAACTGTCGACAGATGGTCTGTGCAGCCGATTCGGCCGTCTGGTCCTTGGTAGCAACAACGACGGCGAATTTTGTGAAGTGGTCCACCATGACTAGGCAGTATTGATAGCCACTGCTCGCCGTCCCGATCAGCAGATAGTCCACCATCAACAGCTCAAGAGGCCTGGAGGTTTTAATCGTCTGGACAGGTGCACGCTGTTCGGTGGACTTGTGCAGTTCACAGGTGCGACAGGTTCTGCAGACGTCTTCGACCAGCTTGCGGAGCCCCGGACAATAGATAGATTGTTGAATCCACCGAAAGGTCTTATCTACTCCGAAGTGTCCATTCCTTTTGTGGGCTTCGGCCACCATCTCCTGGGCTAACTGAGCAGGTACTACAACTTGTGTGCATTCCTCCAGCATGTGAGACAAGAGAACCTTCCGGTATAGTACTTCTTCTCTCAGAAACAGCCGGTCCCACTGGCTGAGCAGGGTCAAGGTTCCGGTAGACAGTCGTGACCGTGCTTCGGAGGAGGGCTTCTGCTGTTGCTTCACCCATTGCTTGAGTAGGGCCCATTCAGGGTTCTGGTCCTGGAGCCTGCACAACTCTTGGGGACACAGTGTGACCCCCACTGGAGTTCCAACTTCGCCCACAACGAACTGGCAGTAATCCATCATCTGTTGGGCAAGCCTTGCAAAGTCGGGCGTCTCGTCTCCTTCTAGTTCTTCATCCCGGTCTCTGGTAAGTAAGGGGTATGACACTCTAGACAGGCTGTCCGCATTTTGATTCTCAGCCCCAGCCCTATATTTGATCTTGTAGTTGAACTTAGAGAGTCGAGCCATCCAACGCTGCTCCATGATTCCGAGCTTTGCATTTTCTAAGTGGGCCAACGGGTTGTTGTCGGTCAGGACCAGTACTTCCGTCCCTGTGAGGTATCCCGCAATTTTCTCCGCCATAGCCCACGTTAGGGCCAACAGCTCCAGCCGGAACGAGCTATAATTGGTGGGGTTCTTCTCGCCCTCGTGTAGGTATCGACTGGCATAGGCTATGACACGTTCCTTGCCTTCTTGTACTTGTGAAAGTACTGCCCCTAGACCCTGTAGACTGGCATCGGTATGTAGTTGGAAAGGGAGATTGTAGTCTGCATATGCAAGGATGGGACGTGAAGTCAAGGCACCCTTTAGGGCTTGGAAGGATTCTTCCTGGCTGGGTCCCCAGCTGATGGGTCGTCCTCTGGGGCCGTTGGTGGTCCCTCGAAGCAGTTCGTGCAAGGGTGCAGCAAGCCGGGCGAAGTTTCTCACGAACCGGCGGTAGTAACCGGCCAACCCCAGGAAGGCCCGGACCTCTCTGACGTTCGTAGGCTGTGGCCAGTCCCGCACGGCGGCTATTTTCTCCGAAGACGGCTGTACACCTTCGGCCGAGATCCGGTGACCCAGGTAATTGATCTCGGGCTGCAGAAGACGGCACTTGCTGGGTTTCAACTTCAGGCCATGTTCTCTCAACCTACGAAACACACGGCCCAGCTGTTGCAGGTGTTCTTCAAATGTGGCCGAATAGACTACGATGTCGTCCAGGTAAATGAGGGTGAAGTCGAAGTTGAAGTCCCCCAGGCAGCGCTCCATCAGTCGCTGGAAGGTCCCCGGCGCGTTGTTCAGGCCAAAGGGCATCCGGTCGAACTCGTACAGGCCCATGGGTAGGATGAAAGCAGTCTTTTCTCTATCTTTCTCGTGCATAGGTACCTGCCAATAGCCGCTGGCCAGGTCCAATGACGAAAAATATTTAGCTTTCTTCAGGGCTGTCAGGGATTCTTCGATCCTTGGTAAAGGGTATGAGTCCCGGATGGTGCAAGCATTCAAACGGCGGTAGTCCACGCAGAACCTCAGGGACCCGTCTTTCTTCTTGACTATCACCACTGGTGCAGCCCAGGGGCTCTGGCTTTCTCGTACCACTCCAGCGTGTAACATGGAATTCAGGAGGTTTTTCACTTCTTGGTATTGTTGGGGAGGTATTTGGCGGTACTTTTCACGGATAGGAGCGGTATCACCTGTGGGGATTTCGTGCTTGATACTGGGGGTGCATCCAAAGTCGGTGTCATGCCGGGCAAAGGACGCCTGGTGCTCTTGAAGTAACTCTTCCACCTGGGACACTTCTTGGTTGGAGTATTGGGATATGTCCAACTGGCACTTTTCTCGTAGTTCTCGCCCCGCGTTGACGTCACCCGCGACAGCGGCCATGGCAGAGACCGTCACTGTCAAATCTCCCTCTGTAGACGGTGCAAACTGGAGGGGGTTCATAGGGTTCACCTCTTCGGTTAGGGCGTAAACTCGGGCGAGTTGTGTCCCAGCCTCTAGGTCGACGCTCACGTTAGCCGTGTTACCCAGCCTGACAGGAATCCTCCCCTTTCTCACAACGGCTAGCGTTCGAGCAACTAGGGGGTTCAGCTTCCCTTCCTTCGGGGTGCGCGGCTCAATCAGCACCTCCACGCCTTCGAGCTGTCTTGTGGTGCTAAGGGGTAGCGAGATAACGGTCTCCTTCTCAGCAGGTAAAGTTATCCTAGTATGGCGGGGTACGGTGATCGTGGCTAGCGGCAGTTGTTTTTCTGTCATTCGCTGGAGATTGCAGGTCCGGACCACTTGTTGGAAGGCTCGGCGGGTGGCCCTATGTGTGGTCACTTCTTGCCAGTACTTGGGCCCCCTCTTGGTAACCAACACAAGATTCAGGTCTTTCAAGATGTTCATCCCAATAATCATGGGCGTTTCTGATCCACAGCCTTCCCTGACCACGATTATCCCTCTCTTCCCGAGATCTTGCCCACACACTTCGGTGTTCATCCAGGCAACTCCCGTCACCGGAATGGGTAGATTATTGGCTGCTTTGATCTTGATAGTAGTATCAGGGTCATAGGCAACCCGCGGCTTCAGATACTCTTCGTAAAACTGCTCGGAGATGGTGGATACCTGGGACCCAGTATCCATTAATCCTTGCACGGCGGTCCCTTCCAATAATACTTCCAGGGTAGGGCTGTTTGATGCAAGTTTGTTCCGTGGCTGGCTCTGTTTTCCTACACCCCTCTCTTTGGCCTCCCCTGCCGAGTGAGCCTCTTTGGCAGGGGCGTCTAGTTTAAAGGTGGCCGCTGTTGTGGGGCATGACTTGCTGGTTCCGGTATATTGGCCCGTGGATGAACTTTAATGTTCTGGGGGCAACGGTTTGCTCTATGGCGGGGATCACCGCATGTCCAGCATCTTCCCATCGGCCGGCTGGGTTGTTGTCTCGCTTGCCTGTCCGCCTGTTGGTCCAGGGTGAGCTTCAACACCTGTTTCTGCAACTCTGCCACCATCTGCTTCAGTTCTTCCGTGTCACTGTTCGGGGTTCTGATACCAGTTATGGACCTGCAAGCCGCGGTATAAGTCTGGGCCTCCATGACAGGTCCTCTCGAACGTTCTATCGCTTCTTGCTTAACCTCAGCGAACGTAAGGGCCGGATTTATCCGGAGTAGATCTTGCAGTGAGCGGTTAAGGTACGGGTCTCTTAATCCAGTCACGAATTGATCTCTCAACACCAGGTCACGGGCGCCCGTACTAGCTATCTGTTCTTTTTTCCTGCAGGCTTGTTCTAGCAGTACTTGGAGGGCGTTGGCATATTAAGGGATGTCCTCCGACTCGAGTTGCGTACGCCGGAAGAACATATACCGTAATGTTCCAGCATATGTGGTCGGCCCATAGGTGTTCTCCAGCACCCGCACCAAGTCATCCAACGTACGCTGGCCCTAACCGTCTCCAGCCTGACTGTCGTCCACGCTTCCCCCTCTAATGTTAGCATGGCCATTTCTGCTAAGGTCTTAGGATCAATGTTATACATCTCCCCCACTATCTTAAGTTGTTCGGTCCATTCAGTTACAGGATAGTTCCGTCCGTTAAACTTCCTCACCTGATTGACAATAGATGCCGGGGGAGCTGTCCGGTTATAAGTTACTACCGGGAGGAGATTCTGTTGATCACACATCCTGCCGACTACGCCAGATGTAGCGACCGGTGGTAAGGCCGCGGGTGTGTGTGTATGATCTTTCTCAACAGAATCCCCATACTCAGATTTAACCGGTAGTAACATTTCTTTACTGTAAAACATGTCTATAACACAGTCAACTGATCTAGCTGCACACATGTATATGGTGGGGTCTCTGGATCTTCACTTCTTCCGGGTACGCAGCTAGCAAAGAAAAAAACACAACAATGGAGATATCTTTCCCTAACTTTCCCTAAAATCACGTACCAGTCTATCACAGAAGAAGGTGTCGCTCCCACGTAGCAGGCCTGGGGATCTCACGATGACGGGTCCCGGTGCAGCGCTGAAGGGGGAAACTCCTCAGTCTTCTTCTGTGGTCTCCTTCCGCAGGTAACAGAATCTTTCTTTGTTAGTCTCTCCCAGTCTCAGGGCACACCGAGCAGCAGACGGGAGCCCACAGCAGCACAGAAGTCTCTCTCAGTCTCGGGGCAAACCGATGAGCAGAAGGGAGATCACAGTAGCACAGATGGCTCCCTTATGTCAGTCACAGCCCCTGCACATGTAATCCAGTGGCAATGTCCTGAATTCCGGAGGCAATGTCCTGAATTTGAGTGGGACCCTCGGTAAGGCAAGGTCCTGCAGACCGGGGTTGCAGCAACGATCTTCACAGGGTATTTCTTCCCAAGAATCTGGCTGCAAAAGAGCCCTATGTCTGTCCTGGCTGCGCTCTCTGGATCTGCACTGTTTTTCTGCTTTCACTTCCTGGGTAAACAACAGAGATGGTGGGGGCTTTCCACCCTCTGTGATTGTACAGTCCACTGATGCCCCCTGGTGGACAAGTGCGGACTGTGCACAGTTCATTTCAGTGTCAATTTCAATAATACAATCTGAATTGTACACCTCATTACATTTGTGTGACAGCCCCCATTAGATTTCACAGTGTATTAATATACTAATATAATAAAGACTGTTATACTTACCCTCCGACGGTTGTCCGGGAGCTGGGAGCCACCTGAACACCTGTCGGAGGGTAAGTATAATGGTACCTTTACACGCCCCCACTGGAAGGTAGAAACCGCCAGGCATCGGACACAATTGTGCCTGTTGCCTCGAAAACACCACAATGTGGCGGCGTGTAATTCAGGATTTTCCTAACTGTGTCTTGCAGTTCCTTTGGAAATTCCTGAATTACACGCTGCCACATCGTGGTGTTTTCAAGGCAACAGGCACAATTGTGTCCGATGCCTGGCGGTTTCTACCTTCCTGTGGCGGCGTGTAAAGGTACCATAACAGTCTTTATTATTTTTCATACATTTACTTTATTTAACTTTGATTTCGCAGTGTATATTAATACACTACGAAATCTAATGGGGGCAATTACGCATGTCACAGAGGGGAAGAGGAAGCAGGATTCTTCCTCCCCTCTGTGACTTCAGATGCAGCAGCGCCCGCCCTTATAGGAAAAAGTGTTGCTGCGTAAAGAATTGACAGGGTCATTCTTTTTACGCCGGCGCTTTTTCCTATAAAAGCGCAGTGTATTTATACGCAGTGTCTGACCGGTAAAGTGACTTTCCCATTCACTTTGCCGGCAGACAAAAAGCACATTGCGTATTTTTGTGCGTGCTTTTCAAAATATGCAATGTGTGAACGCAGCCTTAGGGCCACGTCACACACACACAGATATCAGTGCAGATATTGTTCGCAGATCTCTGGTTGCAGTGAAATCATGGACACATTGTTACATTTGTACACGGCCACAAAATGGGACAATGTGTCCATGATTTCACTGCAACCAGAGATCTGCGAACAATATCTGCACAGATATCTCTGTGTGTGACGTGGCCCTTAGACTGCTTTGCATTATTACCCTGTGAGCACTGTCTTCTTGTAAACACCATAAATAGCAGTACTAGATCAAAAGGCTCATAACTCTGGAACGGTATGGCAGATTTAAAGGGTATCTGTCACCAGGTCTTTGCCACCTGATCTGAGAGTAAAGGTACCGTCATATCGTTGGTGATTTGACGTGAGCGCGCACGTTCCGGGCACTTTTTTTCACATCGCCGTCGCCCTGTCACACATAGAGATCTCGCGTGTGATGTTCGGCTATCCTGCATTCTGGAAATCGCCAGAAGAAGACCGGAAGCGATGTTCCCTTCCCACATCGCCGCGTCACACGCCACCATCGCAACAGCGGTGTCGCCATAGTGTTTTGATAGGGGCGTGCTACAGTGTGTTTTACCGCGCCCCTATCACTGTGATTGGTGGACGGAACTGCGTTCCCATTGGTCAGCTTTGCGTGAAAGCATGGGTCAGCCAATAAGGCGTCTCGGACACGGCCAGCCAATCGGAACGCAGTATCACCTACCAATTGCCGCAGATGCTGAACAAAATGATCAACATCTAAGCACACCTACGGGATTTATTTCCAGATCGCAGGGTACGTCGCTATTGCCTCCCTGATGCCAATCATTGTCTCCCTCGCCTGCAGCATAACACAGCTTATTTTAGTAATGGCTGCTAGCCCAACCCCCTGCGGTGACGTCACCGCTTATACCCGCCCTGCTCTATGGTTTTGGGAAAGGAAGGTGTGTCACAGTCCGCGCTGCCAAGAAATCCGCTCGTAATAACGCTAGTAGTCAGTATCCAAATTTATCCTCTTTATTCATCCAACGCGTTTCAACGCCCTCCTGGCGTCTTCCTCAGGGATCCCTGAGGAAGACGCCAGGAGGGCGTTGAAACGCGTTGGATGAATAAAGAGGATAAATTTGGATACTGACTACTAGCGTTATTACGAGCGGATTTCTTGGCAGCGCGGACTGTGACACACCTTCCTTTCCCAAAACTTCAAGTTCGTCTACCCTGAGTGGAGACCGGTGGAAGTCCAGCAGCAGCCATCAGGACACTTATCATATCAGGCCTCTGAACCAGTTGTGGGTGGCACAACTGGACTAGGTGAGTGAAACATTTTCTCACCTAATTTGTCTAGTGTCTAGTGATAAGGGCACTATTGCGCCTCTTGTCCCCCCCCCCTCTCTTGTCCTGCTCTATGGTTAACATAGAGCAGGGCGGGTATAAGCGGTGATGTCACAGCAGGAGGCGGGGCGTCCGGCCTCCTGCTCTGACATCACAACCTTTCCCCACCCTGCTCTATGTTAACCATAGAGCAGGGCGGGTATAAGCGGTGATGTCACCGCAGGGGGCAGGGCTAAGAGGCCATTTCTAAAATAAGCTCTGTGTTATGCTGCAGGCGAGGGAGACAATGATTGGCATCAGGGAGGCAGCGGTGGGCAGATTAAACATGCAGAGGATGTGAATCTGCCCTTTGGCTCCAGCCACAAGCCACCTCCTATTTGACTCCTCAATGTAAGTTTTCTAAGTGTATTATCTCGGGTACAGGGGGCTCAAGGGCTGGGGGACCCCTTGCCTGGATGCAGCAGACATTCAGTGCTGTAATTAGATTACCATGCCTGGTTTGGTGACAGGTCCTTTTTAATTACTCCCTGCTGTGAACTGTCCTCCTGCTCCCTCCTCCTCCTCCTCTCTCTCTCATCTGAATTCATTACCTGGGCATTTGAATGGTATAAATTGAACGGAGCAGGTCAGATATGACCTTGGTCAGATGTGACATCTTTAAAGTGTAACATCAGAAATATACCAGAAATAGTCCATAAATCGGTCAGAAGGTAAGAGTTATCACTGTCCACTTAATATACTTGCCTTTCTTTTCTCACCCTGCTCTTTCAACATGCTCACATGTGCCCTCGCTGTTTTTGCTCCACTAATCCAGCACCCTCAAACCAAATAACTATATCCCCTTCCCTCTTGCCCCCCCCTCCACTTCATCTGCATACCTGCTTCTTAACTTCAGACTCTCCTACTAAAATATAATACAATCCGGTCACTCCTTCATCCATCTGCTTTTCATTTCTCTGCTTCTACTCACTGCTGGTGACTTATCCCTCAATCACGCCCCCCCATATCGTAAGTCCCTCTAATCATCACCACTGTCTTCCTAAATCTAAGTTTCCTACTGCAACCCCTCACACTGCAACCCCTCAACAGTGCCACTGACCACCACCCGCCTGCATCCTCTCTCTGGAGCACTTTGGAACACACGCTCTGTCTGCAACAAGTTCCAAATGATCCATGACCGCTTTACCTCCCATAACCTTTCCTTCCTGGCCCTCATTGAGATCTGGCTAATGGCCCCTGACACGGCCTCCCCTGCTGCACTGAGTTGCGGTAGCCTCCACTTTACCCACACTCCTCGCCCTAACAACAGACAGGGCGGGGGAGTGGGTTTCCTTTTCTTTACTAACTGCTCCTTCAACCAAATCCAACCCCACCCTCCCTTATCCTCCCTTCTTTTGAGGTTCACTCTGTCTGTATCTACTCTCCCTCTAATCTCCAAATGGCTGTTATATACCAACCACCGAGCTCAGCCACTGCCTTCATTGATCTGTTTTCCACCTGGTTCTTCACTTTCTCTCTGCTGACATCTCTACCTTTATCATGGGTGACTTTAATATCCCCACTGACACCCGCCAGCCAGCAGCCTCCAAACTCCTGTCACTTACTTCATCCTTTGGACTTAGTGGTCCTCCACAGCCACCCACACAGACGGACATACACTAGACCTCATCTTCACTCGCCTTTGCTTCCTATCTAATCTCACAACCTCCCCTCTCCTCCATCTGACAACCATCTACTCACTTTCTCATCCTTGTCCTCCTCACCTGCCCCCATGTCCAGCCACTAGCACATCCTCACAGAAACCTTGCATACCTAGACATTCACAGACTCTCAGACTCCCTTCTAACTCTGTCCTCCATATCTTCACTCCATGACACAGACAGCGCCATCGCTTTCTACAATGTCACCCTCACATCAGCCATATACTCAGTCACTCCTCTCACGCATGGCAAAGTACGACAGATCAACAGGCAATTCTGGCACAACAATCTCACCAAAAAACTTCAACAAGAGTCCAGGGTCGCGGAGCGGCGCTGGAAGAAAACGCACCTGCCAGACAACTTCACTGCCTTGAAACAAGCTACACTTGCCTTCAAATCATCCCTCACCTCTGCTAAACAGACCTACTTCCCAAACCTTGTATCTTCACTATCCTACAACCCCAAACAAGGATACTAGGATAGCACATTCAACTCTCTCCTCCGGCCACCACTGCCCCCTCCGACCTCCCTCATCTCTGCTGAGGACTTCGCCACATATTTCAAAAATAAGATCGACCAAACGAGGCAAACCTTTACTGTTCCACCACCCCAACCGCTCCATATACCAGACCTTTTCCCTTCACCCATAACATCTCTCTCCAACATCACTGAACGAGACCTTACTCGTCTCCTCTCCAAATCACACCTCACCACCTGTGCACTTGACCCCATCCCTTTCGACCTCCTCCCCAACCTCACTAACACGCTTATCACAGCCCTAACCCATCTCTTCAACCTATCGCTATCTTCTGGTATCTTCCCCTCTGCTTTCAAGCATGCCACCATCACACCCATCCTCAAAAAGCCGAACCTTGACCTGACTGCTATGCCTAGCTATCGCCCATATCGCTGCTCCCATTTGCTTCAAAATTCCTCAAGCAGAATGTCCATGCTCAACTTTCCTCCCACTTCTCGTCTAACTGTCTCCTTGACAATCTCCAATCTGGCTTCTGCCCCCAACACTCCACTGAAACTGCCCTGACCAAAACTACTAATGACTTACAGCCAAAGCTAACAGACAGTTCTCCATCCTCCTCCTTCTAGACCTGTCCTCTGCATTCGACACAGTCGACCGCTGCCTACTGCTACAGATTCTTTCTTCCCTTGGCATCTAAGACCTTGCCCTATCCTTGACCGCCTCATACCTTTCCAACCGTTTTTAGCGTCTTCCACTCCCACCTACCACCTCATCCCATCCTCTCTCTGTTGGGGTCCCTCAAGGCTCTGTCCTGGGGCCCCTACTTTTTTTCATATATACCCTTGGCCTATGACAATTCAAAATCCCATGGTTTCCAGTACCACCTGTATGCGGACGACACCTACCTCTCTAGCCCAGATATCACCTCTCTGCTGTCCAGAATCCCAGAGTGTCTGTCAGCCATATCCTCCTTCTTCACCTCTCGCTTCCTAGAACTCAATGTAGACAAAACCGAACTCATCATCTTTCCTCCATCTCATGTATCTTCCCTACCCGATCTACCCATTATGGTAAACGGCATAACGCTCTCTCCTGCAGCTGAAATCCGCTGCCTAGGAGTAACTTTTGACTATGCCCTGTCCTTTAAACCACACATCCAAACTCTCGCCACCTCCTGCTGCCTTCAACTCAGAAATATTTCCAGAATCCACCCTTTCCTCAGCCCTTAATCTACTAAAACTCTTGTACACGCCCTCATCATCTCCTGCTTTGACTACTGCAACATCCTCCTGTAGCCTCCTTGCTAACACTCTTGCACCTCTCCAGTCTGTCCTCAACTCTTCTGCCTGACTAATCCACCTCACTCCTCGCTACTCCCCTGTGCAAATCTCTTTACTGACTCCCAACTCCCCAATGAATCCATTTCAAGCTACTTACACTGATCTACAAAGCTGTCCATAACCTGTCCCCTCCATATATCTCTGAACTAATCTCTCAATATCTTCCCTTACATAATCTTTGATCTTCTGAAGACCTCCTCCTCTCCTCCACACTTATTCATTCCTCACACCACTGCCTGCAAGATTTCTCCTGAATATCGTCCATCCTCTGGAATTCTGCACCCCATCACGTCCAATCATCCACCACACTCAGATCCTTCAGATGGAACCTGAAATCCCATCTCTTTAGGAAAGGTTACAGCCTGAAATGACATTTCTGCCACCTCACTATCACGAGAGCCGCCGCCTCACCACCACCAGAGCTGCCAGACCCCGACCTTCTGTCTCCTGCCCATAATCCTGTAGAATGTAAGTCAGCAAGGGCAGGGTCCTCTCCCCTCTGTACCAGTCTATTGTTGTTAATTTGTAAACTATATCTATAATTTTGTATGTAACCCCTTCTCATGTACAGCACCATGGAAATAATGGTTCTATACAAATAATGATAATAATAATGTAATCCATGTGCTGTACGTGATTTTAACAAACACATAGGCTTGTATTGGACCTTAATGATGATGGGAAGGAACTAGTGTTTTGGACCTTGTCATCCGTGCTGCCAGAAAAAAGGACATTTCTTTGCGTGGTTCACAATGACACATGGTCCATTTGAAAACATGCCCATGAGAAGATCAACATAAGTTATAATGGGTACTGTGGTATCCATGAAAAAAACAACTCCACACGTACTGGAAACACGTACATGTGAAGGGGACATAAGTCATATATTTCACAAATCTGTCCTTTTTCGAAAAGTGTCAAGAACAAAGCCATTTTTGAAAGCAAGTCATAAGAAGTCCAGTATGCAGCTTGCAAAAAGCAATGTGGAGAGACACCAAGAGCATGTGAAAGGTGCTGTGGTCAGATGAGACCAAATCAGAACTTTTTGTACTAAATGCAAAACACTATGTGTGGCTGAAAACTAACACTGCACATCACCCTTAAAACACCATCCCCACCTTCACACATGGTGGTGGCAGCATCATGATGTGGGGAGGCTTTTTTCAGCTGATACAGGGAAGCTGGTCAGAGTTGATGGGAAGATGGATGAAGCTTAATACAGGGCAATCCCAGAGAAAAACCTATTAGAAACTCAAAAAGAGTTGAGACTGGGGCATAGCATCACCTTCTAGCAAGACAACAACTCTAAACAAAATGCCAGAGTTACAATTGAAAAATTTAGATCAGGCTTACTCATGTGAGTAAATGCCCCAATCACAGTCCAGACCTAATTCCAAGAATATGTGGCCAGACCTCAAAATAGCAGTTCACAAACACCTCCATCCAAACTCACTGAGTTAGAGCTAGTTTCTAAAGAAGAACTGTGAAGAATTTCAGCCTCTAGATGTGCAAAGCTGATAGAGACATACCCCAAAATACTTGCAGCAGTAATTGAAGCAAAAGATGGTCCTACAAAAATTATTAACTTAGGGGGCTGAATTAAAATGCAGGTCACAATTTTCAGATTTAAACTTTTACAATATTTAGAAATACATGTATCATTTTCTTTACATTTCACAAATATTTGCTACTTTATGTTGGTGTATCATATAAAATCGAAATGTAATACATATAAGTTGGTGGTTGTAATGAGAAAAAAAAGTTCACTGGCTATCAATACTTTTTCCAAGCACTGTTGTTAACGCTAGTTTGGTGACTAAATACCTGTTGACAGTCTCCCTTTAAATGTAACATTCCTGGTAGTTTAGCCTTCTTATAGTACACTCACGTTTTAAAGAGAGGTCTGGGCCAGCACCGACCTTTCCAGCGTTCCCCTTTCACTTTGGGGATTTCACTGCAGCGTTGCTGATCATGAACTCACGACCTGGAGGGGTGGAGAATGAGCTTCCTGTTGTAACACTTGCCTCGTCTCGGTGCTTGCTGCCAGCAGGTGCATCACAGCGTATCCAATCAAATAGAGAAGAAATGGAGCCACACTCAAGGCTTCTGGCAGTGGATATTTATTCAATCTTCATACAACTGGTTGTGCACAGCGGGTGGGAGGATGGGGGGTAAGATTGTACCCGCTGAAGCGCCAAGACAGGGCGCGAAACGACGTAGTACCCCTCATCCTCCCACCCGCTGTGCACAACCTGTTGTATGAAGATTGAATAAATATCCACTGCCAGAAGCCTTGAGTGCGGCTCCATTTCTTCTCTATTTGATCTTCTTATAGTACACGTTAGTAGTATCAATCCTGTAAGCTGTGAATAACAGCATCAGTATATCAAGGTAACATTTTATTCAAGTTTCAATGACTTTCTTATGCCCATACAGAAGGCTTAAGAGGGCTAATCCTAGTGGCCGATGTCCTTTATGGAATAACGATAACATCTGATGAAGTAGAGTAACATAGTAACATAGTTTTTAAGGTTGAAGGAAGACTTTAAGTCCATCTAGTTCAACCCATAGCCTAACATGTTGATCCAGAGGAAGGCAAAAAAAACCCCATGTGGCAACAATAAGCTCCATATTGGGGGAAAAAAATTTCTTCCTGACTCCAGATACGGCAATCAGACTAATTCCCTGGATCAACGCCCTATCAAAGAATCTAGTATATAAAACTGGTAATATTATAGTTTTCAAGAAAGGCATCCAGGCCCTTCTTAAATGTTAGTAGTGACTCACTCATTACAACAGCATGTGGCAGAGAGTTCCATAGTCTCACTGCTCTTACAGTAAAGAATCCGCGTCTGTGATTATGATTAAACCTTCTTTCCTCCAGACGTAGAGGATGCCCCCTTGTCCCAGTCTCAGGCCTAAGAGTAAAGAGATCATTAGAAAGGTCTCTGTACTGTCCCCTCATATATTTATACATTATTATAAGATCACCCCTAAGCCTTCGTTTTTCCAAGCTAAATAACCCCAAGTTTAATAACCTGTCTTGGTATTGCAGACCCCTTAGTCCTCTAATGACTTTTGTCGCTCTTCTCTGGACCCGCTCTAGTTCAGCTATGTCTTTCTTATACACCGGAGACCAGAATTGTACACAGTATTCTAAGTGTGGTCGCACTAGTGACTTGTATAGAGGTAAAATTATGTTCTCCTCATGAGCATCTATGCCTCTTTTAATGCATCCCATTATTTTATTTGCCTTTGCAGCAGCTGCCTGACACTGGCCACTAAATGTGAGTTTGTCATCTACCCATACACCCAGGTCTTTTTCAGTGACAGTTTTGCCCAGTGTTTTACAATTAAGCACATAATTATACCTTTTGTTTCCTCTGCCCAAGTGCATAACTTTACATTTATCCCCATTAAAGCGCATTTGCCATTTAGCAGCCCAAGCTTCTAGTTTACATAAATCCTCCTGTAATATAAGATTGTCCTCCTCTGTATTGATTACCCTGCAGAGTTTAGTGTCATCTGCAAATTATATAGATACTAGATGGTGGCCCGATTCTAACGCATCGGGTATTCTAGAATATTGAAATAGAGATTATTGCATGGGGAAGGCGGTGAGGGCTGAATTGGGAGGAACTTTGAAGAAGGAGCGGCGGGGGAAGGACGGTGTGGCAGGGGGGAGGAGGGAGGGCAGAGCAGCAGGGGGGAGGAGGATGGTGGACAGAGAAGGTAGCGGCGGGTTGTGGGAGGATGTAGCAGCACAGGCAGGGGGAGGATGGAGTAGGGGGAAAATGGAGCACAGAGCAGCAGGGGGAGGAGGACGGAGGACGAAGTGGCGGGGTGAGGGAGGACGGAGCAGCACAGGTAGGGGGAGGACGGAGGATGGAGTGTCAGAGGGGAGGAGGACAAAGGAAGGAGGAGGAAGCAGTGGGGTGGGGGCAGATGGAGCGGCACAGGAAGGGGGAGGATAGAGCAGCAGGGGGAGGACGGAGCACAGAGCGGCTGGGGAGGAGGACAGAGGACAAAGCGGTGGGGTGGGGGAGGATGGAGCAGCACAGACAGGGGGAGGGTGGAGTGGCGGAGAGGAGGAGGACAAAAGAAGGAGGAGGAAGCGGTGAAGGAGGATGGAGCAGCACAGGCAGGGGGAGGATGGAGCACAGAGCGGTGGGAGGAGGAGGACGGAGGACAAAACGGTGGGGTGGGGGAGGATGGAGCAGCACAGGCAGGGGGAGAACGGAGTATGGAGTGGCGGAGGGGAGTAGGACAAAGGAAGGAGGAAATGGTGGGGTGTGGGAAGATGCAGCGGCACAGGCAGGGGAGGATGAAGCGGCAAGGGGAGGCTGGAGCACAGAGCCATGGGGGAGAGGAGGATGGAGGACAAAGTGGTGGGTGGGGGAAGCCAGAGCAGCACAGGCAGGGGAGGATGGAGCGGCAGGGGGAGGACGGAGCACAAAGCGGCGGAGGAGAGGAGGATGGAGGACAAAGCGGCGTGGTGGGGGAGGCCGGAGCAGCAGAGGCAGGGGGAGGACGAAGGATGGAGTGTCGGAGGGGAGGCGGACAAAGGAAGGAGGAGTAAGAGGTGGGGTGGGGGAGGATGGAGCGGCAGGGGGAGGATGGAGCACGAAGCGGCGGGGGGAGGAGGACAGAGGACAAAGCGGTGGGGTGGGGGAGGACGGAGCAGCACAGGCAGGGGAAGGATGGAGTATAGTGGCGGAGAGGAGGATGACAAAGGAAGGAGGAGGAAGCGGTGGGGGAGGATGGAACGGCACAGGCAGGGGAGGATGGAGCACAGAGTGGTTGGAGGAGGAGGATGGAGGATAAAGCAGCGGGGTGAGGGAGGATGGAGCACTGTACGACATCTCAGTAGTTAGCAGAGTATACAGGGGCTCAGTGGTTAGCAGAGTATACGGTGGCACAGTGGTTAGCACTGCGCGGTGGCTCAGTGGTTATCACTACGCGGTGGCTCAGTGGTTAGCACTGCGCGGTGGCTCAGTGGTTAGCAAAGTATGGTTGCTCAGTGTTTACCACTGTACGGTGTCTCAGTGTTTAGCAGTGAGTGCAGTGGGCAGAGTGGTCAGCGCACTGCTGTGGGCAGAGTGGTCAGCGCAGTGCGGTGGGCAGAGTGGTCAGCGCAGTGTGGTGGTCAGAGTGGTCAGCACAGTGCGGTGGGCAGACTGGTCAGTGCAGTGCGGTGGGCAGAGTGGTCAGCAGAGGACGGAGGCACTCTGCCTGCCATACTTACCACTAGGTCATCGTCTTCCCCGCAGCCGCATCTTCACTCCGCTGTCCCCACCATCTTGGCTCCACTCCTCCGTGCCGGCGACATGTTTCTTCCAAAATGGCATCCGGGAACTCTCGCAAGACTTCTCGGATGCCATATTGGATCCAGTCCTCCGGGGACGGCGACATACTTTGTCCAAGATGGCGTCCGGAAGTCTCGCGAGACTTCCCGGGCGCAATATTGGATCCAGTCCTCCGGGGGTGGCGACATGTCGGCGGAACGGAGGACTGAGGATCCAGGCAGCGGCGGGGAAGACGCAGGGCCAGTGGTAAGTATAGCGGCCAGTGCATGGAGGTGTGTATGTGTGTGTGTGTATGTGTGTGTGTGTATGTGTGTGTGTATATGTGTGTATGTGTGCGGGCGGCCATATTAGAACACCCACAGTGGGTGTAGAGGCTACTTCAGCCAGGATGTGACGTAGCATACCGTTACATCCTGACGGAAGTAACCTTAGGGTTTTATTATAATAGAAATGTACAATCCCTGTTAGTCTAGTCTAATTAAAAGAGTTGTTTGATGTTGATTTTTTTGTGTCAGAACAGTAGTAACAAATGTTTTTAAAATAACAAATGGAGTCATAATCACTTTCCATCACCCAATAGGTCCAACACAATCCACTCCAGAGGTCTGCACCAACTAGGAAGGAGATGTCTGCATCGTCTGGAGGTCAATTGAACTTCTGATGCAGGTAATTGGCTGCAGTGTTTCCGAAGACTAAAAGGGCAAATGTTCAGAGAAACATACAATAATATGCTCCTTTAGTCACCTGACCGCTTGTGCCAATTATAGGTATCAGTGGTCCTGACAGCATCCAAAGCCGCAGACCTTTAAAGACTGTGCTGAATCTACGGGATGACAGAGGTGATTATGTCCCTTTGGGTTATTTTAAAAACATCCAAGTCTTTAAGAAATGTAGCAGTGGACAATCCTTTTATCCCCTTAAGGAAAGAGAATATTTTGTGCTTTTTCCTCCCTTTGTTCCAAGAGCCATAACTTCTTATTTTTCCTTTCATATGTGGTTTTGTCGCGTGACGAGTTGCAGTTTTTAATAACACCATTCATTTTACCATAAAGTGTACTGGAACATGGGGAAAAAACTTCAATAAATAACTATAGTGTCAAAAGGTAAATAGAGCATTTAAAGGAAAACTGTCAGGTTAAAAATCCATATGTAACTGCTATCATTTTCTAATTCATCACTCTAAACTCTCCCTACTCATGCTTTTTTATTTAATTTCCCTCCTATCTTCTGTAAACTTCAAATAAAGAGGTTTATTCCATCTGTCAATCACAGTGAATGATCCACTTAGTTCTCTGCTGTCCACTTCCCATACATGAATATGCATGTCACATACTCACACCACATCACTGGACAGGAGATCACTGGGGTGGGGGGCTGTATTCTCCTCTCTGTATCTGCAGCCAAGAAAGAGGTGAAATATAAAACAGAAATTTGTGACAGCAGGGATTTCTGCTTACAAAAACAGATTGAGTCTAGATAAGTCAAATCTGCAGTAGCTCTCTCCCTCCTTGTCTTCATAATAGAACAGAAGCTACAGAAACCTGACACTGCACTGTTAGCAAAGGGAGGAGGGAGGAGAGAGCTGCTGAGAGGGAGTGCATAATTACATGACCGTTTATACAGCACAAGACTATTCCTGTTTGGTTATAATGGAGAGGACTAACCCAGGAGTGCCCTGCAGGGTCTGACAATGCTGCTAACATGGAAACTACAAAACGTACAATAATGATTTTACATTTTTTTAAAAGTTCTGCCCAGGCCCTATTCAATGGTAATATTAGTGTCATACTGGGGGGGGGGACCCTATTCAGTGAGCTATTATGCCATCCCAAATACACTTTTATTTTTTGTACTCCTTTTTAACCTAATTGCCAGTTTATTTTCTCCAAGGTCAATCCTTATAAATGTCCTAAACAAAAAATAAATAACAACATGAAGTGATCTAAAATGAAACAGTAGTCACCTGATAAGTCCTCTGATGCTTCCGTGCTGATGCTCTGATGGTTCCCCGCCTGTCATTGGCCTAGTGATGCTAGAATGAATGGCATGTAACTGCTGTAATTGGAGTTGGAAGGCCCTCTTTAAAAAGTCTACATTTTACCTTAGCTTCATTCTCACTTTTCATGATTAAATTTTGAAAGATAACAGAAAAGCAAATCCATGGCCCACCACAAGATGATAGCAGAGCATCACTAACATGGAAAGATAAAATGATATCATAACAGGTCAAATAATTATGGGCAAAATCATTGTTTACTATTTGAAAGAACAAAAATAAGATAGACCTCATCATCCCAAGAGCTACAAGTCCAAATTATTTGCAAGAGAAATGTTTAGAATTCGGCAAAGCAGCATTATTGTTTTATACATTGCCTTCCATTTGAAAAGCTACAAACAGTTGATCTTTTTTTGTTACAGAACATAAAGTTACAAAGCCCTTTTTTTGGGGTTCAATCTCCAAGTGACAGCTTGCTCATTTTAGTTTGCATATTCACTCAAGTCATTAGGTGGCATAATTTAATTTTAGAATGTTTTATATTAAATTACTTTAAAGGAAAGGCGGCATCAAAAAAAATGTCAATAAATGGAAAAATGTAAAGTATTTACTGTATGTTTTAATTTGTTTTTCCAATATTATCATTGTTTTTTAATGGAGTAAAATATGAAGAATAATTGAAAAAGTTTGATATATTCCACTTTGAAACATTAGGGGGAGCAGCTGCAGAAATTTCCCATGAAATGCTAGTGTACAGCTGGCATGCATTACGACTGCTGAAAAGTGGATCTGCTCCATGTCTGTGGTTTCTCCTCTCCCCCCCCCCCCCCCTTCCCCCGTTCTGGCTGTTTACAAAAGGATAAGAGACAATGAAGTTTAGGATCATTCAGATTGAAGCACTTTTGTTGTAGACACAAAGTGATACCAACACAAAACTATATGAGAATCATTATGGCCGCAAATTCAATGAGAATTTTGAAGTTTTGTGCACGTGTTGCTTTTTTTCTCTTGCAGATTTAGTGCAAAAATAAGTCTTCAGTCTCCATTGGGCGCTCACTCTCTCTCTGCCTCTCCCCATTGGATGCTCACTCTCTCTCCCCAATGGGCGCTCTCCCTCTCCCCAGTGTGTGCTCACTCTCTCTCCCCACTGGGTGTTCGCTCTCTCTCCATTGGGTGCTCACTCTCTCTCTGTCCCCTTACAGGGCACTCACACTCTCTCCTCATTGGCCACTCATTTTCTCTCTCTCCCAATTTGGTGCTCACTTTATCTCCTCATTGGGCACCTCGCTCTCTCTCCATTTGGAGCCTACTCTCTGTCTCTCCCCCATTGGGCGCTCTCTTGCATACCACTGTGCCTGGACTCGCTCCCCAGTTGTGCTGTCTACAACCCACGGTGCCTGGTCTCTCTCCCCATTTGTGATGTCTCAATCCCCTTATGCCTGGTCTCTCCCCCATTTGTGCTGTCTCCATCCCCCTGTGCCTGGTGTCTCTCCCCATTTGTGCTGTCTCCATCCCCCTAGGCCTGGTCTCTCTCCCCATTTGGGATGTCTCTATCCTCCAGTGCATGGTCTCTCTCCCCATTTGTGCTATCTCTATCCCCCTAAACTTGGTCATTCTCCCCATTTGTGCTGTCTAATCCCCCGTGCCTGGTCTCTATCTGCATTTGTGCTGTTTCCATCCCCCTGTGCCTCCCCATTTGTGCTGTCTCCATCCTTCCATGCCAATCTCTCTCTCCATTTCGGCTGTCTCCATCCTCCTGTGTCTGGTCTCTCTCCCCATTTGTGATGTCTTCATCCCAATAAGCCTCGTCTCTCTCCCCATTTGTGTTGTCTCCATCCCCCCAGTGCCTTGTCTCTCTCCCCATTTGGACTGTCTCTATCCCCCTGTGCCTGGTCTTCTCCCCATTTGTGCTGTCTCCATCCCCCTACCTGGTCTCTCTCCCTATTTGTGCTGTCCTCCATCCCCCTGTGCCTCCTTATTTATGCTGTTTCCATACTTCCATGCCTGGTCTCTCTCCCCATCTATGCTGTTTCCTTCCACCTGTGCCTGGTCTGTCTCCATCCTTCCTTGCCTGATCTCTTTTCCCATTTGTGTTTGCTCCATCCCTCTGTGCCTGGTCTCTCTCCCAATTTGTGCTGTGTCCATCCACCTGTGCCTGTCCTATCCTCATTTGTGATGTCTCCATCCCCCTGTGTTTTGTCTCTCCCCAAATTTGTGATGTCTCTACCCCCTTGTGCTGGTCTCTCTCCCCATTTGTGATGTCTCAATCCCACTGTGCCTGGTTTTTCTCCCCATTTGTGCTCTTCTCCCTTTGCATTTTGTCTTTGCCCCTGGGCAATGTACAACAACAGTATATACTTTTTTCACTGATAAATCATTAATGTTCAACAATTAAAAGTCCTGTGTGGACAGTGTGATACTGGTGAAGTGATGACAATCACAAAAAGAATTCACCCCCAACATATAGCACATACAATACAAACAAACAAATTCCACTGCTCCAGTGTTTTCTTTAGGGGTTAATGGAGGTCAACCATGAGTAAGCCTGAACACATTACATCTCCACGTCAATTACCCTGAGAAGATCCCATAATCCTTTGTATATTTATCAGGTTTTTCTGAGTATTTTTTCTGCACCTAAGTCGTTAGGTCTAAACCCAAATCCAACCCCCTGTCAGAGGTCCTAATAGACAATGGAAGGGATGAATACAATGTTTGCACCAGCAATGTGTTTTTTTTTAACCCAGCCCAACGCGTTTCGCCTTTCACATTCCTTCAAAGGCTCATCAGGGGCATTCTGGTTAGAGACATAATTTATAACATCACAAAATCAAGTGCCATCAATATAAGGTAACCCTTTAGTTGTTAGTCTTGGTCCTAGATAAGCTACAAAGGCCAGGACTTGTTTTTTTTTTAAGGGGTGTAGTAGTCATGTCTTTTTCGTGAGTGGGTTCCACGAAAGATTCTTTGTGTAGCCAATTGTAAGAAAGAGGGATGTAATAGACATTTCTGTGTGCAATGTAGATATTCACCCAGATAAAGATCTATTATACAGGTGATATGTTTAATGTTACAGATCACACATTCTTGAGTCACATATTAAAGGGACCTTAGGGAACATACCAGGTGGTTAGATCAATATTAATCAGTCTTCCTAATGGCATTGACTCCCGTGGTCACCCAGTTGGTTCTGGTTATAGGAAGGTGAACAGATATATTAATAATGGTGTGTTAATAAAGGTGTAGATATTGATAAATTCATCATTGATCATAGAAAATCCCACCTACCCTCAATTCTTTAAGATGTCACAACAAACCCTCTGTTCAGCTGTGAAAAACTCCCTTTGATCTACCTGGACCCTTAGGACAAGAAACAACAGCAATCATGCATGCACTTAAGTAGGAACTATCACCAATCTCTTTGGCCATTAATAACTGACCTTAGAATGCAGTGAAACCGGAGATACATTTCCAGATGTCATTCACACCCAGCAACTCCAATATCCAACCTCTGTTACTGTAACATATATACATATCCATTTTAGGACATTCTATATCACTGTGGTGATGAACCCCCTGTGTTTGCGTTTTCAGAGTGTATGGAGCCAGAACTGATCACCCTCCACAGACAATGCCTTCATATGAGGTTATAACAATCCTATAGACACCTAGTCCGGATCCTACTTATCCCTGAATGTCAAGGGGTTTCTTTTGTCCTATAAAACATATATGGACATGCAGGCATTTAGGAAGGCTGTTATCTTCTACCTGTGACCAGCATGGAATAGGACCACCAACACCCAGCCTTGAGTATCACCCCCATATCTCATCTGTATCTTCCCTGTAACATTTCCTTCTCTCTCTCTCCCTCTCTCTTTCTCTCTTAGTATTAACTCTCTCATTCCTCCCTGCTGCTCTCTTGCATTTAACTCTATACTATACCGTAGTTTAACCCTGCATTGCTGAGACATTGTGAGACATTGAGGTCCGTGGAAGGGTAGGAGCCCGAAACGGAGATCCGTCATCTCTGCTGTCTCTGCACCCCCTCCCTTCCGAGTGGAACCTGGAATGAGGGTACCAAATAAAGCACCTTGAAACACGCCCGGTGAGTGCGCTATCTTTTTTCTTTTCATGCTATATTTATGTGATATATAGCAGGCACCAGAGGCGGTCAGCATTGCCCCACCTCGCATATACCCATATGATGAAATAAGTACTTCTCCTAACTTAGCAGTGCCAGTGAATGGACTCTTTTTGATTACTGAACATTGTATATATAGTTAATCGCATAGGAATAGAAGCGTTAAGAAAGGTAGATCTGGATATCGTGATGTAGTGATAATGACAATAACAACCTGTTTAATAAATGAATATTTATTAAACACACCCCAAAAGTCTACAATAATATTATATATATTTGATAGCACAATATACAATAACAATGATGTAAAACATCCACAGTTACTAATATTACATCCCACCACCTTATCTAACCATTACATGCACACTATATTAATTTATTACATCCATTCACCTGCCACTATGTGAGACATTGAGGTCCGTGGAAGGGGTAGGAGCCCAGAAACGGAGATCCGTGATGTCTGCTGTCTCTGCACCCCTCCCTTCCGAGTGGAACCCTGGAATGGGGTACTCAAATAAAGCACCTTTGAAACACGCCGGTGAGTGCCGCTATCTTTTTTCCTTTTCATTAACTATATATACGTATATACCAACGACTTAATGAGACAAGACTGTTCTAATAAATGAATATTTATTAAACACACCTCAAAAAGTCTGCAATAATATTATATATATTCTAGATAGCACAATATACAATGACTATTACGATTATGTAAAACACCCACAGTTACTAATAATTATATCCCACCCACGTTATCTAACCATACATGCACACTATATTAATTAATTACATCCACTCGCCTGCGACTAACTATCCCTGAACATAGACTTCAATGCAGGGGTTAAACTACAGTATAGTATAGAGTTAAATGCAAAGAGCAGCAGGGAGTAATAGAGGATTAATAACTATAGAGGAGAGAGAGAGAGAAGAGAGAGAGAGTGAGAGAGAGAGAGAAGGAAAATTTACAGGGTAGATACAAATGAGATATGGGGGTGATGCTCGAGGCCAGGTGTTTGTGGTCCTATTCCATGCTGGTCCCAGTAGAGTGTAGTTATAAAACATTTTAGTGACCTAAGCTTTGGAGTTAGGGACAAGGTCTGTTGGTCCACAAAATTAGAAAAATGTAAAGTTCCTTCTGCTAAGCTTGATTCAAATATTTGGTTCTTATCAAAAGTTTTCCACAGTATTCTCCTCATGACACATCGTTTATTGGTTTTTCCAGTATGAAATCCTTCTGCAAAGATGATCAAAATCAACTTATATTAGGAAGTGCAGATCAGAAAATTCCTGACTCTTGTATGTTTAGGGGGTCTTTATAATATCTAGTACATTTGTAAATTATTATCAAGAGGAGAAATCCTAAGTTCCGTGAAGTAATATTAATGCCATTAACCTTGTCAGGAACTTTCATCTGCTTCTCTTAGATAAACCAGGTCCTAAGGGAACCAAGGCCCTTTTTAAAGGGCGGTCACATGTCCACTAGGACCTAGTCCTGCAACGTCTGTTACTGTCACCAGATGCTGTGGATTTCTTTCAGGCAATGATGGTGGTGGAAAAGATGTTGAGAGCAGAAGCTCTGGACGGCGTAGGCTCTGTTCAACCATTGAGACTAGGGAAGATCGCCACACCTTATTAATACTCCTAGCTTTCTACTAGGAGCTGCCAGATATAGTTTATGTACCCTGATTGAGTCCTGTGCTTTAAACTCCTGCTTTTGTTGCTTGTGGTCCCGATTTCTGACCACAACCGGATCATTTAATAATTAATAATTAATTTTGCATCTTTACTGTCTTACTTTTTCTGACACAACCCCTAACCATTCCTGCCAACCTGCAACATGTGCCAGCAGATGGCTATGTGGCGCAACCCAGGGGCTGCAATATTAGTCCAAATCACTTTAAGGTGTTAAAATAAAAGGCCAAGCATCCTCTGGTATCCTGCAAATCGAGTGGCTTGCACTAAGGCTGTCTTCACACTATGATTTGTGGCTGTCCGTGTTTAGGTTGGATCCTGTGGACAGCCACGGATCCACACGGATCCCTGCAATCAGATGAAAATAGCCATCAGTATTATGCAGGATCCGTGTGGATCTTGTTTTCCTGCCTGTCCTGTCTGTCCTGCATCTTCTCTATCTGTCCCTGTCTCTCTCTGTCTGTCCGTCTTCTATCTCTGCCCCTCCCTCTCCTCTATCCTCCCCCCTGTCCTCCCACCTGTCCTCTCCCCTGTCCTCTCCCCTCCGGTATCTTAAAAAAAAAAAAAATCCTCCCAGAGGATACTTTACATGTCCAACGGCTCCATGCGACAGTCACCATCTGGTGACTGAAGGACCTGTCATGATGTCACACAGCCGATCAGCTGACGTATCAGGTGACCGGCTCTGTGACATCGCGACAGGTCCTTCAACCACCAGAAGGGGACTATCGCATGAAGCCGCCGGACAGGTAAAGTATCCTCTGGGAGGATTTTCTTTTATTTTTTAGATACTGGAGGGGAGAAGACAGGGGAGAGGACAGGGGAGAGGACAGGGGGAGGACAGGGGGGACGATAGAGGAGAGGGGGGCAGAGATAGAAGAGGGACAGACAGGGAGTGAAAGGGACAGACAGGGTTATGTACTGAGCACTGCCTCTGGGCATGCTCAGTACATAATCACGGAGCCGACATCGGATCCGATTTAGACACGGATCCGATGTCCATAGGCTCCCATTATGTAGCCCTAGGACCATCACGGATCTGTCACGGATCCATGGTGTCCGATTTTAGTCACGGACACCAAAATCGCAGCAGCATGTGATTTTGGAACTATGATTAAATCGGAAGGCTACAGATTGTGCTTAAATCGGAGGGCCAAAAGAACACATCCGAGCACAATCCGAGCCCCATAGGGATACATGAGGAGCCACAATCGCATCCGATTTGACACGTATACACTCGGATGCCTTAAAATCGTGATGTGAAGGCAGCCTTAGACTTTCCTTGTTATGCATTTTTGAGTTGTCAGGTGACCACCGACAGCACTTTCAAACAGCAAGCAGGCAGTGATGTAATGATGCATGTAGGAGCCCATATAAATGCACTGTATAATTAATTTTAGATAATATTTCTATGAATTCTGTACGGGAATAACATACAAACATACAAATGTGATGGCTGCATGATTATAGTTTAATGTAATATTAATTATAGAACATGATAATTGATTATAAATAATAGAGTTGAAATAATGGGTCCAAGAAAATGGAAACTACATGAAATAATAAATAGACCTGTTCAATATTCATAAATTATTATACAAAGTAAGATTGTTCTTGACAATTAAGTATGGTTAAAAATGTGGACTAAGAAAAAAGTACCTGCAGATTTGAAGAGCATTTTAAACTTTCTTTCATGTAAATGTATATTAGAAGGCAACATTATATTGTGATATTTAATTTCCCCCAATATGATGATTATTGGGAAACTCGTAAATATACAGTATATAGAAAGTTACCAGTGAACGTACAGGTGAAACCAGAAGTTTACATACACTATATAAAAAGACACATATTCATGTTTTTCTCGCTATCTGACATGAAATCAGAATAAATGTGGCGCCCCTGCGGATCCAGTCGTCACAGAGGTATGCACCCCTGTTAGGGTGTAGTATCCCACTCATGGGTAAGAGGTGTACAGACCGGTACCGGGACACCCAGATCACATTAAGAACGATTGCAGTGGGGCGTAAAGGGGGTTAGTTAGAGGGAGCACTCGGGAAGGAGTGAGGTCAGGAAGAAAACACGTCGATGGTATGGGGCATGTGACAAGGGTATAAATAGCATTGGAACCATGTAGAATGCAGGAGAACGATATTAGAATGACTGTGAGCAGAAGAAGAGAGTTACCCAGCTGAGGAAAGGCGGTAGAACAGCTAGAGTGTGGCCTTAGCACACCAAGGTCGAGTTGGAGGGAAGCTAGAGAACATATGCTTGAGAAGGGTCTAGAGAACTAGAACAAGAGAGAGCTTGTCCTGAGGCTGAACCCAAGAGAGCAGAGAACACCCAAGTGGCTCCAGGAGAACGAGGGGGTCCCATAGGCACGGGAAGTAACAATACACTCATGGGGCTCGTATCCATTGTCAAGCACATTGTCAAGTGGAGGGACTAGGCCGCGTGGGGCACTGTGAACCCCAAAAGACTAGTGGAGACGATCAAACAGGCTCAGCTAGCAACCGGAGGCTGTAGGCTGTGGCACTTCCATGGTGTTAGAGCCAAACAATCGCACACATCTGCTGAAAGGTGGCAACCATAGGGCTGAGGGGAGACACTGCAGGGGAACCTCTCAAAGAAGCCGACATTCACTGGCTCAGAGCTCTGTGTGGCGAGGCACAAAGCAGGAAGGGTAAAGCAAAGCGCTGTATGAGACGACCTGGAAAGGACAGAGAAGGGGTGCCAGTTATGTATCATCCTACTATCCGGGAGTAGCTGGATCCCTGCCTCCAAGAACCCAGTCCTCAGCAGGCTGCTGCACTAAAGACTGTGAGTAAAGAACCAAAAACTGAAGCCACTGAGTCTGTGAACTTTCTTAATGCGTCTAAAGCACCAGAAACACTACTACCAACTCACTAAGGTACTTTTGGCCACCCTCGCTGTCAACCCTACCCAAAGAGGGCTTAAGAACATTACTGCCTCCCAACCATCAACTCCTAGGATTGTCGAGCAGCGGCGGCCAGATATAGCTGCAACCTGCGGGTGGCGTCACACAAAAACACTAGTATCCCAAAGTCCAGTCATCCCTGCCCAGAATGAACCCTCTACACCAGATCCCTACCCCCTGGAGAGAGAGCCACTCACACCAAACTTTTAATGACACCACAAGGGTCACAGAGCCGAGTCTCGGTCCCTGTGATCCCCGTGAAGATAAAGTCTCTAGAAAGCCCGGTTCCGAGTATCCTAAGGCCCTGGCGGGGCGTGTCATAAACCTTTTCTGTTTTAGGTCAATTAGGATTACCAAAATTATTAATATTTGCTATATGCGAGAATAATGAGAAAGAAGGGAATGTTTTAAAGCTTTTTATTACTTTTTTTTACTTCTGCAAAGTCAACAGTTTACATACATTTCATTAGTATCTGGTACCATTTCCCATAAACTCTATGACTTGGATCAAACCTTTTGGACATCCTTCCACAAGCTTCTCACAATAGTTGGTAGGAATTTGGGCCCATTCCTCCTGACAGAACTGGTGTAACTGAGCCATGTAAGTAGGTCACCTTGCTCACACCTGCCTTTTCAGCTTTGCCCATAAATTTTCAATAGGACTGAGGTCAGGGCTTTATGATGACTACTCCAAAACATTGACTTTGTTATCTCTAAGATACTTTGTAACCAGTTTTGCAGTATGCTTCGGGTAATTTTGCATTTAGAAGACCAATTTCCACCCAAGTTTTAATTTCCATGGCTGATGTCATGAGATGTTGCTTAAGTATTACCATGTATTCTTCATTCCTCATGATGCAATCTGTTGTGAAGTGCACCAGTCTCTTCCTGCAGCAAACAACCCCACAACATGATGCCTATTATCTTCAGGAGTGTTTACATACAGTAGTCTGCAGTTTAGATAACACAGTAAAACATGACATAAAACAATAGTAGGATAATGTGCCTATTTTTAATTGTTTAGGAAGCAGGCAGAGGTGAGAAGAGTGACAGCAGAGAGGAAATTTACAACTATTCAGGATGTCAGAGACATTGGTCAAAGGGATATAATGTGAGGACTAGCTATGTGTACTATTTATTTAAGGTCAGTTAACCTAAATATGTTCTGTACTTAGATCAAGCAAGTGGAATGTTTTTAATGTCTAAAAGTGAAGCCAAGGGAATTTCTTTATACCCTTTGCCCTTTTCTCTTATTCTTTCTAAACATCATTTAATATCATTTATAACTGAACACAAATGGAAAATAGAAATAGTTTAAAGGAAAATTACATAATGCTATATTGTTTTATATAAATATACCTATGCCAATGTAAATGCACTTCTGTGATTTACAAGTAAATGTATAATAATAATATATTATGTCATATAAAACTCATTTGCTTTTTAGCAATAGACCATAAACTATTGTTAGCTGAAAGAATAAAATGCAACAGAAATGAACGTTTCACATTTTTTTAGTTTGTTTAGATTTCAGCTTCCGTTCTTTGTGCTTTTTTTAATTGGGTTTGTTAAAACATGCTCAGTTTTATATTTTCTTGGCAGTAAGTGAGAGAAGGCTACATGCACATTGGGTTCAGTGTGGATGCACTATACACTGGCGGTCAAAACTAGAGAAAAACACACGATTTCCTGAATGTCAAGGTCATTTTGTTGTCCTATGTGAAAATATCCAGACATGAGAACAATAGCAATATTTAAGCTTACTTTAAAATGTAATACGTATATTCTAAAGCACAGAATAAAAATGTAATACGTATATTCTAAAGCACAGAATAAAAATGTAAAGGATATAAATGAAAAAGAAATCTGATCAAAATTAGAGAACACTTTCAGATACCTGCAAGTTACTGGTGTTAACCTTTCACCTGGGGCTAATTTCCTTAATTATCTGCCAAACCCTTTTTAACTGGCAGTCTAACTTTCCAAGTTGCACTCACTTTGCAAAAATGGTGTGCTGATCCAAAGTGATTGAAACCCTCTGGCAGCAGGTTGCCAGATGAAGGCCAAAAGGGTTACCCTATTAGCCATAGCTACAGGAGTTGGTCATTCCAAGTCTGTGATTTCTAGAATCATCTTTACAACATCACAAACTCTTTCAAGTCTCCAAAGAAGGCTGGTTGCACTCGAAAGACAAATGAAAGTGGGGACAGGATAATATAGAGAAACATCATGGGTAATAGTTTCAATAGTTTGCCAGATCAGCACTGAACAGGGTAAGCATCTGTCTCATTATACAGTGTTATGATATTTAAGAGAATTTGGACTGAAAGCCCACTCTGCAGTGACCAAAAATCTCATTAGCAGAAAGAATAAATAGGCTAGACTCACATTTGGTGAGAAGCATGCTGTGTGGACAGAGAAGTGGTCCATGATTCATTTTAGTGACAAAAATAAGTTTTATTTATTTGGGCCTGATGGGAAACATTATGTTCATCGACAAACTGGGGATAGACTGAACCCAAAGTGTGTAAAGAAGTCAGTGAAAGGGGATGGAAGAGGTGTCATGGTTTGGGGAATGTTTTCTGCTTCAGGAGTCAGACCTCTCATACAGCTACATGGCAGAATGTATGCAAGTGTGTATCAGAACCTTCTTCAATAATACCTGGTTCCTTACTTCTATTCAGCGCTCAATCAGCCAGTAATTTTCATGCGGACAATGCCCCCTCTCACACAGCAAAACAAGTAAAACAGTTCCTTGAAACAGAAAACATTGAAACAATGAAATGGCCACCAGAGTCCTGATCTAAACCTAATAGAAAACCTCTGGAAAATCTTTACTGACAAAATTATGGCCAAGAAACCCACAACAGTCACAGAACTGTGGAAGATAAAAGAGAGAACTCCGTCACACAAAACATGAATAGCGTTTGATGAAAATATAATCTGGGTCTTTTTAATTCAATGAATAAATTAATGAGGTTCCAATTCGATGTTTCAGCTATACTTGAGCTATTGTCAGGATTACAATCTGTATTAATGCATGCAAAAACAATAACACAAATTACATAAAGGGAATGTTCATGAACATATAAAACACAATAGAAAGTGCAAATGAAACAGGCAAAAAATACATTTGTCAAATAATAAAGAAAATTGTGAGTGGAGGATCGTGAAGGTATATCATGCCGCACAAGTATGTAGGGACATGAGGTGAGTAGTGGAGCGGAAGGAGTGAGGGATAAAAAAGAGAAAAGTGAAAGATACAGAGGGAGAGAAGGGAAAGAAAGGATGGAAAAAAATAAATATGAATAAGACTAGTGGGAATTAGACCAACATCACAAAGCACTCACTGATCTCAGGGAGACCAGTCAAGGAAAACACTGCGGGCAGCTAGCAAAAGCGCTCAAACACAGTAAAATCTTAGGGCATTGCCCCCAAGCGGGATTTCACTGTGTTTGAGTGCTTTTGCCAGCTGCCCACAGTGTTTTCCTCGACTGGTCTCCCTGAGATCAGTGAGTGCTTTGTGATGTTGGTCTACCAGACATTGCTCCCACCTAGCCAGAATCCTACTCCACACTGATGAGGGGCAAAACCCTGAAACGGCTCTCTGTGGATATATACCTGGCTTTGGTAATTCCCTTGTCATATCTTTAAACTCATAAAGAGTTGGATATTGACTGAAAGGGCAACTTAATATGGTGGTTATGGTGATTTCCGCAGGAGCCACCCCAGGGCTAGGTCCTTCCCTGGAGTGATATCTGGCTAGTTCCATGTTTGAGACTCCTAAACGAGGCTCCACGGACTCCATTTCCATAATGAGAATTAGAGGTAGGAACGGATATCATATGTAGAGAAATGGATAGAATATAAAGTAGACATACTGATAGGATGCTTAGATTGTGAGCCCCAATGGGGACAGTATTGCAAAGGTATGTAAAGTGCTATGAAATTAATAGTGCTACATAAATGAATAAATATCATTATTATATTACATTAGTAACCTCAAATTTTGCCATGTATGTGTTGGCGTATGGGGGTACCACATGGCCCCCATAGTGGTTCCCCTTTTTTGTAAGTCAAATTTATCTTCAAGTAAGAAGTAATTTTTCTGAAGTGCTATAATGAGTGTGTCAATACAGAAATCTTTCTTTTGTTCATTGAAATTTTCATTTTTCATTCTTATTGATCTTTCCAGATACTTAGATATTTCCAGATCTTCCTAGACAATTTTACTTCAAATCCTTATCTCCTTTTGATCCAAGGGATGCATAAAAGTATCTTTTTCTTTTTCTCCTCATTTTTCTTATGATAAAAAAAACATCTCATTTACTAATATCTCTATTCTATATAGATTATATAGAGTCTCATTATCCCAGGCTTCTCTTCCTGAGAATATTATTTTACCTTATATCAAAAGATATCTTAATTTATATACAACCCCATGTGATACTGCTAGGAGGTAAGACAGCATTGTCACATATCTTATGTTTAGTATGTGACCTTTACAACTTTCCATGCTTAGCATATATTCTCTATTTTTTTGTATTCTTTCATAGTTACGGAATTTCCCATGAATATCTCTCTTATTGAGAAATATTCCTATTCTTGATACTCTATTTAATTATTAAAAGTAATGTACCGTATGTGTTTTTGCTTTCTGTCTAGTTTCACCCCTTTTCATATACCACATGAGATTCATTCTAACTTTCTTTATAATCAAGTTCTATTGTGTAGATTTCTTTACACACTTCTCCTACTTAGGGTCACTTAGGACCTCCTCACTAGGTATGTTCAGGGCGTAATCTAGGGGGTGCAGCCGGACCTTTTGCCCGGCACAACTCAGCGGGGCGCCGCAGAACCCCCTCCCTCCCTCCCCTCTTGCTGCACCCGGCGGCCGCACACACCATCACAGGGGCTGATATTCACAGTTTAGCGGCGCTTCCCTGAAAGGAAGCGCCCGACTCGGTGTGCAAAAATGGCTTCACTTCCGCTTCCGTGCTAGTCTGGGCCGCGGGGGCCACTGAGAGACTTGGCGGCAGCAGGTCCGGTGCGGGGTGACCACAGAGACCCTGAAACTGCGTCACTGGCGGCGGCTCCTCAAATGTCCACTGTGTGATTGAGGACGGAGGAGAGACGGCCTGGACGGAATGGGGAACAGCAGGGGTGAGTGACCGAGGAGTCGGAGGTGGAGGAGGGGGGCAGCAGGAGTGAGGGACCAAGGGGCCAGGGTAGGAGGATGGGGGACAGCAGGGTGAGTGACCGAGGAGCCGGGGTTGAAGGAGGGGGACAGCAGTGGAGAGTGACCGAGGAAAGCTGACAGCACCAAACCCATATCCCCCCCCTCTAGTCCTCAACCAAGGCTGCAGGGGCGGCGGCGGGGCTGAAAGCTGACAGCACCCCAAACTCGTCCTCACCTACCTTGGGGAGGGGGGAGCGCCAAAATAGATCTTTGCCCCGGCGCCATCTAACCTAATTACACCTCTGGGTATGTTACATATTCCTTTATTGTAATCTGACTGTCACTTCTCCTCTCCTTCTACGTTTAGTACTTTATATTCTATCCAGCTCTCTACCTATGATATCCGTCCATATCTAGTCTTATTCATATCTATTTTTCTAACATCCTTTCTTTCCCTTTCTCTCCCTCTGTATCTTTCAAGTTTCTCCTTTTTCTTCCCTCACTAGTGATGAGTGAATTTTGGTCTAACATGTTGGCAAATATCAAATTAGGTAAGAACGCAGCTGATTCAGTGACCGCGAACATGTCCACCAAATGTCGTTGAATACAAATTTGGTCAACAAAAATTCAGAATTTAAAATGGCCCTTAAAGGGATCCTGTCACCTCCAGAAGGCCTCCTAAGCTAGCAAAACATGTCCCTGCAGCATCCCATCACTAATCTCACACTTCTTTTGTCTCCTAAAAGCATCCTGTGAAAGTGCATAAAAACGTTTTAATACTCACTCATTAGTGATTATAATTAGCAGAGTGACTATTCTTTAGTCACCAAGGCGGGCTGTTTTGCAGCTCCAGGATCCACCCTGTCTCTGTGTGTTCTGCTGTGATGTGCAGGCATTGCCCTCCCCCCTCTCTATCACTCACAGAATGCAAATCATTAGTCCTGCCTTCAGTTTCACTTAAGCACAGACAGAGAGAGGGCTGGATCCTGGAGCTGCAAAAGAACACCCCCTGGTGACTAAAGAATATGGCCCCTGCTAATTATAATCACTAATGAGTAAGTATTAAAACGTTTTTATGCACATTCACAGGATGCTTTTAGGAGACAAAAGGAGTGTGAGATTAGTGATAGGATGGTACAGGGACATGTTTTGATAGCTTAGGAGGCGTTTTGTTGGTGACAGGATCCCTTTAAACTTTACCTGTTTAATTGGGGCCAAAACGCTCACTTTAAGACCTGCTGGCTGGGCACAACACCTAAGGTTAGTATTTTTTTTTTTACACAAGTGAAACCACTTAAAGAGTATACGTTACAAAATAACACCTTTATTAATTAAAAGCAGATAGGTACACGTTACATACAATGAGTTTGGTATAGGAGATCCCAAAAAGATACTGCAGGGCCAGTAGTCCCAGTGCAGATACAGAGATATTCCACAGTATACAGGTATCACATAGAATTAGTCATCAACAGCCCCCAGAGTGGTAGTCATGATCATAACAGCTCATACATGCATGCATTATCACTCACCCATTGGAAGTTGTGCCTGTGGTGGATCTGCTCCCTCTGCCCTGTCTCGCCCTGCAGAGCCCCCTACGCGCGTTTCGCAACGCTTGATCACGGGGATGGTTTGGTGAGTGTGATTTCACGCCATTTATAGCAGCTGAATGGCGCCAAGACGCCGTTCAATGCGGGCGGCACGTCACTTCCGCCGGAACGCGTGAAGAGCGTACGCGCGCGAGAGTCCCGGGTACTCTCGCGCATGCGCAGCTCCATTCACGCGATTCCATTAGACGGAGCAACATAGCCTATGCCACACATGTCTCCAGCGGCCATCTTGGTGGAGACCATTATATACTGCCAATAGATAGGGATATGTTCTCATATATCTTACACTGAAGGAAGGACACACCATCTCACTGATCCCTCCTATCTATATTCCGTCCCATACCAGTCGACATACATACTGAACACACTCATACAGCACATTACATAAATACAGAAGTGAGGTAAACATAATTAAAGTGAATAAGTGCATAGCAGCATATATGATTGATACATAGTATACATAATTATACATAAGATGATAATAACATTGATTTACATGTGACAAGCTACGACACAGTATAACCTGTGAATTAAGTATGTAAAAACATTATTTATCCACATATTCGTGTTCATGTCATAGACATGAATTATATTTTAATAAATACTTTCATACCAAGATTGCACAATATCTATGGGATAAAATATACATGAAGGACCATTTTGATAGCAGTCAGTCCATCATCGTTTTTTTGGAACTTCCAATTGGCACATTATTCACGGTCTCCATGATTAATTCAATCGCTATATTTGACTCCATACATAACGGTCATCAGTTATCCTAGGAAAAACTAAAATACACAGTGATTAAAAACACAGATGGTCGGGACACAAACAGCTCCTATACTGTGTTTGTGGGAAAATAGTACCTAAGGTTAGTAGTGTCCCCAGCCATTGGGCCTTCTGTCTAGTACGCTGTAGAGTTTTTTGGGAATTTTTTTTAAATTTTTTTAAGCTTCCTGGAGTTTGCAGGGTCTAAATTTTGGAAATGAATACTAATAATATGTATTAATTTCTATAGCACTTTACATTCATTTGCAACACTGTCCACATAGGGGCTCACATTTTATGTATAATGCATATTACAGTTGTCGTCCTGGCATTCCTGCAGTGGCCAGTAGTCTAATTGAGCATTCCGGAATAATTGGTGCTGAATACTGACCTGAATAAAATTATTTATTTTCATCAGTATGTTTCATAGTAACATGTCATGCTTCAATTATAACGTCAACTAAGTATCATTCATATACATTGTGGCCTGACATACCAGTGTTAATTAGCAGCTAGGCATTAGTCAACAATAGTGTGCAAATATTCAATTCCAGTACTGATTACTTGGATCTGAATCATGGCACACTCAATCCAAGAGGCAGAGCCCCTTAGGGAAAGCAAGCAAAACACACCCAAAGCTACAGAACTTTAATAGCGTCTCCCACCATCTTTCCACTGTCTGCACTCCCAGTGTCACACAGCTCTGATGCCTCTGCAGACCAAGTGGCACGCAGCTAGACTGTCTGGATTCGGCACTGCAGTTAGTTGGTTTCTTCATGGATCCCCTGCAAGGCTTGGCTAACCGACTCAGAGGATATAATCTACCTAACCACCCAGAAGGTGGCAGAAGGTGGGTCAGCCAAACCAGACCTAGAGTGTCATCATGGAGAGGAGATGGAGAGTAAGACCTATGTCATCTGGAGCTCTACCGCACTTCCTGATTTAGGCATCAACTACAATGAGGTGTGAATACAGTTCTGGGTTCTGATGCATGCTGCAGACCTGAGGAACGAGTTCCAGCAGTCAGGTGACTTTTACCATACGGAATCCAGGTCCAGAAGCAGCACATGTCAAACTGCAGGTGATCTGCTTTATGTCTGGCTACTTTCCAGCTGAAGCTGGGGTCGCAGCCTAAGCTCCTGGATCCCATTTCCCAAGACCACAGAACCTTTATGGGGTGCCCAAAAGAAGAGGAGCACCTAGAAGGCAATGTGTCCCAGCTGTGTAAATCACACTCACCACCTCCGGAGCAATTCAACTGGGTCAATGCTATGTGGGGACCCCCTATCCCCTCCTAGCACCTATTCAACAAGGCATCAGCCACCTTGTTCTCCAAAGTCATTCGTCTAGGAGATTCAGCATGCAGATGCCATCACCTAGGACTGGCTGCATGGGCCTAAGGCAAATAAATTCCTTGACCAATGCACAAAATTCAAGGTGGTGGCATTTAAACAGGATAACGGTATGGGTTCCTAGTGGAATATGGCACTAAACTTTGGTGCTGTCAACCTCGCCACCCTGCAGCATGACAAACTTCCCCAAAGTGACCATCTAAGTTGAGGATGAGGTCACATTCATGAAGGTCCGGGGCATGAAGGGTGGTTTGTGGCCGGCTCATTTCTTGTTGGCACATCGACCCTATTTCATAAGTGGCAGGAGGAGGCCGACTTAGAGAGAAGTTGCCATTGGGTGCAGCCAAAGTCTCTATTGGTTGGGCAACCAGATGCACCCAAAGCTACAGGGCATAAACATGTTCCCCAAGATGGTCCTGGTCCTGTCTGTCTTAGAAGTGGTGATCATCCCCTAGTTCCTCCATCATCCTCTGCAGCTGTGGCAATGATAGAGTGGGCTGGGTGGCAGGTGGGGGTAGAGAATGCACCAAGTGGAGTAGCCCTAGACACCCCCAAGACCGTCTGGCAGCTGACTACTATCCAAAACTATGCCACACATCCAGTGCATGGATAATGCAAATTAACATGCCAAGTGGACTTTCCTGAAGGCATGTCAGTGGATCTATGACACAGTGACCCTTCCCATACATGGCATTGACTTTTGGCACTTGTTTTATTTACAGTTTTTTGTTGTCCTTCACCAAGCTATGTTTTTGTTAATTATGTGTCTATACTATGTATATTGTTAAGTTTTCATATTTGAGACATATAGTTTGTTTGTAAATAGTAAAGTTTTTTTAGTTCACTCCTTGTGTGTTGGACTGTTTCTGCAAACAGGTACTTTGATACTGCCCTACAGAGACTGATGAACAAGCTGACTGGCCACTGGCCTTAAGGTGTGAGGTATGGAACTGCAAGACACTACACCCACTCCAGCAGAACAGGGTCGTCCAAGTGCAGTTGTCAAAGGTCGTAAACAGAGCATATTTTAAGCATCTCCCTAGCATTGCACAACATGATAGAATCATCCAAGGGAAGAAGAGGAATCCTTGAGTCCTTTTACCACAACTATGGCACTTAGGTCAGAAGAGCTGTGGTCACATAGCTTTTTTGTTTAATTGCACATGTGGTTCAGATTTCTTTTTCTCTGCACCAAAATCTACAAGAAAAAAAAACACATTGATACAGCACTTCAGAACTCTCATAAGCTGGCTTCAGGATAGACACGCAGATTCTCAAAATCTGCTTCTAAAAAAGCATCAAACAACATGGCCGGCCACAGTGGGATTCACTGCTGCATGATGGTGGCTGTGTAACCTGACATAAAATAAATAATGGAAAAAAAAGTTTTGGACTCCACCCTATTTTTAATTGCCATCCAAGGCTAGGTCTCCTTCACACATCTGTGCAAACATGCACGTGTGAGAGAGGCTGTTTTTGGGAAGTCGTGTGTCTGGCACCATGTGACATACGTATGGTGTCCGTGTGACATCTGGATCATTGTAAACTCACCTGTGTACAGTGCTACCTGTCCCTCTCACTTCCGTCGAGAGGGAGAGGAGTATTGCTGGTGTCAGGTAAGTATAAAATTCTTTATTTTCATACTTACAAATTTTTGTTACAGTCTGGGCAGACTGATGTCACATGGATTACATTAGTGTGCGGGATGTTTTTTGCATGGACCCATTAACGCAAATGGGTCCATGCTGCCGGCCTAAAACGGACATGTCTCCATGTGGAGTATACAGGCACGCGTCTGCTTAACACAGAGACACATGTGCTCCACATGGAGAAACGGTCTGTGCAGAATCCCGGACATGTGAAAATGTCCATAGATTAACAATGGTCTCCATATGTCCGTGCCTACGGCATGTGTCGGCACAGACTGCACACGTGCCAGAGGCACAGATCTATGTGAGAGGCCTTAAAGTAGGCAGCTGAGGGCTGGTATTCTCATCGTTATTGGGCCCCCAACGCTATAGAATAGCAGCCCACAACCACCACTGAAAATGGCCAGGGTCACACATACAAATTCGCTTTTTTGAGCCCTTAGAAAAATGGATCCATTTTTCTAAGGGTGCTAATAGTGTCCCGTGAGGTCCAGGACTTTTTTTGGAATTTTTGGGACTTAGTAATTTTGTTCACAAAAAACGCATGTGTTAACGCTTGCGTCTCTCATAGGGCCCCATGTTAAAAAAGCATGCGTTTTTTGAAAGCACCCCAAAAACGCTGCTAGCAGCATTTTTGGGCTGCTGCATAAAAACGCATGCGGTTTTTGAAAAACATACATGCACATGCATTAACGCATATGCGTTTTTGGACTTTGAAAAAAAAATGTCCAAAATATTCCCAAAAACGGATTTAGCCCAAAAACGGATGGTATGTGTTACCCTGGCCAATGGCACATTCATAATAGCACAATTTCCAGGTGCCTTACCACGCTATTCCAGCGGCCCTGGTAGCGGTGGCACGCTGGGTAATAAGGGGTTAATGGCAGGTTTGTATTGGCAGTTGGCATTAGGCCAAAATTCTTAATGTTGGACCAATGTTACACCCAGCCATAAAGAAGTTCAAGTAAATAGTAAAGAAGACAACACAGAGAAAAAACATTTTATTACAAATAAAACAACACACGTCTCTGGACTCCATCTTTATTACTTCCTCATACCCATCCTCGATCCTCTAGGACGTCTACTTGATTGCAAGCTGTGGTGAAGAACACAGCATTCTGTCACCGCAGCCTCCAAACATTGAATGAATGAGCCTCCAGCTCTGGTCCGGTAAGAGAGTTGGCAACAGCAATCTGGCATTAACTCCTTATTACCCAGTTTGCCACCAATACATGACAAGTGGAAGAGCCATGTCAAGCGGTTGGAATTGGTGCTTCTTATGAATGCGCCAATTTCTGGGGTGGCTATGGGATGCAATTCTATAGCATAGTCGGGGCCAAAAATGATGGGCTCTCACCCCACTGAGAATACCAGATCTTAGCTGCCTACTTTTACCTTGGCTGGCTTTTAAAAAAAGGGCAAATCCCTATGCGATTTTTTTCCATTTTTTTTGGGGGGGGACATTATGATGCCAGGTGCACAGGTGATAATTAAATCATATGCACTGGTGATGATTACAAACCTTGTGCAATGCTAAGGGAATCCTGAAATCATGACCTGTTGGCGGCCCTTGAGGCCTGGAGTTCCCCACTCCTGGTGTATGACAACAAAGCACTGACAGATTGTGGAAATGCAGTCTGATGGCAACAGACAATCACAGATGCTCTCACAGAGCATGAGCATCTGTGATTGGCTGTTGTTGGTCAGTGAAGTGAATATACTTGACGCTTCAAGGGTGGGATCAGAACTAAGTGAGAGGGGGAGCGGACTTCAGGCAAGCAAGCAGCAGGAGACTGGTAAGATATTCAGTATGTGTGTTTGTCAGCTTTTGGACACCTTTGAAGGTGTTTCCTATGTGTTTCATTTTGCCTGTCATTGATTTCAATGGTGTTCGGAAAATTCGGCAAATGTCAAATTATTCTACGAACACTCCACATTCAGCAAACAAATCCGAATTCAAACACTTTGGTGTTTAGTCATCTCCATCCCTCACACCTTCAATCTTACTACTCCCCTCATGTCTCCATATACATATATGTGGCATGATATACCTTCACAATCACCCACTCACATTTCTCTTCATTATTTGACAATTTGCATTTTTTGTTTGTTTCATTTGCATTTGCTATTGTGTTGTATATCTTCATGGAACATTTCCTTTATGTAATTTGTGTTTCTTTTTTTGTATGCATTAATAAAGATTGTAATTCTGACAAAGACTCAAGAAGAGCTGAAATGTCAAATTGAAACCTTGTTCATTTTTTCTTTGAATTAAAAAGACTCAAATCATATTTTCATCAGTCATCATTCATGTTTTGTGTGCTGAAATTCAGTATTTTATATTGTGAAACTTTTACTCCTGAGCACCAGATAGTGGTGGTCAAGCTAGGCTTACCTCTATTATATCTATGGAAGAGACTGGAAGAAGAGTGGACCAAAGTCACACCAGAGCACAGTGAGAGAGTAGTGATGTCCTGTGGCCGCAGATGTGCAAATGTGCATTCAATGCAAAGGCCGGTACACTTCTTATTCATTGGTGACTGTTGTAACTAGAGATGAGCGAATCTTTTGAAGTTTGGATTTAGTTCTGTTCACTGAATAAGCATATGTTCACCGACTTGTTCAGCTAATAGTTGTTGGAACTTCAGAACTCCATTCAAATCAATGGGAGGTAAAATGAAGGGCCTAGAAAACACCATCAAAGGGACCCAAAAGCTGCCAAACACAGCTCAAATTGTGTTACAGTGAAGCCCCACTGTTTTGGCACAGACATTTTGTTCCTACACTATTACTTAGAAAGCTTCAGTGCGGCTGTAACATTCACCATGCTTCCGGGCCCACTCATGAGCCTGAGACGTGTTAATAACTTCCCTTAGGATGTCTCAAGTCACACAGAGGGTATCATGCAGAAGGGAATCTTTCTCTTTGACCTGAGATAATTTCAGTGGCATCAGCGTTCGTAACACTGGCTGTCTCATGAAAGCTGAGATATTGTATGAGACATAATGGATAAAGTCGCGGGATAGCCCCTGTGTCACTTCTCGTGTCTGAAGGGCAGTAGTGTTTATGATAGCACCGCTTGTCACACTCTCACTTGTGCTGGCGTGCCTGCTTTCACAGCATATGGGGGATGTGTGGTGCCCCACAACGAGTGCGTCACAGGAGGGTATTACAGCCAAAACAGCAGCAGCAATATTCTCTGACTAAGCAATGACACAGTTAAAACTCAGATCTCCATACCCTACATGCACATCAGCATAGAGGGCCAATAAGGTCCTGGTGAGTGGAGTGTAGTGGTAGTGTGTAGTGGAGAAGACTTTTGAAATGGCAACGTAGGTGAAGGGAGCAAAAACAACAAGCTCTGCAACCTAAGAGAGGGGGCCTGCACAGTTCTGTGCAGCCCCCTGGCCATCACTCCCGATTGGGTGCCATTACTCCGGTGCCTTAACAACCGGACTCTGGAGAATGCTTGCTGGTCAAGATCATCCCGTGCCCATCTACTACCGGTCTACTGGTACCAAAGATAGTAGTTGTTCAGCACTGCTACACGAACCAGGGGTGGAGGGACCGCTTTACAGGAGCACCCCACCACCGCTGCACACACAGCGTCGTCTAGCCAGCGGAGTACCCACTAAAAGGACCCAAGGCTCCCCACAAATCCGGCCAGAATTCCCCGGTAGGGCAATCGAAGCAGCCTCCTTGTACCCGATCTGGCATTCCATGGCGACCTCGGCAACACAGCTTAGTTAGAATGGAGGAACACCGCGGAGCTCTGAGAAACACTGGTCATTGCTGAGTCCACCCGGTCCGTTACCCGAAAACTGTATGCCATGTATCACCTGCTGGTTATAGTAAAGTATCTGTTACAGAGACTTTCAGTGTCCGTGCCTTCTTATGAACTGTTTCTCTCCGCACACTAAGGTAACCGCAGCTGCCTCAGAACATCTTGTGCAGCTCCTGGCTCCGGGGATCACCGCTCAGCCTGTGGGGAGCGTTCCATCTTGCTGCATTCCATCCCCCGAAGGCCCAAGCAGCGCCGGTGGATATCACCGGAACACTCATAGGTGGCGTCACGAAACAATTAACCCCTTAATCTGTTCAGCCAATGACGTCTCTTTATTGAATCTGGACCACCGGGCCCCACTACCGGCAGGTGCGGTTCCCGTGACAAGGAGGAAGAAGACAACGCCTGTCCCTCGGAGTCCCGGCCACGTTGAGTCAGATGCTTTCTGTGAATGTGACCCCACCATATTGTTGTAAGGCTCTGAGCCCACAGTAAATTGTTTGAATCTTGTTTTCAAGTAGATTTTTTAGAATCTGCATCAAATTCTGCATGTATGTCCTGAAGTCAGCAAAGTGTTAGAGTTCAGAAGTGCTGTGCCAAAGTTTTTTTTTGTCCTTGCAGATTTGGTGTAGATTTGGGGGTAGAAAAAAGCAATCTCACCCATAAGTGCAAGGAAAAAAAATGCAAGGTGGCCACAGCATCTGTCATAGACTTTATTGGCCCCAGGATAGACTTGCAAATTTTGATGTAGATTCTCAAAGTCTGTATTAAAAAAGCATCAAACAACACACTATGGAAACAGGGCCTTAGAGGGTCCATGAAGAGCAGCTGATTTGGTGAAAGGGCTTGAGAATTTTTCTTGCCCCCTGGCTACTTCCAGAGACTTCTAAGGCGGGGTGGCCCACTACAGTCCTCAAGGTCTGAAAACAGTGCAATTTTTCAGGATTTCCTTAGCATTGCACAAGTTCTAATTTCATCACCTGCAAAGGTGATGATTCCAGCACCTTCTGCAATGCCAAGGAGATCCTGAAAACTCCGAGCTGTTTGCAGCCCTGAGGACTGCATTTGGTCAGCTCTGTGCTACCAGAGTTTGTGCAGGGTCTTGAATTTCCATACCTCAGACCATCAGGCCAGAGGTCTACGGCTTGTTCACAAGTCTCTGCAGGACAGTTTAAAAACATCTGTTTGCAGAAACAGTCCAGCACACAGGAGTGAACTAAAATTTTTTACTCTAACACAGACTACAAATATCAAACACAAACAAAGAATATCCATAGTGTGTATATATAACTAAAGTCCCTCAGGCATCAGCAGCATACAGACTCTTAAAGTGTTACAAAGTCCATGAAGTGCAGAATCCATTAAGTTCTTTGAGTTCGATCGCAAAGGCTGCATACATGCCTGCTTATCCAGTAAGGTGAAGAGCAAATGGTGCAAAATGTGGGAAAGGAAAATATAACATTACCAAACACACAAGCCTCAGTCAAGGAAGAACTGAAAATAACAACTCAAAAAACTTCTTCTCAAGGCAAAATGCCAACAAAGGATGGGTCATCAACCAAACAAAATGGTCTTTTTTTTTTTAGAAAAGACCACTGTACTTGGCATTAGTATTGTCTTACATAATCTCAACATGGCCCAGGCTAAATGTCATCGTTGGTGAGGGTACTCCACTGCCGGACGGTCCTGGGGGTTGCAAGGGCTACTCTTGCAAGGGCATTGTCTGCTGCCAACACCTGCCCCCAGCACACTTCATCATGACCACCACTGGAAAAGACGATGGAGGAACAAGGGATGATCACGTCCCTCTAGGACAGACAAGAGTAACTTGTTGAACACTGACATGCCCTGTGGGTTTGGATAAAGCTGGCTGGCTAACCAAGAGAGTTCTGTCTTCCACCCAATGCCACATTCTCTCCTGATTTGTCTCCTCTTGCCACTTCTCAAATTTGTTTTCGGCGGCGACCCGACTTACGCCAACCACGATCCACCTCTTTCTGCAGATCACTTTTATAAAGGTGAAAGATGTTGTGTAGTCTTTGGAGAAGATAGTCACACAGCAGGGTAAACCAGTTGATGTAGCACCCATGCCCAATGCCTTTTTCCACCAGGAAGACAAACCCCTGTACGCAAAAATGCCACCACCTTGCCTCGGGTACACAGATCGTAGAAATGATTGGCCTCAGACCCATGCAACCAATTATAGGCCATGTTATTCACAAAAAAATCTCCTCAAAAAAGGAGACAGGAGTTGTACAGGGTGGTTTGTGCCATATTGGATATTTGCTTGAAGGGGGTAGGGGTCATAACATGGCATTGTCCCAGTCAAAGGTCTCATGCAGTGTTGATATACATGGCTGGGAAACAGGTCTTTCTGCCTCTTCTACCTCCTCCTCTTCCTTGTTCGCCTCATGCCCCTGGTACTGGTGGAACTGGTGATCCAGTAGCTGCGGCACCGGCTTCAGGTAAAACACAGCCATGTATGCTGCAAGGTCTTCTGCATTCTGATATCTGGTACTCCTGGTCATAGATGGCATATGGAAAGGTTTACCTCCTGACTGTGAGCTCCTTAGGTTCTCCCTGACATCAGAGCCCGGCACTGTCAGTGCCTCGCTGCAGATAAAGCCTCATGTGGATAGCGCACTGGAGCCCCAGGTCACATATGTGTACATCTTGTCTGTATGCCACTCTGGTTCTTGTGCTGCTACACCACCCTCTGCTCCTCCTTTGGTGATGAAGATGATTTCCTTCTTCAAACTGCGTAATGTTGGCACATGGTAGCAAGTGAAGCACAGTGTAGCTGGTTTGGACTGCACTAATATGACGCTAAAATCTGAGCTCCGCTTTGATGCCTGTTTGGTTTGCCTAGGGGTCCCTCTTTCACTGCCAGGACTGAGTCAGACACAATTAATCACTACAAGATATTACTTTTTGTATGATCTTGTTGCCTAGGTCCCCTCAATAACCTTTCCATGCAGTGAAGTAATGTCACTCACAAATCCAATTGCCAATGCCACAGGGTAACACCTGGGTTGCAGTTAAGTGCAGTGCCAGTGATTATTGAAGCCTGACATATTTGTAGTAGACATAATGATGAAAACAAATAACTTTATTCAGGTTACCAATTCACTAATTCTTCAGGAATGCTGAATAAGGCTAGTGGACATGACAGCAATGCAAGGACAACTTCAATATGAATTATTATGCATATAACACAGTTGTGCAGATGCCAAAATGTGTATTGTAAAGGTATGGAATGAAATGAAATAGTGATTGCACATTTTGAAGAAGCAATATCCATATTATGGTTTTTCGTGAGTGTAAACAGACCAATAAGAATGTGTGTGAAGCATATAATGGCATATGCTATTTTTAAATGAATTGATATCACATAACTGTAAAAAAGGTGGCCTCACACAGTGCTGACCCTCTGGAATAATAAAGGTTTGCTCTCCCACCTCAAAAAAGTAATACAAAAAATAATTAAAAAAAAAAAGTAATAGAATATAAAACTAAATAAAATAAAACAAATTCCCCAAAAATAATAAACTCTCTTATATGGATGTTTTAAGGACATTCTAAGATTCCGGGACTTCACAGCTGCTGCCACATCTGGTACTATTTTCGAAATTCACAGCAAACAGTCAAAACACCTGCAAACTTCAAGAGGCTTAAAATAATTAATTTTAAGCTCCAAAAAATTCTACAGCTTGATACATACCTGTGGACCTGATGGCTGGAACACTCCCAACCTTAAGGTTAGGTGTTGTTCTCAGCCACTAAGTCTTCTGGTGTGTATTTTGACCCCAAACAAACAGGGAATGTTTTAGGGCCATTTTAAATTTCAAACTTTTTTCCGAACAGAGCCGCATTCAGCGTTTTTTTTTTTAAAAGATTGGGTTTCCGATCAGGAACCTAATCTGCAATGTACGTGCTGGCAATTAAAACTAGGGCAGAGCCCATGCATTTTTTTGCCAGTGAAGGTAAAATTACACAGCTGAGGGTGGCAGCTCGCAGCTGTCTGTTTTCACTGGACATGTCTCCTCATGATATCTCGGCTGATTTCTTTACACTTTCCCATGATGCTACACAAGGAAGCAGCATGTTACAGGTGTGCAATAAATACATCTACAGGTGTGTCTCTAATAAACTCAAATGTTACTAATAAAGCTATCAGAAGCTTCCAAACACACAACACCATGTCCCAAATAGTTTAAAGGCACAGTGATCTTGGTGTATGCAAACTTCTGACTGTAGAAAGTAATAAATATGCCTTAAAAGATTTGATCTCTCATTATTCTGGCATTTGGCAAAAATAAATAATTATGGTAATCCTAATTTACCTAAAATGGGAAAGGTTTATTCAGATTTCATGTGAGATAGTGATAAAAACATGCATATGTGTCTTTTTATTTAGTATATGTAAACCTCTGGTTTCAAATGTATATACATGGAAGACCCCAAGATGGGGACATATATTCTAGGATGAGCACAGGATAAAGGACATATAAACCAAGATAGGGGGTATATATATACTAGGATGGTCTCAAGATTAGGGATTTATATATACGTATGGAGGACATATACACTAGGATGGCCCCAGGATGGGGACATATATACCAGGGTGGGGACATATATACTAGGATATGGCTAAAATGGGGAACATAAATGCTAAGATGGGCCCATGATGGTGATTTATATAGCAGGATAAGGGACATGTATACTAGGATGGGGACATATATATCTGAAACTGGCCGAGGACAAGGGAGATTTGTACAGGATAAGGAACATTACTACATAATGGGGGGAGGGCAACACATATATCTTTATAAAATTTTGAAAGCTAAAAGGGTCTATACATCTGGCCAATGTACGGGGGGGGTTCCCTGATTCAAATTTTGCCCCAGGGCCCATCAGACTATATATGCCACTGCTGGCACGTAATGTTTTTTCAATACTTTCTATTCCAGTTTTTTGGAGGCAGAATGAACATTAAACAGCAATTCAGGAAGTATTAATGTTCTTTTTTTATGACATTCAATGTGTAGTAAAATCAATAAGACAACTTTATTCTTCAGATCAACGTAATTACATTGCTTTTTTAAAATGTTTTGCCACTTTTACACAATACAAACTATTTAAAAGCATCACTCCAGCATTTTGTTTTTCATCGCCAGAATGACGCTTTAAATGTAAACCCCCAACCCACAATGCCGCTTTGGTACCATGGCACCTTCTTGTGCTTGTAATTAAAACTGGCTCATAGTCAGAAGTTACGTCAGATGAGCTTAATATATCTCTGTGATAGCCAGAACAAGACCAGAATAAGCCATTTGTTGGGCTGGGGTCAACATGGAGACCAGAAGCACAACGCGATCACAGTCACGTTGTACTGATTGAAGCAGAGAGAGAGCTCCCTCTAAAAGCAGAATGATGCTACTGTCACAATTGACAGTGGTATCAGAAATGTTAAACGTCTGCAATCGGTGCTAGCGCTAGTCACAGGCATTAAAGCTGGGTGTTGTTACACTCACATGGCATGATAATGTAAAGTTGATTCACTAGACCACTGGTGGTGCAGTGGTAGCTGAATACCCGATACTCAAGAGACAGGAGAATGAGCTTCATAAAACCAATGATATTTATTAAAAAAAAGTTAAACCAAAGCTGAAAGGTATCTCTGGGGAGGACCCTCTGGATTATGACTCTGTACCACGTAGTGGAGCACCAGCAACGGTCAACCCCTATATAGGGATTCCCCTGTTACAACACCAGATGGCATTAATGCCCCAGAATTCTGGTCCAGAGGGGTGACCCATACAGACTGGACAGTTGATATGGAAGAACTGTAGAATATTGGCTCTGTCGTTGAAGAGGATCCTGGAATCTCTGTGTAGTCTCAGATAGGCTGGTTAAACAGGTAGAAGTATCTGGAGAGCTCCATGAGGAAAGACTTGGCCAGCTCAAGGTGAGATCCGGAGTGTCCAGAGGAATTCATGACAAGGAACTGCCAGCAGTGGATATTGTGGAGACAGAGGAATAAGTAACATGTAAAGCAACAATCTGCCTTTCACCGAGCACAACAGGGTGTGCCCTGGACAGGCAACTTTATGAGAATAAACAAGTTGCCCAGGCACTTCCCATAAGGGGAAGGTGCCTTTTTGCTCAGAGCAGCAACACTCAGCAGAGACCTAATGGGGAACAGGTGTATTGCTTCTATAAGTGTGTGCAGGATGCTGGTTGTGCATCCTAAGAACATTCCCACAAGACCTGCCAAGAGAATGCAGGTTGCTAGTAGAGAAGGAGACAGACGGTCACATAGAAGCATTACCAGGGTGAGCAGAACCAGTGGGGCTGTGCGGTGAGCGCCTATCTCCCTGCTTGGCAGAGACCAGATCCGTTGTTGAGAGCATGACAGGTGTCTTCTATAATACATAATCTGAAACCTGCTGATGATTTTGCCAGTGCTGCATCTGAGCCAGTGTTATTGTAGCACTGTACACTGTAATGCAGCACTGCAGTTTATGGGAATGCACCTCTTGCGGTACCGTACATGTTCAGCAGTTTGTGGGAACACACCTGATGCTGTACATGTATGACGGCCCCCCTGTGGTCAGCAAATCATCCTACAAAATTAAATTCACTTGATTTTTTTTAAACAAGCCTTCTATTGCAAAAGTCACCTGTCATCAGCATTTGACAACCAACATTACTGTACATAATAACTGTCTGAGTACAAGAGGAGAGCCTCAGGGATGAACAAAGATGAAGTGAGGGTGTAAGTCAGAGGGTTTTGCTCACAACACTCTACAGCCTCTCCTTGGCACTCACCACACACCCGAGCGCTCTTGGCAAACTAAAAATGTAGTTATTTCCTCATCTGTTCACCCAGTAATTAAAATGGTTCCTTTCGCCTGACGGAAACGAACAACAGTTGCATCACACAGCCACCCATAAAAATGTGGACAGATTTTACTCTGAATAGTGTTTGTATTAGTCTTCTCAAATCATCATCAAGCACTAATGTATATTGTTCCACACATAGACTCCACACATACACCTCTCTTGTTCAATTTATTGTACAATTCAGACCATCTAATTAGAAGGCTGCAGCATTATACTCACACAATTCTTAAAGGTTTGCCTCTTGACTGTAAAATAAAAGCTAGAATTGTCTTTGTAAGTAGAGCCACAAAGGTAACCTTTAAAAGTGAGTTATTTGCACTGAGCATAAATCATTTTTTTTATGATAATAGCAACATTTTGCTATATTCAAACATAAAAAAAGAAGATTTAGACTTAAGTAAAAAAGAAATTGTATTTCTTATTTCTCCTATGCATGAGTCATTTTTCTGACCTTTTATTCAGAACATTGACAAAAGGTACTGTAGATTTATTCTTGTCATTTAAAGTCTTCTTTTTCTTGAGCCTTGAGATGAGACGTTTCAAAATATACCTTTCCAATAAAGGAGGGGAATGCTGGAGTTTGAAATATTTGAGGTAGGTGTGTTTACAACTATGAATATAAAATTACTGAAAAAGTGTAATTGATCTGATAACAGAATGCAGGTGAATAGCTCAGATATACATGTATACCCATACCTCCCAACTTCTGAAGAACAGAAAGTGACAAAACATGGAGTGCGCACTGGCAAATTTTAGCCATGTCCCTAGTCACACCCAAACCACACCCATTTTGCAGTGATAGACATTTGCCCAGGAGTGTTCATTCATTCATTCATTCATTCATTCATTCGGAACAGCCAGTACTTTCTCATTTTTATGTAGCATTACTGTTTGACACAAGGTTGCCACCAGTAACTTCAGGACCCCTGAAAAAACTGACAAAATGTTTGGGCTACATTGAGACTCCGCCCAGGCTCCAACCCAGCTCTGCCTCCACCTGAGTCCCACCTCCACCTCAAACCTTCTACAGTCCTGCTGTCCACTCTGGAAAAACTCCAATCCCCCCACCAAAGCGGTTTGAGTAGTCATCATTAGACCAATCATTCATATGTGATTTTCATACTTCTAGTCAAATGTTAACAAGCTGCTCTTCCTAATTCTCTCAATGTTCAGTAAAAAACGGAGAAGCAGGGAGAAAGCTGTCACATGACTACAAGTATGAAATTCGCACATGAGTAGAGTGGCCATGTGATGACTGCTGAATCCAGCAAATGCAGCTAAATCTTCACCATGAATATATTACACACTGTTAGGATTGGGCATGCTGCAATGCTTAATGTGATAATTAAAGGGCTTGTCCAGGTGACTGCAGGCCTCTGAATTCTCAAAATGCATTCACTATACACTTTTTGGATTCTCCCTTGCCAGTAGCAAGATTGGACAGTCATGTGAGCACAAGTATGCGATTTGAATACTTCTGACCACATTCTGGATACACGTGTCTGGCCTCACTTAATTCATTTTTATTGATTGAGGCCATGCATGTCTAGTCAGCACGTGCCTGCATGTATATAAATCACATACTTGATGTTACGTGACCTCCCACTCACACCGCCGGCACTAGAGAATCCTGACTAGAGATGAGTGAACTTTGCTCAAAATGTATTCGCCAATTTCAAATTCGGCCTTGACCAAGGCATGTATTTTTCTTAGTTATGTGTATATACTATGCACTGTATGTTGTTACATTTTTTAGTTTGAGATATATAGTCTATGCATATAGAGTAAAGTTTTTTGAGTTCACTCCTTGTGTGCTGGACTGTTTCTGCAAATAAGTGCTTTGATACTGCCCTACAAAGACTGTTGAACAAGGCGCAGGCCTCTGGCCTGGAGGTGTGAGGTATGGAACTGCAAGACACTTCACTCACTCCAGTAGAACAGGGTTGGCCAAGTGCAGTTGTCAAGGCCTGCAAACAATGCATTTTTTCAGGATCTCCCTAGTATTGCACAAAGTGCTGAAATCATCCATCACCTCTGCAGGTGATGAAATTTGCACCTCTACAATGCTAAGGAAATCCAGACAACTTGCACCGTTTTCAGACCTTGGGCACTGTAGTTGGCCACCTCTGCCCTTGAGGTCTCTGTGGATTTACACAGGGGGAAAAAGGAATCCTCAAATCCTTTCACCACAACTGCAGTTCTCCCTGGACTTTTTGCCCACGGTGTTTTGTTTGATTTTTTTATGCAGATTGTGCATCAAAATCTCAAATCCTGAGGCCAGCAAAGTGTAGGACAGGTCAGAAGGGCCGTGCCCACATTGCCTTTTTGTTTCCTTGCACATGTGGTTCAGATTTATTTTTTCTGCCCCCCAATCTGCAGCAAATGTGCAATAATAAAAAAAAAAAACGGCACAGCTCTTCAAAACTCTCATAGACTTTGCTGGCTTCAGAATAGACATGCAGATTTTCAAAATCTACTTCCAAAAAAGTATCCGACAACATGGCGGGGCCAAGTGGGATTCCCTGCTGTATTATGATGACTGCGTAACCGGACATAAAATAAATAAATAATGGAAAAAAGTGTTGGTCTCTGGCCTATTTTTAATATCCAACTAATGTTAAAGAGACACTGGCAGGTCATTTTCCAGTATGATACTAATATTACCCTTAAATAGTGCCTGGGCAGACTCTTTAAAAACATGTAAAATCATTATTTTATCCTTTGTAGTTTCCATGTTATAAGCTTTGTCACACCTTGCAGAGAGCTGGTGCATTAGTCCTCTCCATTATAAGTGTGGTGCCCCTATGGCTAGGCACCACAGGGAGGTATTACACTTTGCAAGTATATGTGATGCCTCTGTAGCTGTGGGTTTGGGTTTACCTATGGAGTTTAAGTCAGCTCCCAACACTAGGTCAACTTAGAATAAGGGGACTGTCATACAGTAGGTCCCAAGGGGGTGGTGCCTAGGTTGGAGTTGTAAAAGCAGGAAGTGAGAGGATTTTCAATCAGTCAGCGTCAGAGACAGTGCTGGGAAGGCAGTCAGTCAGGACAGCCCTCTGAGAGGCCCTCTGAGATCACCCATCTTCAGGAGAGTGACCCATGACAGAAGGGGATGGACCAGCACCGGTTTGAGCTGGCTGGTAACGTCTGGGGTAAAACCGGCGACATGGATGCCGAGGCGGTCAGTGGTTCATCCCTGACAGCAAACCGATGAGCCGCGGGCCCTCTAAAACCGGGTAGCTGTAGGTGCCACAAGACGGTACCTCACTCCTCCGGCCCTTAATCGGTCCAAGACTACGAGGGTAACGGTCCGGATTCCAGTGGTCGGAGGGCCTCATCATCTCGTCCAGAGGGGTAAGAACAACTCCCCTCATCCCCCTCATCCTCCATCACCACTGACCTGAGGTAAAGCTCCACCTGCGGGGAGCTGTACCACATTGAGCTGCACCCATCATCACTTCAGCGGCCGGCCTGCAGCACCGGTATGCAAATTACCGGGATCCATAGGTAGCGTCACGTACTTTTTAATCCTTGAAAATATCTCCCCCACCAAACAAATGACAGCTTGGGCACAGAACCAGGAACCCGACCATGTGTGTTTCCCTGTTACAGCCATCAATTCATCCCGGTGTCCGAGTGCCCCTCTCCCTGTGCTCATCACTTTTCTGGTGTCATAAACAGGATTGAACCAGCCTGGTAATACCAGGTAAAGTGTGCCTAAAGACTTTATTGAATTGACTGTCATATTGTAAAATGGGCCGCCATTATATCACCTCAGAATTTCAACTACGTCACTAAAGCAGGAGAAAAGAGCGGGAAGATAAGCCCTGCCCCCCCCCCCACTCTGCTGAGGAGTGACGAAGTGTAGTGGCAGGCTCCGGAAAGACCCGAAGGACTTGCCTACAGGATTCTCATGGTGGGTAGACCTAAAAATCTAAAAGGGCTATGTGCTGGCCCAGGGGCAGACCTCGGCCCCTTACCACAGATGGGCCAAGAAAGAGGCGCAAAAGTGTCTCCCTACTCTTTTGCTATCAAACAACCAAGGGGGCGGGTCGAGCACCAGCCCACACCAGTTCGGGACTATAAAAATGAAACAAGGTGCGGCCGGAGCACAAAGCGAGATACCTGGTCAGGCTCCGGACCTATTACCCGTGTGTAGCTTGGAAAAGATGGCAGAACCATCGATCTCCGACTTGGTCAGAGAAGTCGAAGATGGAGTGAGAGCCGAATGTGCTGCTCCGAGGATGCCAACCCTAGGAACTGAGGGTGAGAATGTCGAGTTTTGGGTGGCAGCGGTGCGAAAACTGCGGGTTTGACTTCAGGAGACCGTGGAGTGGACCAATCGACGTTGGAATACCGAGATGATCCCAGAGCTGAGCCGCAGAATGGGATGATGACAAGAGCCGGAGTCAAATCTGGGACTGGTGGTTGCGGTAGAACCAAAAAACAAATCCCCGGTAACCGGTGAGAACTACGCATCTTCTGAATTGGGTTCCACCCCCAGAGAAGACACCGGATCATCTGAGGCCAGTGTTACACCAACTGAATCAGAAAGCCACGAACCCTGTACCGATGAGGCTGAGGTCAAAGGAAGAGCAATTGGTGGTGAGGGGCCCCGCGAGCTATGGTGGGCCAACCGCATGGGACAGCAACAGGACCAGATTAATAAGAGGATGCGGTGGCAAGGATCCCGTCCTACTACAGTAACATCATATTCCTGGTCACCTGTTGAAAGCCCCATATTCCTACCGAACATTGAACACCACTTCCCACAGGGCCATCTGGAGTGTGATCTGTGTGGAGGTGACAAGATCGTCTACAGACGCCATGCAGGTCCCCAGGGGTGGTTTGCAATCCGGGTCAGTAGAAGTGAGGAGTAAGAAAATAAGTAGCCCAGTATTGCATTACCAAAAATGTATACAGTTAAAATATATATGCACGTTTTTCTTACAGCACGAGACTTTAATGTAAACTGTTACTTGCTAAAAGTCTGATGAATATTTAATCAGAGATTTAATACCTGGTCCCTGTTGAACCGATGGGACTAAAGTGTTATTATTGTTCCAGTTTGCAACGTTATAAGCACAGTGCCTCCTGCAAAAGAAGATTATCCAAAGCAATCTTATTGTTTATTGTTGGTTTGAAAGTTACCTGGCTGACATGTTAATAAAAATGTCAACTCACACCCGGTTTGGTTTAACACCCATGGACGGGTGTATTTCACCAAGGGGGTGTGTAGTGCCTGTATGGCTAAGCGCCACAGGGAGGTATTACACTTTTGCAAATATATGTGATGCCTCTCTAGCTGTGGGTTTGGGTTTAACCTATGGTGTCTAAGTCAGCATTATTACCACAGCAGATTCTGGTCAGACGACCATTGCACTCAGTGCTGTATGCAGCTCTGCCCAGGTTTTAACTAAAGGCATTGTGAATGCAAGACACCAGCCCCAATCACTAACGACCTCCATTCACACAGAGGGAGTGACTACTGGTTTGTCCTGCACACACAATGGGCTCCATATAGGGTGCAGTTCTGAACCGCGCCCTATATGGAGCCCATTGTGTGTGCAGGACAAACCAGTAGTCACTCCCTCTGTGTGAATGGAGGTCGTTAGTGATTGGGGCTGGTGTCTTGCATTAACAATGCCTTTAGTTAAAACCTGGGCAGAGCTGCATACAGCACTGAGTGCAATGGTCGTCTGACCAGAATCTGCTGTGGTAAGATTTATTTTCTATTTTGTCCTTTGCTCACTTGAGATAAAAATTTAGTGGATAGGACTTGTGATCCGTGGGGAGCCGTGTAGGGGCTCACAAGCTTACGTGTTTTGGACCAAAAGACAAACCAAGACCCCACAATTTGATATAGTTTGTCAGCACCCAACACTAGGTCACCTTAGAATAAGGGGACTGTCATACAGTAGGTCCCAAGGGGGTGGCACCTAGGTTGGAGTAGTAAAAGCAGGAACTGAGAGGATTTTCAGTCAGTCAGCATCAGAGAAATTGCTGGGAAGGCAGTCAGTCAGGACGGGCCTGAGAGCCCTGTGACAGGAGGGATCACCCATCTTCAGGACAGTGGCCCGTGACAGAAGGGGACGGACCAGCTGATTTATTGAATTTGCAGCATTAGGAGGTCAGATTCACTGAAATAAAAAGCTATTTAACTCCAAAACATCCTAACAGGCCAAGTTACATGTTAACATAGGAACCCTTCTTTGATATCACCTTCACAATTCTTGCATCCAATGAACTTGTGAGTTTCTGGAGAGTTTCTGCTTGTATTTCTTTGCATGATGTCAGAATAGCCTCCCAGAGCTGCTGTTTTGATGTGAACTGCCTCTCACCCTCATAGATCTTTTGCTTGATTATACTCCTAAGGTTCTCTATAGGGTTGAGGTCAGGGGAAGATGGTGGCCACACCATGAGTTTATCTCCTTTTATGCCTATAGCAGCCAATGACACAGAGGTATTCTTTGTAGCATGAGATGGTGCATTGACATGCATGAGGATGATTTTGCTCCTAAAGGCACGTTTTTGCTTTTTGTACCATGGAAGAAAGTTCTCAGTTGGAAACTCTATATATGTTGCAGAGGTCATTTTCACACCTTCAGGAACCTTAAAGGGGCCTACCAGCTGTTTCCGAATGATTCCAGCCACAAACATGACTTCTCCACCTCCTTGCTGACGTAGCAGCCTTGTTGGGACATGGTGGCATCCACCAACCATCCACTATTCTATTAATCTGGATCATCCAGGGTTGCTCGGCACTCATCAGTAAACAAGGCTGTTTGAAAATTAGTCTTCATGTATATCTGGACCCACTGCAACTGTTTCTGCTTGAGAGCACTGTTTAGGGGTGGCCGAATAGTAGGTTTATGCACCACAGCAAGCCTTTAAACGATCCTACACCTTGAGATTTGAGGGACTCCAGATGCACCAGCAGCTTCAAATATCTATTTGTTGGTTTGTAAGGCCTTTTTAGCAGCTGCTCTCTTAATCTGATAAACTTGCCTGGCAGAAACCTTCCTCATTCTGCCTTTATCTGCACGAACACATCTGTGCTCAGAATCAGCTACAAATCTCTTTACAAAACAATGATCACGCTTAAGTTTTTGTGCAATATCAAATGTTTTCATCCCTTGTCCAAGGCATTGCACTATTTGTTGCTTTTCGGCAACAGAGAAATCCTTTTTCTTTCCCATGTTACTTGAAAACTGTGGCCTGCGTAATATTGTGGAACACCCAGTTTTCCTTTTATTGGGCTCACATGCCAAACTAATTATCACAGATATCTGAGATTGATTTCAATGATCCAAAGAACCCTGAGACACAATACCATCAATGGGGTTCATTGAAAAAAAAAATAAAACCCTATGACACTTAAAACCAATTTGCATAATAATTTGGAATACAGTGTAGTTGCGATGTAGCATTGGCAAACTTGGTAATAAGGGGTAATGGCAGGTTTGTTTTGCCAGCTGGCATTAGGTCCAAAATTATTAATGTGGGGCCAATGTTATTTCTAGTAAATAGTAAAGAATATTTATGTAGGAGGAGGGAATGCATTGCAAAATGTCAAAAAAGGGTGTAATACAGTTGTCATTTTTTACTATTATTTTGGTCTTTTTTGGGGGGAAACAGGGTATTAATATGGAAGTCACTTTTCTTTGCAAGCCTCCTTCTGACTCTCATAGATTTGTATTGAAAGCTTGTGATGTACTTTCTGACTTTCACCCAATCAGCAATTGCGGTCACAAAATGCAGCACAGGACCAGAGTGGCACGATAAGAGGTGAAAATGCCATTTTTGGCAGGAACTTTAGATTAAAGGCATGATTCCAGTGCTAAATGTTTACTGATTGGCAGTCTATTGTGTCCCAACAGGTTAATACAAATTGACCAAAACACTTCTGCACAAAGGATGAAACATTTAAAACATTCCATTATTCACAGTAGAAAGGAATAAGAAGGTGTAACATGAAATGACTCACTGCTGCAAATGAAGTTATTATTTTTATTCTTAATCGGGCTTCAGCTCGATCTCGAGCCATGGCGACTTGATGGATGAACACTCTGTAGGAAAATTGATCTTGCTCAAGCCTATGTCTTCTCTGCTGTTATCTTGACATTATCAAGACATCTGTTTGCTAGTGTTCCACTTCGCCTTGCTCCTTCTATTCTTCCAATCATGATGTGTCCAAAGTAGGCAAGTTGTACCTTGGTGATCCTTGCAAATGCAGTAAGTAAACAATAGGTGGCTATCCTGTAAAGTCTGCTGTGTCTCTAGAACATTTCACCATAAAGATATAGCTCAAGTACTTGCTGATGATGACCTATTGTTTACAACACAGTAAAAGCAAACATTCTTACCAGTATTCCGTTTGATGATGGATAAACCTGCAATCATCCATAGAAACTTGCTTTACTCTAATTTATCCTTTCAGAACAATAATGACAGATGTAGATTACAGGTAACAATCCTGCTAATGATTTTTTTATATAACATCAGGTTACATTCATTATACCAAATTGATTATTGCAGATTTGTTTTTGATGGGAAACCTTTTATCTTAAGCTAATACCATACTTCCAGAATCATAAAGCATGAATTTCTATGCACATTAATGATTATATCTTTTGATCTGTGTGTAGCCTTTAGCTTGTGCAGTATAGGCTTTTCTGTGTTCAAGTGAGGTTAAGCACAGTTATTTACTTTTTATTTTACTCCACTCGGCTTTTAATTTTTATCATGGCACAAAAACATCATTTGTTGTGTACTGAATCTACACATTATAAAATATAAGTACTAAAACCATGCAATCTTAACTTGACATATTCAACGACTTGTGCTGTTTATCTCAAGCAACAAAGTTCTACATTTCTACATCAAACTTTGTCTAAACTAGCAATATGAATGTACTCATGTTATTGGCTTTGCGATATATATACATATACTGTATATATATATATATATATATATATATATATATATATATATATATATATATATATATATATATACTAGATGGTGGCCCAATTCTAACGCATCGGGTATTCTAGAATACCTTGAAGACAGGAGTCAACTGCGTCACACTATGACTGACAGCCTTGTAAACAGCAGAGAAGAGCATCACACTATGAGCGGCAGTTCAAATTGCGCGCCAATATACCAAGCCGTGCTCCACTTTGCTGATTGGTCACCGCCAGCCGCGACGACCAATCAGCGCACTTGGTGCGTGTTTTGAAACACGCTTTGCTGATTAGTCGCCGCGGGTGGTGGCAGCCAATCAGCGAAGCGGAGCATGGCTTGGCAACGGTTTTGAATCCCGCGCCGCTGATTGGTCACCGCTGAGAGCGAGAGCAGCGACCCATCAGCGGCGTGGGATTCTTATTTCCCATCAAGCTGCGCCGCTTTGCTGATTGGTCACCACCGGCAGCGGCGACCAATCGGAGAAGTAGCGTGGCTTGGTGAGGGATTTGAATTCCGTCCGCCATATAGGAATACCCATAATGTGGGTGTTCCAATATGGCAGTCGGGGTACTACCGCTGCAAGCTGATGCCGGTCATCACCCGGCTGGCTCGCCGTGGACCTCTGTGCGGCAGTAGATGAGCTGCAGCTACCATCGGATCTCCCGATAATAGCCGCAGCCAGACGCGTGTATCCTGGTGATAGCGACGCTGATGCGTCGCCGTCGTCAGGTTTCAGCTTGGCACGAGATTTGAATGCGTGTGGCTGTTTTGCATACGCTTCGCTCATTGCTGGCCGTGGCTGGCGGCGACCAATGAGTGCTGGCGCGCAATTTTCTGGACAGACAGACACGATTAGGCAATTATATAGTAGATACCTACAGCAGTGTTAGTGTACAGCAGTGTCGGTGTGCAGCAGTGTCGGTGTGCAGCGGTGTTGGTGTGCAGCAGTGTCGGTGTACAGCAGTATTAGTGTTGTGCGGCAGTGACGGTTTGCGGCGGTAGCGGTGTGTGGCGCTATCAGTGTTGTGCGGCGGTGTCGTGCGGCGGTGTCAGTGTACAGCAGTGTTAGTGTACAGCAGTGTCGGTGTCAGTGTGTGGCGGGGTCGGTGTGCAGTGGAGTCGGTGTACAGCACTATCAGTGTTGTGCGGCAATGTCAGTGTGCGGCGGTGTCTGTGTTCAGCGGTGTCGGTGTCGACGTAAAGCACTGTGGGTGTACAGCAGTATCACTGTTGTGCCGCGATGTCGGTGTGCGGCGGTGTCGGTGTGCTGCAGTGTCGGTGTGCGGCAGTGTCGGTGTTCAGTCGCCGGACGAGACTAATCAGCAGGGGTAGAAAGTAGCGGGACAGGATGGATTGAGCGGAGCAGGATGGAGCCAGCGGGGCAGGATGGAACCAGTGGTGTCGGTGTGAAGCGGTGTCGGTGTGAAGCGGTGTTGCTGTGAAGCGGTGTCTGCGGTGTGCAGCGGTGTCAGTATTGTGTGGCGGTGTCTGTGTGCGGCGATGTCGGTGTTCAGTGGCGGGCACGACTAATCAGTGGGGGAAAAATGGGGCGGGGCAGGATGGAGCGAGCGGGGCAGGATAGAGCCGGGGGAGCAGGATGCAGCCGGGGGGGGGAAGGCAGGATGGAGCCGGCAGGGCATGGAGCCAAGGGGGCAGGATGGAGCCGGGAAGGCAGGATAATGGCGGGGTGGCAGGATTGAGCGATCGGGGCAGGATGGAGCCGGAGGTGCAGGATGATGACGGGGGGCAAGTTGGAGGCGAGAGACAGGATGGAGCGAGCGGCGCAGGATGGAGCGAGCGGGGCAGGATGTAGCCGGGGAAGCAAGATGGAGCTGCTGGGGCAGGATGGAGGCGCTGGGGCAGGATGAAGCGAGCAGGCATGATGGAGCGAGCGGGGCAGGATAGAGCCAGGGGAGCAGAATGGAGGTGGGGGAGGGTCAGGATGGAACCGGGGGGGGGGGCAGGATGGAGCCAGGGGCGCAGAATGGAGCCGGGGGGGCAGGATGGATGCAGTGACACTGCACTCACCTCATCTCTCCAAATGCCCCAGGGTAGCCCTCCATCCATGGGCTCATCTCAGACTTCGTGGGGCTGCCATAGGGCACCCTGCTCAACATGGCTGCAGCTGGATACCAAGTGTCCGGGGGGAAGTCACTGTCCGCTCCTGGGGGCACATGGCTCCTTGAGTAGCCGTACAGGCTGGCCTCAGTGTAAGAACCAGCTGACTGCCCCTCCTCAAAGAGAGAGTACCAGTTACCCACTGGACCACAGTGGGCATAGTCGGATAAGTCACTGTACCTGCTGGGTGCCCCCCAAGGACTGCCACCAAACTCTGTGGGACTTTCTACTTATATTCTGCCATGGGGTGTAAGTGCCATCTGGAAGCTGTAGGCTGAGTAGGCAGGGTTATCCTCCATGAATGCAGAAGGCTTGTACAAAGTAATGCTGGGTGCCAACTCCATGGCGCGGCTTCTCTAGCCCCCTGATTCTGGAAGTGCCAACTCTGTGCAGGGAGGCTCCTTGTCTTCAGTGCCCAAAGAGGTGCCATCCTCTGGGGCTTTGCCAGCAGAGAAGTGTCCGCTCCTCCTGAAGGCTGCTTCTCGATATCTGGGGGATGAGCTGTCAGCATTGTCCTCCTCACCCAGCTGGCACTTGTGGGGTCCCCGGTGTGGGTGGAGGGGGCAGCAAACATGTAGTCTCCTCTGTGGGACTCTGTGCTCAGATGCTCCAATGCCTCCAAGCTGAGCCCCAGGGACATAGACACCGCTTTACAGATCTCCTTGACACTCTCTGAGATGCCCTCTTGCGTCAGTGGGTACCTGTCCTTGGACGCTGCTGGCTCGGGGCTGCCCTCCTCGGGCTCCAGCATCCCTCCCTGGCTGCCCAGGATCTCCTTCAGCTCCGTGGAGCAGCTGCTCAGGGCAGGGAAGTGTGCGCCATCCAGTCTCAGGCGGGCTCAGTCCAGGCGGCGGGCTGTGTATGCTGGGCACAGGATGGCTCCGGGGGCACGCTTCAGGTGCACCAACAGGCTTCCTGTCACCTTGGAGCACCTCCCGGACACTCAAAAACAGGTTTTCAAAGGCTCCTTGTATCATCTTGGCGGGCGACTGCTTGTACACCCCCCAAGTCCAATGTGCACCTCCATCTCCCTTCCCAGGTCAGGGCTAGTGCCGGGGGTCGCCGCAGTCGGACGCATGTAGCCTGGTGATAGCGACGCCTATGAGTCGCTGTCGCCAGGTTACAGCTTGGCGCGAATTTTGAATGCGCGCGGCTTTTTGCATACGCTGCACTCATTGGTTGCCGCAGCTGGCGTCAACCAATGAGCGCTGGCGCGCGATTTCCGTCACAGACAGAGAACCTTAGACGATTATATAGTAGATATATATATTGTGAGGAAGCAACCGGGGAACCCGCTTGCAAACGACAACTAACACGTGTTTATAAGTTTAACCAATGTCTACCCGTTTATTTTTCACATATTAATCACATAACCCGGGTAGCATGTTTGACACATATCACATTGATTAACAACACTTTACATAAATACACCATACATTTACATTTAACATCACATAACACTTATATTGCACATAACATTTTATAGTAACCCGGGACCTTTAGCCATCTCTGTCCCCATTGGAGCTCTACCAATAGCTCCCATGGTGGCTACGGCCTCCGGCCTACTTACACTATACATAAGTTACAGTACGATGATGACCCTTCCGGGTTCATAACAGGGATTGGCATACCCTAGTAACCCGTGGGGCTGCGGCCTCCGGCCTAACCACGCGTTACCCAGTACGGGAGCCCTTCTAACCCCTGCTTCTGACCTTCGTTACATACGCCTCAACGGGCCCTGTGGGTCCCAATGGCTGTACCTGCCGCCTGGCTTTAGTCACCCCAGCATGATGATATACATTCACCCCTAGTCAGGAATCCTGCCTGACCGGGTCCTTACATACCGTATGTGATCCATCATTCAAACGTCCATGGATCACACACCTGCTCACAGCCCACATCCATGGACTGTGGCCCCTCCATGGCCCATTACAGGGATTGGCAAACCATAGTGCACGGGAACCTCTACATCCGTTACCTACTAGGAGCCCTGTTACCCCTGTCTCTGGCACCACAGGTACACCCACACCATTAGAGGTCGTGGTTGAGGGATCAGGTACCCTCTGCATGCAGCAGGGCAAGCCTCCCTCTCGTCCCAAGGACGGAACGCCTCCAACATCATCCATACCAGCTGGGTCACTGTCTCTCCACATGATTATACATGGGTCTTACATAGGTCATCATCTCTCATTCAGGGCCATTACTTAAGCCCTCATACACATAGTTAAACACATTGTTTCATCAGGTCCTTTAACTGAGCACTCTGACTCGGACCTAAAGGCGGTCTATGCCCGCCTGGCACACTACATACAATTGCCTCCAAGGGCTATATACATTCCGGTTCATCAGGACCTTTAACGGACTCCACTGAGTCGGTCCCAAGGGCGGTCTATACTCGCCTAACATGATTTACACACTAGGTGCACAGTTCACACTATCGCTCGGGAACTGCTTTCTTACCGGGCACGGATCCGGGTCTCGCTACCTGTGTCACAGGTTCCACCAGGCATCCCCACAGGCTCCTTTCCCAGGCGTGTTTCACCCCACGCCCGGACCAGTATCCACCTGGTTCAGCCACGGCTTCCCCCTCCAGGTGCGGACACGACCCCGGACCTCGGCACCGGCATGGAGCTAGCATGCTCCCATCATGTACTCAGAGCCTCTAGACTGCTCTGCACTTGGCTGGTCTCAGCTTCCATCTGAATCCATCTCAGCTTCCAGCATCAATCTCAGCCTCCAGAATCAATCTCTCAATCACTCAGGTGGCCGGCTCTTATCGTGCCAGCCACTCCCACATGGACACACCCCCTCAGCTGCTGTTAATCAGCCTGTCACACAGCTCAGGTTAACTCCCTGTGTTCCGGGTTGTCAGCACTCACTTATTACATCCTATTCCTCATGGACTCCTCGATCTCATCCCACTCTCACTGCCACTCATTAGTCTCATGAAACCTCATTGTGTTCAGGTTGGTTCACACAGTATTATCATCACAGGAAAACCGGCCAGTGTGCACAGGATCATCCTCTGATCCTACATGTGATGTACCCCGGGCATGCGGAACATGCCGGCGGTGCCTCACATACCCCCCTCCTTGTTTATACCCGTGGGTAGGGGTTAAACACACGGCCCTGACAAGTCGGGTGACAGCGTCGCTCCTGGCTTGTGAATAAGGGTCACACACTCTGCCGGCTTGTACACCTAGGACACCGGTAAACCGTGTCCTAACCTCCCCCCTCCTTGTTCAGACCAGTGGGGGATGAACACACTGCCATAGGAGCCGGGCCACCACACAACACCTTGTGGCACCGCTCCCGGTTTGTATACCTGTGACTCCTGTCCAACCTCCCCCCTCCTTGCTTAAACCAGCAGGGGCAAACACAGTTCATAGAATCCGGATGTGGCGCTGTCTTGGCAACTTCGTGACCCCTCGGGCCACCGGAACCTTGATCACGCCGACTTTGACTTCGGGACCCCTAGGGCCGCCCGATACTTTGAGTACGACGTCTTCGTGACCTCGCCAGGTCACCGGCCAGATGCTAGGGTGCGTCGTGCGGTTGCCCATAGCAACCAAGTCCATATAAAGTGCATCAACAGAATTGTCCATATAAGGTGCTCCGGCACCACAGCCCTCGGCTGTACCAACCCCCCTTTGTAACTGGGGTGCATTCCTCACCGGGCAACCTTGCCCGCATTCTCCACCATATGTGAGGTAGCAACCGGGGAACCCGCTTGCAAACGACAACAAACACGTGTTTATAAGTTTAACCAATGTCTACCCGTTTATTTTTCACATATTAATCACATAACCTGGGTAGCATGTTTGACACATATCACATTGATTAACAACACTTTACATAAATACACCATACATTTACATTTAACATCACATAACACTTATATTTCACATAACGTTTTATAGTAACCCGGGACCTTTAGCCATCTCTGTCCCCATTGGAGCTCTACCAATAGCTCCCATGGTGGCTACGGCCTCCGGCCTACTTACACTATACATAAGTTACAGTACGATGATGACCCTTCCGGGTTCATAACAGGGATTGGCAAACCCTAGTAACCCGTGGGGCTGCGGCCTCCGGCCTAACCACGCGTTACCCAGTACGGGAGCCCTTCTAACCCCTGCTTCTGACCTTCGTTACATACGCCTCAACGGGCCCTGTGGGTCCCAATGGCGGTACCTGCCGCCTGGCTTTAGTCACCCCAGCATGATGATATACATTCACCCCTAGCCAGGAATCCTGCCTGACCGGGTCCTTACATACCGTATGTGATCCATCATTCAAACGTCCATGGATCACACACCTGCTCACAGCCCACATCCATGGACTGTGGCCCCTCCATGGCCCATTACAGGGATTGGCAAACCATAGTGCACGGGAACCTCTACATCCGTTACCTACTAGGAGTCCTGTTACCCCTGTCTCTGGCACCACAGGTACACCCACACCAGTAGAGGTCGTGGTTGAGGGATCAGGTACCCTCTGCATGCAGCAGGGCAAGCCTCCCTCTCGTCCCAAGGACGGAACGCCTCCAACATCATCCATACCAGCTGGGTCACTGTCTCTCCACATGATTATACATGGGTCTTACATAGGTCATCATCTCTCATTCAGGGCCATTACTTAAGCCCTCATACACATAGTTAAACACATTGTTTCATCAGGTCCTTTAACTGAGCACTCTGACTCGGACCTAAAGGCGGTCTATGCCCGCCTGGCACACTACATACAATTGCCTCCAAGGGCTATATACATTCCGGTTCATCAGGACCTTTAACGGACTCCACTGAGTCGGTCCCATGGGTGGTCTATACTCGCCTAACATGATTTACACACTAGGTGCACAGTTCACACTATCGCTCGGGAACTGCTTTCTTACCGGGCACGGATCCGGGTCTCGCTACCTGTGTCACAGGTTCCACCAGGCATCCCCACAGGCTCCTTTCCCGGGCGTGTTTCACCCCACGCCCGGACCAGTATCCACCTGGTTCAGCCACGGCTTCCCCCTCCAGGTGCGGACACGACCCCGGACCTCGGCACCGGCATGGAGCTAGCATGCTCCCATCATGTACTCAGAGCCTCTAGACTGCTCTGCACTTGGCTGGTCTCAGCTTCCATCTGAATCCATCTCAGCTTCCAGCATCAATCTCAGCCTCCAGAATCAATCTCTCAATCACTCAGGTGGCCGGCTCTTATCGTGCCAGCCACTCCCACATGGAACACACCCCCTCAGCTGCTGTTAATCAGCCTGTCACACAGCTCAGGTTAACTCCCTGTGTTCCGGGTTGTCAGCACTCACTTATTACATCCTATTCCTCATGGACTCCTCGATCTCATCCCACTCTCACTGCCACTCATTAGTCTCATGAAACCTCATTGTGTTCAGGTTGGTTCACACAGTATTATCATCACAGGAAAACCGGCCAGTGTGCACAGGATCATCCTCTGGTCCTACATGTGATGTACCCCGGCCATGCGGAACATGCCGGCGGTGCCTCACAATATGTATATATTTTTTTTTATTTCATTACTTGCATAAGATTATTATGTGCAACAATCCTCTGATTTCCCTAATTAAATTACTTTTATTCTTTGTGTTGCAATGTTAAAGAGTGTGTGTGTATGTATGAATGTGTACATATATACAGTGGCAGGGCTGCCATTAGGAATTTCAGGGCCCTTTACTGGCAAAATTTTGAGCCCCCTTGAAACTACATCCAGGCTCCACCCCAACCCCGCCTCCCCTCCGCTCTGCTACCCCCTCAAACCTTTCACAGTGGCACTGCCCACTCTGGAAAAACTCCACTTATGCACTCCACTCACCCCCCCTTCCTCAAAGTGGTCTGAGCAGTCATGTGACCAATCATTCATATGTGATTTTCACACTTACAGTCAGGTACTGACAAGCTGACCTTCCCAATTCTCTCAATGTTCAATGAAAAAAAGAGAAGCAGGAAGTAAAGCAGTCACATTACTGAAAATATGAAAATTGCATATGAGTGGAGTGGCCATGTGATGACTTTAATGCTTGTAACATAAATAAAAACAGTGACCCTTAACTTCTCAGATGGCCAAATACTGAATTAACATAGCCATGTATCATGTCAGCTTAAAAGTTCTGAAATGTTACACCTATACAGGATCAGAACCTTTAACAGCACAGGAATACCAGACCCACCAGAGCTACAGATATACATAACCAGAACCTTCATCAGTACAAAAACACGATATCAAAACCCTTATCAGTACAGGAATACATCACAACAACCACCCAAAAATTCATCAATAGAATAAAAACCGGTACAGCAATACATCACAAGAAACACCAGAGGTACAGAAATACATAACTAGAACTAAAATCAGTACAGAAACACAGAATCACAACCCTCATCAGTACAGAAACACAGCATCACAATCCTCATTAGTACAGGAATACATCACAAGAACCACCTGAGGTACAGAAATACATAACCAGAATCACCATAGGTACATAAACAGCATTCTGTACTCACTGCGGACGCACATCTAGCTGAAATGCAGTGCAACACAGACACCCATCGGATCCCTGCACTTCGATACAAGCTGTCAGTAAGACAGTGGCCGGAAGCTGATGACAGCAATACCGCAACAGAGGGTGGCACATGACAGTAATGGCATGTGTCATGGCACGTACTCTGATGTCAGCTGTGTGCTGGCTATAGTGGACGTGGAGGAGTGGAGTGGAGGAAAGGTCAGTAGAATGATGCTTTTTTTTTAAATTACCTATTTTTTGCATTATAAGATGCACTTTTGTTCCCCCAAGTTTTGGGGGAAAGTGGGGGGTGCATCTTATAATGCGAAACAACATGTTGTGCGGTGGGCAAGGGGGCCTGTGGAGCGCTGTCCAGGGGCTGTCAGGAAGCTGAAGGAGGCTGCCGCTGCGGCCCCGTGGTTACGTGGGGCCGCTCATTATCTCCTGTAATATGCACTGCATCTCGCTGTCAATCACCAGTGGTAGCAGCGCATATTACAGGAGTGGGTCCACAGCCCAGCGTCTGCGGTCCCGTGTGGATAGTCAGTGCTTTCCATGCAATGAAAATGTGGAAAGCACTGACTATTCCTGGGAGGACGAGCATACTCACCGCTCTCCTCGCCATCCCCGCTGTCTTTGCTGGCATTCGGTCTTGTGAGCAGAATGACGTCATCGCTGCTCACAGGACCAGATGCTGGGCACAGCATAGAGAGCGAGGATGGCGCCGACGGCAGGGAGAGGGGAGAGGGGTGAGTACGCTCGTTTATTTTTTTTAAGTGGACAGTGCCAGCAATGGGGGAAACCGCGCCAACAATCGGGGTAAACAATGCCAGCAATGGGGGTAAACAGTGCCAGCATGGGGGACTGTGTGCCAACATGAAGGCTAAATGTACCAGCATGGGGGATATACATACCAGGATGGAGGACACATATGCTGATTATAATACGGACACTGGCATTATAAGGTGAACCCCATTTAAGATTAAAAATTATTGTTTCCTCATTTCCTTCATCAAATTTGTGGGTGCGTCTTATAAACCGGTGCTTTTATAAAGCGAAAAATAAGGTATGTATTAGAGATAGAACAGGGGCATACATACCACGAGGTGGGCCATATATATACAGGATGGGAGACATATATACCATGTATATCAGGTGGAGGACCAGGTATACCAGGATGAGGGACATATATGCCATGTATACCATGAGGAGGATCAGGTATACCTGGATGAAGGACCATATATACCAGAATGAGGGACATATATACCATGTATACCAGATAGAGGAAAAGGTATACCATGTATACCATGAGGAGGACCATATATAGGATGATGACCATATATACCAGGATTAGAACCAGGAATACCAAGATATAGACCATATATACCAGGATGAGGACCATATATACCAGGGGGAGGATCAGGTATACCGGGATAGGGACCATATATACCAGGGGGAGGACCACATATAACAGGATGGGGGATCATATATACCAGAATGGGGACCATATATTCCATGTAAAAGGAGAACTATTTATACCACTATGATGACACTATATACCAGGAAGAGGACCGTATATACCAGGAGAAAGACAATACATACCAAGAGGAGGACAATATATACCAGGATGGGGGACATATATACCAAAATGGGGATTGTATATACCAGGATGAGGGCCATATATAGCAGGATGAGGACCACATAGCAGGATGGGGACATATATACCAGGATGAGGACCATACATACCAGGATGAGGGACATATAAACCAGGATGCGGGGATTGTATATACCATGATGAGGATCGTATATACCAGGATGATGGAGATATATACCAGAATGGGGGACATATATACCAGGATGAGGGACACACATACCAGCATGGGGGACATATATACCAGTATGAGGACATATATACCAGCATAAGGGGCACATATACCAGGATGAGGACCATATATACCAGGATGAAGGACATATATACCATGATGAGCAATATATACCAGGATCGTGGATATGTATACCAGTATGAGGCCATATATACCAGTATGGTGAATTATATATACCAGGATGAGGGACACACATACCAGGATGGGGGACATATATACCAGTATGAGGACATATATACCATTATGAGGTCATATATACCAGGATAAGGGGCACATATACCAGGATGAGGACCATATATACCAGGATGAAGGACATATATACCATGATGAGCAATATATACCAGGATCGTGGATATGTATACCAGTATGAGGCCATATATACCAGTATGGTGAATTATATATACCAGGATGAGGGACACACATACCAGGATGGGGGACATATATACCAGTATGAGGACATATATACTATTATGAGGACATATATACCAGCATAAGGGGCACATATACCAGGATGAGGACCATATATACCAGGATGAAGGACATATATACCATGATGAGCAATATATACCAGGATCGTGGATATGTATACCAGTATGAGGCCATATATACCAGTATGGTGAATTATATATACCAGGATGAGGGACATATATACTGGAATGAAAACCATATCTACCAGGATGAGGGACATATGTACCAGGATCATGGCTGAGGACTATATATACCAGGATGGGGAACATGTATACCAGGATGAGGGTCATACCAGGATGATGGATTATGCAAGGTATGTTTCTGTTGTTGACTTTTGGGTTTTCTTAAAATATATATATACATACAATCCTGTACCTTAGTAGAAAGTTGTCGTCCTGCGAGAAAAACTATGCTATTGTGGAAAAGAAGTGTTTGGCCATCAAATGGGCGGTGGACACATTATGGGTATTACCTCCTAGGGCGACAGTTTAAGCTGGTGTCAGATCATGCGCCCCAGACGTGGCTGAGAGACAGACAGAAAAAGAATGCCAGAGTGACTAGGTGGTTTTTAGAGCTTCTTTTTAGCACTTCAGGATTTTTCTTTTCTTGTTGAGCACAGGCCCAGGAAATTACGTGGGAATGCAGATGCTCTGTCTAGGTGCCACTGTTTCATGTCAGATGGTGCCCAATAACCCAGCTTTGGGCAGAGGGGGGGAATGTGTAAATTGATTACTGGTACCTTAAGTGATGGGAAATATGTGTCAGCCAGGTTGATGAACTCCATTATGTGAGCTGGGGCTGATTCACCACGTCCCTCCCTCCCTGAGGTGTAGTCAGAGAAGTTAAATGATCACCTGTGTTTCTTTTTCTCTGGTGTGAGATTTGGAGTGCAGCAGAGCACAGTGTGCTGCTCTGAGCCTAAGAAGCTGATCCTCTGTTTGGTTGTGTTCAAATGGTTTATGGCAGCAATAAACCAGATGTTTACCCGGCAAGGCTTCCTGTGTCTACCTGGAATTGGCAGCTGTGAGTGACTCAATCACAATATATATACAGTCATGGCCAAAAGTGTTGACACCCCTGCAATTCTGTCAGATAATACTCAGTTTCTTCCTAAAAATGATTGCAATCACAAATTCTTTGGTATTATTATCTTCATTTAATTTGTCTTCAATGAAAAAACACAAAAGACAATGAAGCAAAAAGCAAAACATTGATCATTTCACACAAAACTCCAAAAATGGGCCGGACAAAAGTATTGGTACCCTCAGCCTAATACTTGGTTGCACAACCTTTAGCCAAAATAACTGCGATCAACCGTTTCCGATAATCATCAATGAGTTTCTTACAATGCTCTGCTAGAATTTTAGACCATTCTTCTTTGGCAAACTGCTCAGGTTCCTGATATTTGAAGGGTGCCTTCTCCAAACTGCCATTTTTAGATTTCTCCACAGGTGTTCTATGGGATTCAGATCTGGACTCATTGCTGGCCACCTTAGAAGTCTCCAGTGCTTTCTCTCAAACCATTTTCTAGTGCTTTTTGAAGTGTGTTTTGGGTCATTGTCCTGCTGGAAGACCCATGACCTCTGATGGAGACCCAGCTTTATCACACTGGGCCCTACATTATGCTGCAAAACTTGTTGGTAGTCTTCAGACTTCATAATGCCATGCACACGATCAAGCAGTCCAGTGCCAGAGTGCCAGAGGCAGCAAAGCAACCCCAAAACATCAGGGAACCTCCGCCATTTGACTGTAGGGACCGTGTTCTTTTCTTTGAATGCCTCTTTTTTCTCCTGTAAACTCTATGTTGATGCCTTTGCCCAAAAAGCTCTACTTTTGTCTCATCTAACCAGAGAACATTCTTCCAAAACGTTGTAGGCTTTCTCAGGTAAGTTTTCGCAAACTCCAGCCTGGCTTTTTTTTTGTCTCGGGGTAAGAAGTGGGGTCTTCCTGGGTCTCCTACCATACAGTCCCTTTTTATTCAGACGCCGACAGATAGTATGCGTTTACACTGTTGAAACCTCGGACTGCAGGGCAGCTTGAACTTGTTTGAATGTTAGTCGAGGTTCTTTATCCACCATCCACACAATCTTGCGTTGAAATCTCTCGTCAATTTTTCTTTTCCGTCCACATCTAGGGAGGTTAGCCACAGTGCCATGGGCTTTAATCTTCTTGATGACACTGCGCACGGTAGACACAGGAACATTCAGGTCTTTGGAGATGGATTTGTAGCCTTGAGATTGCTCATGCTTCCTCACAATTTGGTTTCTCAAGTCCTCAGACAGTTCTTTGGTCTTCTTTCTTTTCTCCATGCTCAATGTGGTAAACAAGGACACAGGACAGAGGTTGAGTCAACTTTAATCCAAGTCAACTGGCTGCAAGTGTGATTTAGTTATTGCCAACAACTGTGCCACAGGTAAGTTACAGGTGCTGTTAATTACACAAATTAGAGAAGCATCACATGATTTTTCTAAGGGTGCCAATACTTTTGTCCACCCCCTTTTTTATGTTTGGTGTGGAATTAGATCCAATTTGGCTTTAGGAAAATTCTTTTTGTGCTTTTTTCATTGAAGACAAATTAAATGAAGATAATACCAAAGAATTTGTGATTGCAATCATTTTCAGGAAGAAACTGAGTATTATCTGACAGAATTGCAGGGGTGTCAATACTTTTGGCCATGACTGTAGATAGATAGATAGATAGATAGATAGATAGATAGATAGACAGATAGACAGATATACATACGGTGGCCGTCACACGCTACGATATATTGTAAGATATCGCTTGAACGCGCCAGATTAAACATCGCTCAAACGATGTCTGTGCTTGTGACGGCAAGACACGAGCAACGAGAAATGATCAGATCGTAAGATCGAGATATGAGCTCCGGACCTCATATCACAAGATGTCGAGTCATTTGATAAACAGAATCGACGAGTCTAAACAGCCGATATCGTCTACACGTTGGGAACTGAGCGATGCCGAAATCTAGCACGTAGGCGTGTCAGGAATTTCTCTGTGTCTCGCCTCCTCAGTTGTGATTTGTTAACCTTTATGCGTTCGGATTGGCTGGCTCTCCATCAGCTCTCATTGGTGGAAGCTCATGCGTTCCCATTGGCTCTCTTCACAGGGCGCCATTTTGGAAGAGCTGTCTTCAGCACCACACATAGGCATCGGCTGCACGATCACACATTATCATGTACAAATTTACGTGCACCCACAAGTGCGCCAACCTGATAAAATAACCAGCGTGGTACATGAGCCTGCTATAGTGTTCACCTTCCCATACACCCAAACAATCTTGCCAGACGCGGCGCACAACAACGCGGCGTTACGTCACGCCCATGGGATATTGTCACGTAGGTGACACAGAAGTGGTTATTGCCATGTTACGCCGCGTAGGGCGCCTTTAAGTTTTGTAACGTCACGCAAGGGGGATAGTGGTTTCGACGTTTCAGTAGTAACATGTAATTTTTTTTGTATAGCACACCGTGTTTACGCATGTACATTGCGAGGCACATCACAGGACATTCAGAAGATGAGGCCACCATGTTTACAAGGACATCTGACCAATGAGGACGCAGTACTGGCCACCAATGATGTAGTGAGGGGCGCGGCTTGTAAACCATGTAGCACGCCTATGTGCTCCAATTTAACTTCAAATACGCCCACATTTACCTCAACATCGTTTACAAGGTTTCTGTGTGACTGCTTGCTAACGATGTGCACAGATGATAAGTGGATCGCTCATCCGACCGCTGGATCGCGGCATTGGAGAATCGTCTGAGCGTTATCTGTGGGTGTAGCGTTTGTGATGAACGATCTCACACATCGTTCGGGCGATGTGCAAATCCGACATCGTATCCGACATCGTAATCTATATCGTAGCGTGTGACGGCCGCCTAATATACATATACATATGTGACCTACCAATTTGAAACCTGATCTATGCTGTTGCATATTTTTTTATCCTTCATTTGTATTGCTTTGTATCTTCATGTAATAAACGTTGTACTTTTTATATTATTTGTTGCCCTGCACAATCTTTTTTGTAGGATATTGCTATTATATAACCATATGAAAATAATTTCAGGAACACTAACATTCAGGGAGAATTTTTTATTCACCATTGCCACACTTTCATTCTGAGACATTGATCAGAGTCCCTGTGGCATCTCTGTATCTTTAGATATATTTCACTATGCTCCCTTCCATTTTCACTGGCCAGGTATACAAACTTAATTCATGTGTTACCATGAAGGCATATGTGATACCCGTCAGGGCCGTGGGGTACTCGGCAACCAGGCCAATGGTTGATTGGGAGGTCACGGTGGCGGTGACCTGGTTCTGTGGCCCTGGGCGTGCAGAAAAAGGGGTGTATTTACAGGGGATAAGTTTGTGATGTCACCTATGGTTATTCTGGTCAGGATGACCAGCGCTGCTGTGGTACCTCTGAGGCCGGTGAAATGACATCCTGGATGGTATTGCTCCGCACAGGTAAAGTGTGGCCCCAGGGATTGTGATGGTAAAAGTCGATGGTGATGGGGATGGTGTCTGTGTAGCAGTGCAGGAGGGTGCAGCAATAAACGGAAGACACCGTGGTTGCAGTTTTTTATCTTTTACTTGGCAATCACTCAAGTCCACCCAGCCGGGTGCTGTACTCCTCCGTAATGCAGCCTGGCCAGCTCTCAGATGATATGGGGCCACCTCACCAATACACCTTTCGTGAGCCTTTCCTGGTCGTCTCCCACGCTGGCTACACTCCTCTCCTGCCCCGCGTCTTCATGTGACAGGGTCCCAATTTAGTGCCCATGGGCTCTGTCAAGCGACTTACAGATGTCCCCTGGCCCTATATGACCACAGTCTTGCGGAGTGTCCACGGTTGTGGCTTCTGCCCGTGCAAGCCAGTAGCCTCCATTTTTACTAGCTAAGGCTTGCAGTCCTTTCACTCGATCGAGTCTGGTCCCCTCTGCGACCTGTCCCTCTGCCCAACTCGGGTTGGGCCAGATTCGGAACAGATGGGTGGTTCCCCCACTCCCATGTCCCCTAGGATCCCTGTTTCCTGCAGGCCTCCTGCCTGCTTGATGTCTCTCCTCACCTCTACCTACTCACTCCTCTAGCCTGAAGATGGGGCCCTCCCGCAATAGGGTCCACCCAGATCCCCAGGTCTGGAGTTGGATGGTGTTGGGTGTAAGTGAATGTGTCTTGGCTTAGGAACCCCTCTCATCTGAGAGCGGTAACACCACACTTGTGGAGTAGGTGTAATGTTATTGTGGCGACCAGTCCGCAGGGGCGCCACATTCTACCTCGGCAAAGCACAGCACGTCCTCGGGCTGAAACAGGTACAAGGTTTTAAGAGAACATGCAAAAACTTTTTCATGTGCACATTAAACAACTACAATAACTTATTCCCTTTATGGGAGGCTCAGGCTTAAACGTTGAATTTAAAAACAGATATAAAATTAGAAAAGTAGAAAAATAGCAAAAGTTGAAATAGTGCAAAAGTTATTAACTTTTCCAGGCAAGATTTAATCAAATACTCAAGTACCTAGCCAGGGTGCCTCTTGTCCCACAAACATAGTGCAAGTAGGGGGGGACCACCTCAACCCTTGGACGTTGTCCCTGGGCGTGGCTAGAGGGAATGCAGGCCTTTTGTTGGACCAAATTCTTCGGCCACGCCAGATGGTTATTTAGTGGTCAAAGTGCAGAGTGCAGATCATTCAAGATGCACCCTACAGTACTGGTTTAAAAACCAACAAAAAGCACGTTTAAAAAGTGCTAACTTTTTCATAAAGTTCAGATCACATCATCGTCCTATGATCTCATTGTCCATGACAAATGTTAACTGCCTAGCCGGCTAACTAACACGCTAATAATAGTGATGGGCGAATCTACTCGCTAGGACTCGTTACTCGGCGAGTAGTAAGGGACTCGCAGGACTCGCTACTCGGCGAGTTTCCCAGCGAGGACTCGCAAAGTAGCGAGTCCAATGCAAGTAAATGGGAATCCTAGTTTTACTAGCGAGACTCGCTATATCACATCGCTATGTAGGTTGAATCTCCCCCAAATCGTTTAGAGAATGGCACCGCTTCACGGATACCCGCTGTAAGTAGCGATTCCGAGCGAGTCGTAGCGACTCCTAGCGAATCCTAGCGAGTCTACGAATCCGAGTCCTGTATTCTGTATTCGGGACTCGCGAATACAGAATCTGTTATGTTCCGACAAATCTTCCGAGACAGCCTAGCGTGTTAGGTCAGACAAACTTGTGAAGATGGACAAGGATGTTAGCCAATCTTATTCAGTAATGCCACAGCCCTCTTCTTGTGGCATTACTATGATTGGCTTCTGTCCATCGTGATGGCTATGTCATCGATGACAGGCAAGGCTGTATATAAGCCTTGCCACCGCCATTTTGAGCACATTTCTCTGAAGATCTGAGCTAGAACAGGGTGAGGTAGATTCTGGAGCAGATCATAGGGATTGTCAGTGAGTGTAGGGAACTTCAAGATTCCTTATATTAACCCCAAACAGCTCTTGTGAGAGCTAGCAGGAGGACAGAGGAGTACTGTGTACAGTGACACTGTAGGCAGGCAGGGAAGCAGGGAGCTGCAGCCTTTACAGTGTTCACAGGAGCGACCTCATAGCTTCGCTTACTCACTCAGCTGTTCTAATAGCTGAAGTGAGAGGCTTAGCTGAGGTACTATTTACAATTTTTTGCCAGCTGATAGATTTTGGGTCCTAAAAACCCCTTCAGCGTTATTTTGTCTGTGGCAGAACAGTGCGTTGCTGCTCTCCTAGCTGCAAATAGCACGTACGCCACCTACTTCTGCGACTAATTGTGCGCACTTAATAATTTTTTTCAGGGAATAGTGTGCTGCTTCACTGCCAAGTGTTAGCACACACTTAACCCGCCAGTAAGTGACGCCTACAGCAACACCAAACTCCATCTCGGTGGCTGTGCGCACTTTCTAATTTTTTCAGGGAATAGTGTAGTGCTTCACTGTCAAGTGTTAGCACACACTTAACCCGCCAGTAAGTGACGCCTACAGCAACACCAAACTCCATCTCGGTGGCTGTGCGCACTTTCTAATTTTTTCAGGGAATAGTGTAGTGCTTCACTGTCAAGTGTTAGCACACACTTAACCCGCCAGTAAGTGACGCCTGCAGCAACACCAAACTCCATCTCGGTGGCTGTGCGCACTTTCTAATTTTTTCAGGGAATAGTGTAGTGCTTCACTGTCAAGTGTTAGCACACACTTAACCCGCCAGTAAGTGACGCCTACAGCAACACCAAACTCCATCTCGGTGGCTGTGCGCACTTTCTAATTTTTTCAGGGAATAGTGTAGTGCTTCACTGTCAAGTGTTAGCACACACTTAACCCGCCAGTAAGTGACGCCTGCAGCAACACCAAACTCCATCTCGGTGGCTGTGCGCACTTTCTAATTTTTTCAGGGAATAGTGTAGTGCTTCACTGTCAAGTGTTAGCACACACTTAACCCGCCAGTAAGTGACGCCTACAGCAACACCAAACTCCATCTCGGTGGCTGTGCGCACTTTCTAATTTTTTCAGGGAATAGTGTAGTGCTTCACTGTCAAGTGTTAGCACACACTTAACCCGCCAGTAAGTGACGCCTACAGCAACACCAAACTCCATCTCGGTGGCTGTGCGCACTTTCTAATTTTTTCAGGGAATAGTGTAGTGCTTCACTGTCAAGTGTTAGCACACACTTAACCCGCCTAGTGACGCCTGCAGCAACACCAAACTCCATCTCGGTGGCTGTGCGCACTTTCTAATTTTTTCAGGGAATAGTGTAGTGCTTCACTGTCAAGTGTTAGCACACACTTAACCCGCCAGTAAGTGACGCCTGCAGCAACACCAAACTACATCTCGGTGGCTGTGCGCACTTTCTAATTTTTTCAGGGAATAGTGTAGTGCTTCACTGTCAAGTGTTAGCACACACTTAACCCGCCAGTAAGTGACGCCTGCAGCAACACCAAACTCCATCTCGGTGGCTGTGCGCACTTTCTAATTTTTTCAGGGAATAGTGTAGTGCTTCACTGTCAAGTGTTAGCACACACTTAACCCGCCAGTAAGTGACGCCTACAGCAACACCAAACTCCATCTCGGTGGCTGTGCGCACTTTCTAATTTTTTCAGGGAATAGTGTAGTGCTTCACTGTCAAGTGTTAGCACACACTTAACCCGCCAGTAAGTGACGCCTGCAGCAACACCAAACTCCATCTCGGTGGCTGTGCGCACTTTCTAATTTTTTCAGGGAATAGTGTAGTGCTTCACTGTCAAGTGTTAGCACACACTTAACCCGCCAGTAAGTGACGCCTGCAGCAACACCAAACTCCATCTCGGTGGCTGTGCGCACTTTCTAATTTTTTCAGGGAATAGTGTAGTGCTTCACTGTCAAGTGTTAGCACACACTTAACCCGCCAGTAAGTGACGCCTGCAGCAACACCAAACTCCATCTCGGTGGCTGTGCGCACTTTCTAATTTTTTCAGGGAATAGTGTAGTGCTTCACTGTCAAGTGTTAGCACACACTTAACCCGCCAGTAAGTGACGCCTACAGCAACACCAAACTCCATCTCGGTGGCTGTGCGCACTTTCTAATTTTTTCAGGGAATAGTGTAGTGCTTCACTGTCAAGTGTTAGCACACACTTAACCCGCCAGTAAGTGACGCCTACAGCAACACCAAACTCCATCTCGGTGGCTGTGCGCACTTTCTAATTTTTTCAGGGAATAGTGTAGTGCTTCACTGTCAAGTGTTAGCACACACTTAACCCGCCTAGTGACGCCTGCAGCAACACCAAACTCCATCTCGGTGGCTGTGCGCACTTTCTAATTTTTTCAGGGAATAGTGTAGTGCTTCACTGTCAAGTGTTAGCACACACTTAACCCGCCAGTAAGTGACGCCTGCAGCAACACCAAACTACATCTCGGTGGCTGTGCGCACTTTCTAATTTTTTCAGGGAATAGTGTAGTGCTTCACTGTCAAGTGTTAGCACACACTTAACCCGCCAGTAAGTGACGCCTGCAGCAACACCAAACTCCATCTCGGTGGCTGTGCGCACTTTCTAATTTTTTCAGGGAATAGTGTAGTGCTTCACTGTCAAGTGTTAGCACACACTTAACCCGCCAGTAAGTGACGCCTACAGCAACACCAAACTCCATCTCGGTGGCTGTGCGCACTTTCTAATTTTTTCAGGGAATAGTGTAGTGCTTCACTGTCAAGTGTTAGCACACACTTAACCCGCCAGTAAGTGACGCCTGCAGCAACACCAAACTCCATCTCGGTGGCTGTGCGCACTTTCAAATTTTTTCAGGGAATAGTGTAGTGCTTCACTGTCAAGTGTTAGCACACACTTAACCCGCCAGTAAGTGACGCCTACAGCAACACCAAACTCCATCTCGGTGGCTGTGCGCACTTTCTAATTTTTTCAGGGAATAGTGTAGTGCTTCACTGTCAAGTGTTAGCACACACTTAACCCGCCAGTAAGTGACGCCTACAGCAACACCAAACTCCATCTCGGTGGCTGTGCGCACTTTCTAATTTTTTCAGGGAATAGTGTAGTGCTTCACTGTCAAGTGTTAGCACACACTTAACCCGCCAGTAAGTGACGCCTGCAGCAACACCAAACTCCATCTCGGTGGCTGTGCGCACTTTCTAATTTTTTCAGGGAATAGTGTAGTGCTTCACTGTCAAGTGTTAGCACACACTTAACCCGCCAGTAAGTGACGCCTGCAGCAACACCAAACTCCATCTCGGTGGCTGTGCGCACTTTCTAATTTTTTCAGGGAATAGTGTAGTGCTTCACTGTCAAGTGTTAGCACACACTTAACCCGCCAGTAAGTGACGCCTGCAGCAACACCAAACTCCATCTCGGTGGCTGTGCGCACTTTCTAATTTTTTCAGGGAATAGTGTAGTGCTTCACTGTCAAGTGTTAGCACACACTTAACCCGCCAGTAAGTGACGCCTACAGCAACACCAAACTCCATCTCGGTGGCTGTGCGCACTTTCTAATTTTTTCAGGGAATAGTGTAGTGCTTCACTGTCAAGTGTTAGCACACACTTAACCCGCCAGTAAGTGACGCCTGCAGCAACACCAAACTCCATCTCGGTGGCTGTGCATTTGTCAACAATGTCCCAAAAACACCAAATTCCCAAAAACCAGTCTGCTAAGGGACAGGGACGAGGTCGGGGCCCTAGCAGTCGTGAACAACAAGGCACTGGTAGAAGTAGACAGACAAGGATTGATCGATCCACCTTCCTGCTGTCTAAATTTCCCAGTACTCAACCGAAACGTGTCTTGAGGCCGGAAGATCAAGACCAAATAACATCTTGGATGGCTGACAAGACATCAACCACGGGTTCTGGCAGCACACAATCATCCTTTACACCATATTCAAGTGCCGCTACTGACAACGCGGGGTCATCTAATCCACAAAATCTTCCTATTTCCTCAAGCCATCGCCAGACGGAGGAAAATTTAGACCGCGAACTTGGGCATTCGGAAGATTTATTTGGTTCTTATCAGCCATTCAGACAACCGGACCTTTCTTTGTCACTGCCTGAACAGATACTTGAACCAGACGTACATTCCATCTATGGACAAAGTTTGGATTCACCTCGTCCTGAAGAACGTCCCTTTCAACAAAGCCATAGGCCGTCTCAGGAGGTGGAGGATGATGATGATGATGAGACACACATCTCATCTGGCCAGCCTGACCAGTCACGTTATCCAGATGACTTTGAGGAGGAGGGGGTGGATGATGAGACCACTGATCCAACCTGGACACTTGACATGCAGAGCCAACAGAGCAGCCAGAGGAGGAAAGTGGTTATGTACCACCGCCTAAAGCACCCAGGCTTACTCCTTTATCCCGAATCCAAGCTGTGACAACAGTAGCCCAAATTGTGTCAACTGTTGCACAAACTGTACCAACTGTTGCCCCAACTTTAAGAACAGTTGGCCAAAATGTGTCTACAGTTTGTGTTGGCCAGACTCATCCTTCAGTTCCTACACCACAACCTAAAGGACGAACATCCATTGTCTGGAAATTTTTCAAAGATAGCCCATCAGTACCAAATGTGGTTATATGTAACATCTGCTATGCCAGGCTGAGCAGAGGCCAGGGCAAAGTAAACTTGAGCACCAGCAGTATGCGAAAACACATGACTCTTAAGCACCCTAGTCAGTGGTTGGCCCATCAGGGTTCGACAGCAGGGCCTTCTGACCTCAACACCGTTATGCCACTTCAGAATCGTCCTTCACCATCTACTGTTCATGCAGCAGCTCCTACTCATACGATCTCACCACAAGCTGCATTAGACCAGAGATATGACAGTAGTCAAGTGACTTGTGAGTCTGCGCCAATTGTCCAGTTGTCTGTTCCACAGCTGTATGAGAGGCAGCGGAAACACCCATCCACACACCCTTTTTCTCGACAAATGACAGCGCAAATTTCTAAGCTGTTAGCTGTAGAAATGCTGCCATTTAGGCTTGTTGATACTGAGGCTTTTAGGGAGTTGTTGGCTGTGGCAGCACCACGATACACTGTCCCCAGTCGCAATTTTTTTTCACGTACTGCCATACCCGCGCTACATCTGCACGTGGTTAACAACTTGAAGCGTGCACTGACAAATGCTGTGAGCGGAAAAGTTCACCTGACAACTGATACCTGGACAAGTACTTGTGGACAGGGCAGATACATATCCCTGACAGCTCACTGGATCAACCTTGTCGAGAGTGTCCCAAAGTGTAATAGTGGAATATCTGCGATCCTACCAACTCCACGAATAGCGGGCACAGCATCATTCCGGGTGTCCGCGGCCTCATATACTTCTACAACACAATGTGCGTCTTCAACTTCCTTGACCACTGCTGATTTGTCCGCCACATCACGTCAAAGTTGGGAGCTTTGCAGTACTGCATCAGCCAGGCGACAACAGGCTCTTCTTAAGCTCATCTGTCTAGGTGACACACCTCACACTGCAAACGAGCTGTGGAAAGGTGTTAAACAACAGACAGATGAGTGGCTGGCCCCACTGCAACTACAAGCAGGTCTTGTTGTCAGTGATAACGGACGAAACCTTGTTGCAGCAATAAAGCTCGGTAAACTTCAACACGTGCCTTGCATGGCTCACGTACTGAATCTTGTAGTTCAGAAATTCTTGAAAAATTACCCAGAGTTATCTGATCTACTAGAGAAGGTGCGTAGAAATTGCGGACATTTCCGACATTCATCAACGGCACTTGCAAGTCTATCTGCCCTTCAACAGCAATTTAATTTGCCCAAACACAGATTAATTTGCGACATGCCCACACGATGGAATTCTACATTCCATATGTTGGCTAGGTTCAATGAGCAGCAGAGGGCTATAGCGGAATATCAGCTGCAACATGCCCGTCACCCAGGAAGTAATACAAGACACATTGGTACGATGGAGTGGGTCTGGATCGCTGACCTTTGCGAGGTTCTAGAGAACTTCGATTACTGCACAAAACTGGTCAGCGGTGATGAGTCCATTATTAGTCTCACCATCCCCATGCTGTGTTTGCTTAAAGATTCTCTCCTGAATCTTAAAACAGAATCATTGAGGGCACAGCAGAGGGCTATGGATCCACATTTTAACATCCAGGATCAGAGCCAGCAAAGCCAATTTCAGCCGGCAACATTGGCTGCAGAACAAAACAGTGATGAGGAAGATGAAGACGATTTATTTCTCCATGGTACTGAGGTGCACCCTGATGGAACTCCCAACCCCAGTTTTATGTCGGTACAGCATGGGTGGGCTGAAGAGCAGGAGGCGGAGACCGATTTTGAGACCATGATGCCTATTGTTCATCAGTCAGGTGACACAGAAGACATGAGTCTTTGTAGCCTAGCACACATGTCTGACTTCATGTCTCAATGTCTGTCCCAGGATCCACGCGTCATTAACATCTATGACAGCGACCTCTACTGGTTGTCAACATTCCTTGACCCACGCTACAAAGACAAGTTTCCATCGCTGCTGTTGCAGTCACCAAGGGGCTTAACGATGGATTATTTCAAAAGTGTGGTGGTTGACAATTTAATGTCAATTTCACCATCTGACTCCGCTATACCACGAACAAGCAGCTCTTTTCCACAGCAGCCTTTGGTTCGAACACAAACTGCCACATTGTCAAGAAGAGGTGGTGGTAAGATGTCCACCAACTGGGCGATGTTTAACAGACCTTCCAATCTGCAACGGATTGTGCCTACGGTCCCCTTGTCTAGGAGACAAACATTGTCAAACATGTTGAACGAGTATGTGTGTGACACTACCAGCTTCTTAACCGACCCCTCTGTACCCTTTAATTACTGGGTTTCCAAGCTTCACGCTTGGACTGAGCTGTCTTTGTATGCCTTGGAGTTGCTGGCCTGCCCAGCTGCTAGTGTGACATCAGAGCGTGTTTTTAGTGCCGCTGGGGGAATTGTCACTGATAGAAGGTCACGGCTGACAACAGAAAATGCCGACAGACTCACTCTCATTAAGTTTAACAAGGACTGGATATCATCAAAGTTCTTAACCCCTTCAGACGACAGTACCCAAACCTAGAGGGACATTTTCAAATTTGTTACGTTTGGCTCAGTGCGGTTTAAACATTATGTCCTCTTCTGACACAAAGGATAAACAATGTCCCTCTGCTAAGAAGATTGGATAAATAATGTTCCTGCAACACTTGCTGCATGACAACAAAACTACACAATCAGTGTCAGTAATGTTACTTTAATAATGCATGCACTTGTGATGTTTTTTGACCGTTGAATTATGTCAGACAATCCAAAACAGTCTCTTGGCTGAATTTTTTAAGGCAACAAGCCTATGCCTGCATTGTGGGCATTTCTCAAACTGAAATAAAACATATAGTTTGGCTCAAGTGCCTTGCATAAATTTTAAAAATGTTGATCCCGCCCCTTGGGCTAATTTTTTGAGGCAACAAGCCTATACCTGCATCGAATACGTTGCTTGTACTATGCTCTCAGGACAAGCAAATAGTATGGGCCACGCGCCCTCCTCAACTTCAAAAAAGAGTTGATCTCGCCCCTTGGGCTAATTTTTTGAGGCAACAAGCCTATACCTGCATCGAATACGTTGCTTGTACTATGCTCTCAGGACAAGCAAATAGTATGGGCCACGCGCCCTCCTCAACTTCAAAAAAGAGTTGATCTCGCCCCTTGGGCTAATTTTTTGAGGCTACAAGCCTATACCTGCATCGAATACGTTGCTTGTACTATGCTCTCAGGACAAGCAAATAGTATGGGCCACGCGCCCTCCTCAACTTCAAAATAGAGTTGATCCCGCCCCTTGGGCTAATTTTTTGAGGCAACAAGCCTATACCTGCATCGAATACGTTGCTTGTACTATGCTCTCAGGACAAGCAAATAGTATGGGCCACGCGCCCTCCTCAACTTCAAAATAGAGTTGATCTCGCCCCTTGGGCTAATTTTTGGAGGCAACAAGCCTATACCTGCATCGAATACGTTGCTTGTACTATGCTCTCAGGACAAGCAAATAGTATGGGCCACGCGCCCTCCTCAACTTCAAAATAGAGTTGATCTCGCCCCTTGGGCTAATTTTTTGAGGCTACAAGCCTATACCTGCATCGAATACGTTGCTTGTACTATGCTCTCAGGACAAGCAAATAGTATGGGCCACGCGCCCACCTCAACTTCAAAATAAAGTTGATCTCGCCCCTTGGGGTAATTTTTTGAGGCAACAAGCCTATACCTGCATCGAATACGTTGCTTGTACTATGCTCTCAGGACAAGGAAATAGTATGGGCCACGCGCCCTCCTCAACTTCAAAATAGAGTTGATCTCGCCCCTTGGGGTAATTTTTAGAGGCAACAAGCCTATACCTGCATCGAATACGTTGCTTGTACTATGCTCTCAGGACAAGCAAATAGTATGGGCCACGCGCCCTCCTCAACTTCAAAATAGAGTTGATCCCGCCCCTTGGGCTAATTTTTTGTGGCAACAGGCCTATGCCTGCATCGAAAACGTGGCTTGTACTAAGATCCTGCTGGAGCATGGCGAAGGGTCCCACTGTACGCTACGGAGATAACGCGTAGACGCGCTCTGTTGCAAGTAGACGTCCCAGCCTATCGCATCTATGTTCCCAGTGTTGTTGCCATACCGAGTCATTAAGTAACCCCCCCACAAACACAGGCACTATTTATTTGTCAGCAACATTTGTATGTGCAGTCATGATTTTCCACATAATAACCAAGGTGCCTTCATGCGCCATGCGGGCCGTAAAGTACTTGCTAATGATGATGACTTTAAGCCCACCCACAAAAAAAACCTACACATCCATTCCCTGAAAAAAGACAGACACAAAGCAGTTTTTGTCAACTGGGTATTATTTCGCCATAATGGCAAAGATGTCAGATTTTTTTTTTTTTTTTTTTTGGGGTTTAAACTTTGTAAAAACAAATAATAACATAACAAAGAAATTGTGCAATGCACAGGAACAAAAAATAAACAGAAAAAAAAAAAGGGGTCTACAGCTGGTGGTAGGTTGCCGCATCCTCCGGCCTTGGCTGTAACGTGGCACCATCACCCTGCTCGTTGAGTAGGTCCAGGGCCCCATGCAGTACCTCACCCAGTGGTTGGAAGCCTGTAGGCTGGGGCATCTGGGCCGGTTGGCCTTGGCTTGGTAGGCCCCTGATTCTGGGACACCACCTCTGGGTCGCAACATACCTGTCCCGGGGTGTGGCCCTGTCCAGGATGTTTGATCTGCTGAGCCGCCACTCCTCCAAAAAATCAAACACCTGCCCAGGATGGTTTGGGGGCCTACACGCATCGAGGACAATGTGTATTGCTGACCATGCCCGCAGTCGTCTCTCGAATGGAATGTCATCCAAGAACGGTATGAGACTGCGGGCAAAGTCAGCACTACACTGTCCTCTGCGGTCTTGTGGTGCCCCCGGGATCAGAGCAGGGCTGCTGGGGTTCCAGTGACTCCCCACACTGCTGCTGGCAGTCGGCACTGGAGGGCGCTGGTGTGGCCCTTCATCCTCCTCTTCTTGTCTCTGCGGCCCCAAAGGTGGTGGTGGTGGTGGCGGCGGTGGTGGTGGTGGTGGTGGTGGTGGCGGTGGTGGTGGTGTGGCGGCGGTGGTGGTGGTGGTGGCGGTGGTGGCGGTGGTGGTGGTGGTGCTACTCCCTCCTCCTCATCTGGTGGGGGTTGAGGGGCCTCCCTCCCCTCCTCAGGCAGCTGTGGTGGCGGGTTCCAACGCCGCCTCCGAAAGTGAGCAGCTCTGTGGGTAAATATAAAAAACATTTGGTGAATGGGTTGACTTTGGAAACAAAACCATAGGCCAAACATAACATGTGCACGCTTTTTTGACTCAGTGTATCTGTGTATTCTGTGTCTTTTCATTGTTGCCCTTAAATGGAATTGCAGCAAATAAATGAATGACATTTTTGGCTCATGCCTCAAACTATATTGTATGTGTGGGTACTGTTGCTCCACGATTTTTTGCCATTACATTACAAATTTTAAAATTAGTCTGCACTATTACACTGTGCCCTGACTTAGGCAGGACAGCTATGTAGTCACTTGAAGACATATTAGTGGCCACAACTATTGTTTTGACTTTTTGTGGAAACTTTATGTGGACAAAGCTATAGCCTGACACTGTGAGGCAAACACATTATTCAGGGTTGTTTGCCATCAGATGGACACAAAAACACACAGTGTGGACGGCCTTGGTCTCAATGCACATAACCCAGATCTATAGGGCAGGTGAGCAAGACAGGAAATGGAGTCCTGCAGCATAGGTGACACATGAGCATTTGGCGTTAGTGGCCTACACTCCTTGTTGCTGCCATGTATGCTAATCAGGAATGTCTTGGTAAATAAAACACACCAAACAGATGGCTTGGGATTTGAAACGACTGTAATGGACATAGAGTATGGGGTTGTCTTTGAGCAGCAGGTCACACATTGTTGGTGCCAAACAAGGTGGTATGCACAGATGGACAGTTTTAGTTATTCCAACGGGGCCGAACAAAAAAACGGGAACAGCAAGGACAAACCTCGGGTTTCCTAAAGGACCTTGGACATAAAAGGCTGTTGCACTTAAAATATGGCCCTCTTTAGTTTGATTTAATACAGCATTAATACGCTATCTTTTCCGGAGGATTCGTAATGTGGCCATGAGTTAACGACAAAAAAAGTAAAATTCACATGTGGGCCCTAATATCTACACCATCACCTTGCAGCCCCAAATAAACCCATGGGAAAACTGAACCACACATATTTGTAGTGATACAGGGTATGTTCTGAAATGTGTGTGAATGTGTCAGCAATCTGGGATGGTGTACAAACAGTTTAGTGCAAAAGGGGTATATCCTTGCAACGTTATTTTGCTGAAAAAAACACCCACAACTAAATGTGTAGGGATGTATGTGGCCCTTATGCAAGTCGAGGCCATTAGGAACTGATACAACTGAGGCTTATGACAGGCAAACCAGACAGGGCCACACACCTTAGAGGCCATTGGAGGGAAGAACATGGCTTTGTTCCACAAACATGCCAACAATAATAGCTAATTGTGAGGTCACGGAACATTGTGTCTGACCACCCTGCAGAACATTGCTTATTTGTCCAAACGTCACAATGTGACTATAAATGTGTATGTCCTGGATCATTGCCAAAGGTAATAGAATTGTGTTGCACCATGGCAGAAACAAACCCCTGTGTGGGTATGTAAACCAGCACACTCATTATAGAGCTTCATACGTACATTGTGTGCCCTCGTGGACAGGGTCCTCTCCTCTTGTACCTGTATGACCTGATTGTCTTCATGGACTGTTTTTTGTCGTTAACCCTTATCCTCATGTAAAGTGCCATGGAACCTAATGGCGCTATATTAAAAAATAATAATAACAATAATAGTAAACAACAGTGCGGCAGACACATACCTTGGCATACGGGCCACCGGTTCCAGAAATGACAGCCGTTCATAGTGGCAATATATGATCCCGTGACCAGCTTCCGGGCCCCCCTCCATGATCCTCCGGTGTTGCCGCTTAAATTGGTCGCGGCAGCTCCTCCAGCGCTTCATAATGTGGTCAACTGTGAAATGATTTCAAACCGGGTTTAGACCTCTTTAACATTTGAAACACTAAAAGTATGTGTACAAATCAACAATAACATTTTAATGATGTTGTGTGTGAAATGTGTATACAAGGCACATGGAAACGACAGTGTGGAACATCATCAACAGCATTACGGACATTGAGCTCACGTGGCCACAATCACAAATGGGGCAGGGCACATGTCAACGCATAGAGAATGTAATAGTGCGGGCACCAGACTCCGCTCATTAGTGGTATTTATATACACCCAACCCCCTGGCCTTCAGAGCCAGGAGGAACAGCCCTTAAACTAAGTGTACTATTGTGAACCCATCCAAATATAGGCAACCATGCAACGGCGCATTATAACACATTGAGGGCCCTGTATACCCTACTATGGGGGCCCTGTATGCCCACGGGGCCCTGTATACCCACTGCTGGGGTCTTGTATACCCACGGGGGGGCTGTAGACCCTACTATGAGGGCCCTGTATAACCACTGGGGGCCATGTATACCCAGTGCTGGGGGACCTGTGTACCCACGGGGGGGCTGTATACCCTAATATCGGTGGCATATATACACACTGGGGGGCCCTGTATACTCTGCAGGTGGAGCTGTATACTCTGCTGGGGGGATGTCTAACAGTGATAGCCGCTGTATACAAGAATGGCGGTCAATATGGTTTCCCACTTTTTTGGGGCTAAAGTAGGGGGGTCGGCTTATACACGGGTCGGCTTATACACGACTATATACGGTAAATGCAATATAACGTGTGAACACATTTAACTCACCCATATTGGTCTGCACATCATGGCCACAACGATGAAACGTTGGGAAAACGCCCTGTGCGATCTCCCTCCAGGCCGTAGTCCGCTGGACATTATCCCCATATGCAGGGTCAGTGGGCAGCCAAAGCAGGGGCCGAGCCTCCACCAGAGCAATTAATTGCAGGGTGTCGACAGGAGCCATGCTTCCTCGCTGTGACTTTCTGCGCGTCCAGCCAGGAAGCTCGAGTCGGCTTATTTCCTGTTTGCACAAAGCATGGGGTTTGCTGCAGAAAGTCGCTTGCCTCGCCTCCAACACATGCGACTTTGGCCTCGGAGACAGCAGCAAAATACAGTTGCCAGTGGGGCTTCCGACACGGCAATGCGAGCGCTTTCCGACACACATATGCGATTTTTAAATCACACATTACTCGCTATTATTCGCTTCCCCATTCATTAACATTGGACTCGCTAGACTCGCTACGAGTAGCGAGTCCCGGGCTCGGACTCGGTAGAGTCAAGCGAGTCCGAGTAATGTAGGATTCGCCCATCACTAGCTAATAACAATATAGAAATATTACTTAACCAGGTAAACATATATACGTCTGTACAATTACACAACTATTTACATTTGTCTTAATTAAGAGTTTTACCCTACTCTGTCTTTGGCTGCTTCCAGGGCAGCATGGTGGCGAATTGGTAGCCTCCCCTACCTGGGAGGATCTGCATCCTTCTACCTTCATCTCTGCTCCAGAGGATACCCTTGCCGAAAGTTGGTTGGCAAGGTGATTGCTGATTAGCTCCCCTTGCAGCTTGGGTTTTTTGTCCTCCTTACGGATCAAGCGGAGGCAAAACTCCCATTTCCGAGTCACACTTCAGGGTCTCGGTGCGAATGTATCTCGCAGCTGGGGTTGGTGTCCGCGGAGTTGTCACCACAGCCGGGACTACAGCAGGTTCAGGTGCCATGGTGCTGGAGGTTTGGAATCCCATTATCATTTTCTTTACCCTGTTGCACTCAGAGGACTCTAGCTGCTTCCTCCAAGTGGCGGCTCTGCAGGTGGGGACTGCAAGATCACTGCGGCTCCAAACATCCTCGTGGTGCAGGCAATCTGGCAATCACAGCTCTGAGGCTCCCTTTCCTGATGGTGGGGACACAGAAACAATGGCTCCAGAGCCCAGACTAAGTTCTGCCCTGGAAGGGTTAATCTTTCCTTCTCCTCCTGTCTCAGCTCACACCCTGATATAAGACCTTCCCCTTCCTAGCAGACTCTGTTTATTTTCCCCCCACATTGCTCTGTGTTCAGATCCTCCATGGCTGTAGCTGTACACGCTGCTTCTCTCTCCCATCTGCAACCTCGAGTGCTGCTAGCTTTTACTCCCACCTCGCTCACAGGCTGCACCTCCTGCTCCATCAGCAGCCTCCATGCTGGCAGCTTCACTCCAGGGCTTTGCGCAGCCATCGCTCTGCCTCGTGTCGTGGCCTCTCGCAGCTCGGTCTCGGCTTCCCTTCTGTTCTAATGTCTCTGCATTATGCCCACATCTGGAGGTGGTGACTTATAGTTGTCTGACATGCCCCCTCGGCTTACAGTTAGTACAGGGGGCAGGTATTGTTTTTTGAGCTGCTTGCCATTTTGTCCCACAATAAGCAGCTGGGATCCTCCCACTGGCCAGCACATGGCTTTATGGCGCTGCAGCCACCATTACACCAGTCCTTTAAACACAGTCTCTTTATACACAGTCATTTAGGTGCACGGGACCCGATGTTAACAGGGTCCGAAACCTGTTCATGACGCAGTTGCGATACCCATCAGAGCTGTGGGGTACTCGGTAACAGGGCCGGTGGTTGCTTGGGAGGTCACGGTGGCAGTGTCCCGGCTTCGTGGCCCTGGACATGCAGAAAAGGGGTGTATTTACAGGTTATTAGTTCATGATACCATCTGTGGTTATTCTGGTCAGGGTGACCAGTGCTGCTGTGGTACTTCTGGGCCCGGTGGAACAGCTGCCTGGATGGTATCGCTCCCCACAGGTAGAGCGTGGCCCCAGGGATTGTAATGGTAAAAGTCTATGATGATGGGAATGGTGTCTGTGTAGCGGTGCTGGAGGGTGCAGCAATAAATGGAAAACATTGTGGTTGCAGTTCTTTACATTTTACTTGGCGATCACTCAAGTCCACCCAGCTGGGTGCTGTACTCCTTCGTAGTGCAGCCTGGCCAGCTCTCAGATGATACGAGGCCATCTCACCAAAACACCTTTTGTGAGCCTTTCCTGGCCATCTCCCATGCTGGCTACACTCCTCTCCTGCCCCCTGTCTTCGTGTGACAGGGTCCCAATCTAGTGGTCGCGGGCCCTGTCAGGCGACTTTAAGATGTCCCCTGGCCCTATATGGCCACAGTCTTGCGGAATGTCCACGGTTGTGGCTACTGTCTGTGCAAGCCAATAGCCTCCGTTTTTACTAGCTAAGGCTTGCAGTCCTTTCACTCGATCGGGTCCGGTCCCCTCTGCGTCTGCAACCTGTCCCTCTACCCAACTCGGAGTGGGCCACATTCAGGGCACACAGATGGTTCCCCCACACCCATGTCCCCTAGGACCCATCTTTCCTGCAGGCCTACTGCCTGCTCCATGTCTCTCCTCAAACTCAGAACCTTGACTTCCTGTCTACACTCTCTTTTGTACCTACCCCCTCTATCTACTCCCTCCTCCAGCCTGCAGATGGGGCCCTCCCTCAGTAGGGTCTGCCCAGATCTCCAGGCCTGGAGTTGGATGGTGTTAAGTGTAAGTGAATGTGTCTTGGCTTAGGAACCCCTTTCACCTGGGAGCGGTAACACCACACCTGTGGAATAGGTGTAATTTTACTGTGGCGACCAGTCCGCAGGGGCGCCACACATTTCCATTTTTTAACGCTTAAAAATGAAATTACGGTAAGTAACCATTTTCACATAAGCTGTTACTATGTTATTCTGTTTTATCTAAGTGTTATTTTGCAATGTTGGTATGGTAACTGACAATAGAATTTATGTGAAGTTTATTCATTGCATTAGATAAAAAATTCACTTACAAAACTGAAAATATAATGGTAGGAATTTATAAGATTATTTTACTGCTTGTTAAAGTAAAAAAATAAGGCAAATTCTCGAGGGAACTCACAAAGCAAGGATAGATGAAAAATGGTGAGAGAATAGGCCACATAAATTCATTACAAATGAATGGTTTTAATGTTCATTCTCACGTAAATGCTCTTGAATCTTTATATATCAATCTAATAGGGGTAAAATAAAAGTCAGAGTAACACAAAAAAATCATGAAAAACAATTATAATAATCACATTATTAATACACTTTTCAAAAGTAAACATCACAAACAATTAAATACCATACAGTATATATGGTGTCCCTGAAATCGTAATAACCACAACAATACAGTGAACAATTAAGGTGATTGGTAAATGGCATAAAAAAGGTATGTTTAATTTTTCGCTATTAAACCTAGAAAAATGTTAACATGCATGTAACACTTAGATACAATATGATAAGGTAAAAAATATTTGTACTGTGATAGCCAGTAGATAGAAAATTATTGGAATCTGAGAGTCCTCAGTAATTGATACCTTATAATGGCTAACTGAAAAGATGGTAAACATAGCAAGCTTTCAGGACACTATGGCCCCTTTGTCAGGCTGATAATGACACACATTCTGAAGACACATACATAAGCAAAAAAAAAAAAAAAAAACAGAAAACAAAAACAGTGTTAGATGCTGTAGTAAATACGACAAGTGACGTAAAGCAGAGTCAGGCTAGGGAGGGGTAGAGGAGCTGCGAAAGAGAAACCAAAACTCTAAGGCTGCCTTCACATTAGCGTTTGTGTCTGCATGCTGATGGCATGCAGACACAAACGCAGTCAAAAGCGCTGTCATTTTGATGTGTCCGCAGCGGAGAATGTCCGCCTGCGGACACATCACTGTGCAGCCCGGCAGCCAATCAGCGGTGTCCGGGGGCGGAGATCAGCGCCGGAGATCTCCGCCTCCCGGCCGCCGGTAAGCTCCGGGACATGTCAGCGGGGAGAAACAGCTGATTTGACAGCTGTTTGAATCTTTCGCGCCAACACCGAGAGGAGATGTCGGCGCGGGAAGATTCAAACAGCTATCACATCAGCTGTTTCTCCCCGCCGACATCGCTAGCAGATTACCGGCGGCGGGGAGGAGGAGATCAGCAGAGGCTGAGCTGATCTCCCGGTGGCCGTCGGTGATCTCCTGTGACATCACCGGCGGCCACCGGGAGAGATTTCAATGGGTCCGCAGCATTCTTCTGCGCTGTCAAGCGCAGAACACTGCGGACCCATTGACTACAATGCATGTTTTGTGCGCTTGGGGACGCTTGCTGATCTTCCAAGGTCCCCGAGCGCCCAAAAAATGCAACATGCTGCGTCCCGGGTGCGGACGCTGGACACCGGAAGGAGCAGATATCGTCCGCATCTGCACCCGAACGCAGCAAACGCTGACAAACGCAGGCACTATGTGTTCCCATGTTAAACATAGGAACGCAGTGCGCATGCGTTTGACTGCGTATGGGAATGCAGCATAAGCTGCGTTCACATACGCTAATGCGAAGGCAGCCTAAGATAAGCGGAACAAATTGTATTATTGTTATGTGGAGCCCACTGGGACGGGTTACTCGGTTCCGGATCGGGGTATCACGGGGGGTATCACGGCGGTCTTGGTCCGGACCGTGTCCCGAGCTCACAAGTAAAGGTTGGGGGTTATTTACAGGCGATATAGTTGTGACGCCACCCGTGGTATGTGGTCAGGGTGACCACCGCTGTGGCAGAACCTCCGGGGATGATGTTTGGAAGCCGGTGATGTAACGGCTCTCCACGGGCAGAGCCGGGTTCCCCGGGCAGTAGGGATGGAACAGTTTGTGGTGGAGAACAGGGTTTGCAAGGATTACACAGACTCACGGTTTTGAAGTTTTCTAAGTCTTTACTGAAGCAGATGGTAATTCAGCCGAGTACTGTCCATGGAGTCTGTACAGGGGCCCGGTTGCTCCCACCCTGACCAGGTCCTTTGGCTCCCTGTTCCTGCGCTCTGTTTGTGGCCCTGCTGTCGCTTTAGCTAAGCTTCTGGCCCTGTCTCTCCTCATGGGTACCAACTTGCTAGGCAACTTGAGTCTTCTTCCGTGTTCCTGACCCCGCCGTGTTGCTTCGCTGTGGTACAGTGAAGATGTTGGACCTTCACTATTCCGGTGTTCACTGTGCTGTTTGTGTCAGGCACAGCATTGGATCCGGTATCCGTTCTATTCGCTTCTCTGGGGTGAGCCTCAGGAAACTCAGTCTCCCAAGTGTGTTCCTCTCTGCTCCTTCTCCTTTCCTCAGACCTTGGCACAGGACAGTGGACCGTGGGTTGAGCCTAACGCAGCTCTTTTACACCCAGGTCTTTCTTCCTCAGTCCTCCCAGGAACTGAACCGTCCACTTCCTCTCCACACCAGAATATATAGGTAAGCAGCTTTAGCTCCCCCTTCTGGCCTGGAGTGCTCTAGTGTTGTGGGTTGTGTGTGTTATTGTGGCACATGAACCCCGGGGTGCCACAGTTATATGGTTAGTAGCCTGTGGAGACCTGAAAATACTTAAAGGGAACCTGTCACCTGGTTTTTGCCATCCCATCTGAGAGCAGCATAATGTAGAGACAGAGACCCTGATTCCAGCGATGTGTCATTTACTGAGCTGCTTGCTGTCATTTTGATAAAATTACTGTTTTCTCGGTTGCAGATTTAGCAGTCTGTGAATATACCAGTCCACTTGGCAGCAGGCCAAGAGGACTGCTAATGATAATCTCCAGCTGATTAAACAGTGATTTTATGAAAACTACACTGAGCAGCCCAGTAAGTGACACATCGCTGGAATCAGGATCCCAGGTCCTATATTATGCTATTCTCAGATTAGGTTGCAAAAACCTGGTGACAGGTTCCCTTTAAGTGAGTTGTGGAGAGCAATAAATTGAAGAGAGACAGTTCACATAAGAAAAGTGAAAAGTTCATAGTCTTCAAAATGGAGTTTGTTGGAATATGTGATATCCCCAAGTGTCTTTCAATTTATATAAAAACACATGAATCTGTGATGTCCCCAAATGCCAAATCATTTTATACAAAAACCCATGAATCCATGTGAAACATTTAATCCTGTTTTTAATGTGTCAAAGGTCATTATCAATTTGTATTCCCAAATTCTACTCTCTCTCTGTGATTTGAAGTTGCTTAAAATGAGCAACCTCATATCAGTTTCACTGTGGTGAAGGCTGGAAAAATGTTTTGCTACAGGTAGATTCATATGCCTTTCTTTTATTGAGTGGCGATGAGAGTTCATTTGTGTTCTGAATTTTTGCCCGGTCTCCCCTACGTACATGCCACCTGTTGGACATTTAGTACATATAATAAAATACACCACAATGCTTGTGGTGCAACTGAAGTTACCAGGGATTTTGTAGTCCTGATCTGTCCCAGGAATCTTTATCTTGTTGGTTGTCATTATAGATGGAGATTTTGCACCTGTTCTGGTTGCAGGGAAGGGTTTCTGTTGCTGCTGGAGAGGACAGGGCGCTTCTGACAATGATGTTTTTTAGATTCGGAGGTTGTCTAATACACAAGAATGGGGGATCCAGAAATATTGATTTTAGTCGGGCATCTTTTTGTAGGAGTGGTTGCAGTTTCCGTGTAGCTCCTCTTAGCACTTCCAGACTTGGATTGTAGGTGACTACGAGAGGAACTCTGTTGTTTTCTTCTCTAGTTTTGTAATGTAGGAGATGATTCCTTGATATTCTGGTGGCTCTTGTAATCTGGTTTACGATTGCTTTTGGATGGTAGCCATGGTTCAAAAATATAATTCTGAGGTCCTCAAGGTGATTGTCTCTATCTGTAGGGTTGAAACATATCTGATTGTATCTGATGGCCTGGCTATACACAATAGAGTTTTTTATGCGTTTTGGATGAAAACTGTCCCATTGAAGATATGTTGGACGGTCAATTGGTTTCCGGTACAGGGATATCCCTATTTCATTGTTCTGTAGCTTAATGATGGTGTCCAGAAAGCTGATTTCAGGGTGGGAGTAGTTGAGTGTTAAGTTGGTGGGATGAAACTGATTAAAGTGTTCATGGAATGTCTTCAGCTGATGCTCAGACTCTGTCCAGATGATTAAAATGTCATCGATACACTGGTAGCAGGCCAGAGGCCTGATAGCACAAGAGGTTAACAAGTCACCTTCAAGCTTGGCCATGAAAAGATTTGTATATTGTGGTGTCATTTTGCTTCCCATTGCTGTGCCAGTCTCCTGTAAATATATGTTGTTGTCAAATGTGAAGTAGTTGTGCATGAGGATGAAATTTATAAGCTTCTCCACAGAGTCAGCATCAATCCCTGTGTTTTCCAGAAAGGTTTTGCAAGCATTTAAAGGGAACCAACCACCCCAAATGACCCCCCCGGACTATTAATATGGGTCCCTACACCCAGCACATACATGTGCTGCAAGCTTTTTAGCTAAGAAAACTGTTTTTTATAAGTGAAGATAAAGCTTTTAAAAGTTTATAATGAAAGGACGGGTGGGCGTTACTTAGCTCCTTCTAAAGCCGAGATTCCTCTGTCAGTTATCTTCCTGTCTCCAACGCTGCAGTAAAACCCAGCCCTTTTTTCAGCGTCCCAGGCTGGTGCACGGGATGTCATGCCCGTGCACACGTCATCAGCTACAGCCGGGTCGCGAGCACACGCTCTGACTTCCACAGCTGAGCGCAGGAAGTCAGAGCGCGCACTCGCGACCCGGCTGTAGCTGATGACGTGTGCACGGGCATGACATCCCGTGCACCAGCCTGGGACGCTGAAAAAAGGGCTGGGCTTTACTGCAGCGTTGGAGACAGGAAGATAACTGACAGAGGAATCTCGGCTTTAGAAGGAGCTAAGTAACGCCCACCCGTCCTTTCATTATAAACTTTCAAAAGCTTTATCTTCACTTATAAAAAAACAGTTTTTTTTTAGCTAAAAAGCTTGCAGCACATGTATGTGCTGGGTGTAGGGACCCATATTAATAGTCCGGGGGGGTCATTTGGGGTGGTTGGTTCCCTTTAATCCATCCTCATGTGGATGTTACTGTACAGAGATTCCACATCCATGGTGGCAAGGATGGTTCCTTCTGGTAGAGGACCTATTACTGACAGTTTATTCAATAGGTCAGTTGTGTCCTGAATGTAGCTGGGTGTCTCTTTTACCAGGGGTTTGAGAACACCCTCTACCCACTGAGAAATTTGTTCATTGAGGGAGCACACATAAAATGATCGGTGTTGCTGGATTTCCTGATTTGTGAATTTTGGGAAGCATGTAGAATGTGCTTGTTCTTGAACTTTCTTGTATTAGGTCATCAGCTCCTAAGGATATGTCAGGTAGACAAGAAAGCAGCCTGTTTAATTCCTTGTGATAGTCTTGTGTGGGGCCAGACTCCAATTTCTTGTAGTAGCATGTGTCTATCAGTTTTCTGTTTGCTTACATACAATATAGCATTTAAAAATAAATTACAGCTCATTTCTCAGCAGTAAAAAATAAAGCTTTATACCCTAAAGCTGAAAGTGTAATTTTTATTTAATAATAATGCAGAGCAAGTGATTATAATAACCTTTCAAATATACTTCATAAGAGAAATCTGGAAAAATACATTTCAAAAGCATTCCAGAAAATGTCTCCCCCAGGCTGTTTCTAAACATATGCTGGTTGTCAGGGAAATCCGTCATCAGCTCCACACACTGAATATGGCCATATACAGCATTCACAATTCAGCTGATCTGACTCTCAGTTTACCTCAGGCCTTTTGGCTGATGAATCTGTCTAAAACTTAGAATTCTGCAGCCTGAGCGCATAGCGTTAATGTGGAGTAACGCTGTGGTCAGGCTGCCTATATATCGATATGGCTACTGGTCTCCCAGCGCAGCCGGTCGCTTGATACGTATCGGGCCGGCGTTGTGCGTGCATGCGCCGCAGTTGGAAGCGCGATGTAAGTGCACCAATACAGGTGCTGCAATGGATATATAAGGGCGTCATTGTGAGGGTTTCGGTACTCCCACTGATGAAGCACTATTATGTAATACGCAAAACGTGCGTTTGGGGTCTGGCACAAGGGGGAACCCTTTCATTCTCTGCACCACGCACTTTCATTGGTATGCTGCTACTACTTGCCTTTGGGGATGCACTTTATTTGATGTAAGGCAATTTAGGCTTTGCCATTCAGGTGTTGCAGGTTTGGGTTGAAATGATCTATTGATGTTTGATGTATGAAAACCCTTGTTAAACCTACCCTGCAGACAACCTGTATTGATATGTAACCTTGCCTATCACTTTATTGAATGCAAAACCCTGTTAGCTTATAATTAATCATGTACCAGTGATTCTTGCTGTGCAATCTTAAATCACCTTCTCCATATATGTTTGTTTTTCCTCAATAAATAAGTAAATTTTTGTAAGCAAACAAGCTCATTTGTTTCTCTTGTTTATAATATGTATATGATGAGCAGCTAGCTGAAATCCGGTGGCAACACTGGAACAGCCCCCTTTTTTAAAAGCCATATGGAAATTCCGTTTATAATCCATCTATACGTGTCACTAATGATGTAATTCAAATTCAGAATCATTTTGCTAATTATTTCCAGAGGAATGCCAAATGCAGTTGTATGATCCTCATTTGTAATGTGTTATTTTTTTTCCCCATTTCTTCATAATGGTATACAAACAATAATTTATTTTGTACATTAACAATACTTTGACATTGTGAGGTTCTGGAATGTTTTGTTTGTTTATGGTTATTTTTTTCCTATCAGTGATAACATCAAAGTTGGACATGTGTCGGTTTCACACACGTGGCACCCAAGACATGTTTGTTGGTGTTATTTAGTACAGCCGACACCTGTTTAACTTAATGTAGTTCGACCTGTGAAATGTCACTTAATCACACATTACCTCATAAGTACATTGACAAGGTTTTGGTGTATTTGAAAAAAAGAAAAGGACGGTCAATCAGAGGTTGAATGTCAAACACATCGCTGACACTATTCAATATGTGTCATGCCAAGCATATGTTTGGTGGCATTTGCAACATGAGGCCAACATTCGACATATCTTTTTTTGGTTATCAAATCATATATGTCAATCTTGCTATATCTATAAAAATACACAAAATGCAGGAGTACCATTTATTTTGTTTTATTAGTAACATGTGATTTTTTACCAAGAAACACAGTCAATGTTTTTTTTTGGGTGTGGCTTTCACACGTACCACAAAAGATGACCTGCACATTAGGTTCATGGGTCCAACCTAAAAAATGAGTGATGTAGCGTCGGCTTAAACTACATAATAGTTTTGTTTGAAACAGATATCCTATCAAATATGGGTTTTGGTAGTGGGATGGGGCCAAATATGTAAACAGGAACAACAAATGACCTTACTATGACTCAAACATTGTAACATATTTTAGGATGATAATGACCTGCAAAACTTAGAAATAGGTAGTGTAGTGGGCCACAGCAACGGGCCACAATACACCAGCATTGGTAAAGCAACCATGTAGAAACAAATAAAAAAAAACAACAAACATCAGGCTCAATGGCACTCTGTGACCTACAAAGTTTCACCAGAATCCTGTGTAGAGTGATTGTCTGGGACACTGACACTACCTTTACACCCTAGGAATACTTCCATCAGAGGATGGAATCTGCCCAAAATTCTAGGTGTTGATCCCGTGGTAGGTCACTCATGATTTGATAATATGATGTGAAAAACAGAGGCCAATCATTCTCTGAATACAACGTCAGCTGATGTTGTAACTTCATCACTTTCATCTGAGTATCTTTTATCTCCTTCCCCAAGTTATCCTTGAAGTGCTGAATGGTGTCAATTATAATTAACTCACTTTCATCTTTTTTTCCCAGTGTTTCGGTTGCCGTGATGTTGTCTAAGCTAAGCAGACAGAGGGGTACTTATGGATGTATTTGATGCTTGGCCATTTCTGACATTCTCTAAGTCATACCTTGTTGGCAGACTGGCTGGCACAGATTGGGAATGAGATGGTGTGAGGACAGTATGATCGTCATCCTCATCGTGTACCTGTGGTTGTGGTGGAGCCGTGCTGCTTGTGGTCCTGTATGTTAATCATATATGTATGCATGTATAGTTTGTGTGTATTATTATATCTAAGCAACTTTGGTAAGAAATGTTTTAAAAAAAAATACCTTAGGGGTTGGACGACTGTGGACAGGAAAAATAAATCTTCATAGTATATATACTGTACAGGTCTGTCTGGACGTAAGCCTTCCTCAAATTCCTGGTTATGCTTGAAATCGCGGACGAAACGATCTTTCATTGACCGCCAATGCGTCAAAATTCTGTTTCCTGGGTTTGGTAAAAAAAACAAACAAAACAAAGCCCAATAACTTATTTGTAAACAAATCAGAGCCTTCATGCAACATTTATAGTTACAATACCAACCAACAAAGATCACGTACCAGTAGTTTTTTTTAATCAGATGATGTGAGGGACATGAAGGTGGGGTGCATTTTCAAAAATAACTTCTCCCACACACACTTTACGTACACGTGATGACTGTGCCTACTGGGTGTCTTGTCCCACACACAAAGGTTTTTCTTGATTAGCTGCCTTCAGACTTGCAGATGCATCTGCAGCGTTTTGCAGATGCATCTGCAAGCATCTGCATGCAGACCGCGGCCCCTATGTTTAGAATGGTGCACACGGTGGTCTGCAGATGCTTGCGGACCGCCGTGCGCACCCATTCACTCCTATATGTGATCTGTGTGCACGCGGATGCCTGCGTACAGATCACACACTCTCGTCCGCACCAGGGACGCGACATCTCGCGTCCATGGTGCGGGCAGGAGTGTGTGATTTGTGCGCAGGCATCCGCGTGCGCACAGATAACATATAGGAGTGAATGGGTGCACACGGCAGTCCACAAGCATCTGCAGACCGCCGTGCGCACCATTATAAACATAGGGGCCGCGGTCTGCATGCAGATGCTTGCAGATGCATCTGCAAAACACTGCAGATGCATCTGCAAGTCTGAAGGCAGACTTACTGATGCTCCATGGGACATCAGAGGCTGTGGGCCGTTTTTGCTTCTGAGTAGCTTTTTTCTGGAAAAGTCAATTAAACTGTGTCAACTGCATTACACAGACATTTTTTCCCAAAAGAAAGACTGCTAAATTAAATCACAAAATATACACTTGCATCCACAAATGTGTACATGACATGTACAAATGATGGTAGCAAAGGTTGAACAGTGGTACATTAGGCCAACTGGAAAAATGGTATGTTTTGTTACAAAACCAAAAAAAAAAAAAATAGAATTACAATAAAGAAAAACCTTGTCATACTGGTTGTGAGGTCGCCACATGAGTTCATGTCATACGTGCACATTTGAAAGTTTTACCTTTGGACACCTTGGAAATACAAACCAAAATTTGGCCAGATTCACAACAATCAAAGAAAAAAAACCACTGAATGTAAAATGTGGCCTATATGAAAACACTACAAAAATGTGTGAATTTGAGTATGTACCTGTGCAAGGGTAGGTGTGTGCATCCTTTTATGGTACCTTTACACGCCGCTACCGAAAGGTAGAAATCACCAGGTGTCGCACGTGCACGCGCGCGTTTCAACAGTTCCTAACAGTACCTGATACCGCAATTACACGCCGCCACAAGGTGCTCCACAGAAGGTATTTTCGTTCCCCGGAAGTGCCGACGGGTGCCGCAGGTTACCTTCTGTGGAGCACCTTCCCTGATTTACACGCAGCTACAACAAGGGAATCTGGGAGGACCTGGGGCAGCAGGGACAACACATAGGCGTGACAGAGTAGTGTATTACGAGACGCTCGTACGGTGATTGGACAATGCAATAACATCATGATTGGCCAGCCAGGGCAGGGAGGCTGGCTAATACATGACGCTATAGCAAATGTGTAGTGACTGGTCAGATCGTTAATTATGCCGCCCTGTGCAGGGACAGCCAATGGGTACACAGTAGTCTCCACCAATGATCGCAGATGGGGCATGGTATACATGACGCTGTGGCACGCCCCAGGGAACTCAAATACCATACCTGTGCCCCGATTACACGCCGCTACCATAGGGTTTATACCTGCTTGTTTTTCAGCATGGCTGAAAGACAGGTATCCAAAGAGACAGGAAGGTGCTACCTGAATTACACGCCGCAACCTCGCGGTGTTTTGAAGGTAAAAGGTACAATTTCTACCTTTCGGTAGCGGCGTGTAAAGGTACCATTAGGGTGTCTCCCACTTTTAGATACTTGTTTCCCTCGAGTGGACATGCCAGGCTGTTATGTTTTGCAAGAGATTTAAAAATACATTAAAAAAAAGGTATGCTGAAAACACACAATACCAGCACCTTCAGTATGAAAACCATCAAAGCCAACAATGCTCTGGGTTACCTTGGCCACATGTGTTTAGTGACAATGTTAAACAACACAGGACAAAAACACATGAAAGATAGATTGTATGTAACATTGCAGAAAAGAATACTCACATTTACAGTACTTGCATCAGACTCATTGTTGAAAGACTCCCACATTTGGTTCAAATTAAAAAAGAGAGAAATACGCACAAATGCATAAGAGAAACGCACAAGAGAAACACACACAAACGCACCAGAGAAACGCACACAAATGCACAAGAGAAATGCACACAAACGCACGAGGAGAAACAAACAAGAGAAACGCACACAAAGGCACAAGAGAAACGCACACCAACGCACAAGAGAAACGCACACAAACGCACGAGAGAAACACACAAGAGAAACCAAACGCTCGAGAGAAACGCACGAGAGAAACACGCACAAGAGAAACGCACACAGACGCACATGTAAATAAGGATCTAAATTCCACTTTTAATACAATTGCATTTCTCATAGACTTCAATGTTAAAAAAAGCAATGCGTTACCATTGCATTTGCCAGAACGCACCTAAAAACGTTGCAGGCCGTGTTTTGCATTGGAAAAACGGATTGTTCGAACGATAGAATGGCTTGCTTTTGGATTCGTTTTTAATATGGTATTCTATTGGTGTGTGCGTTTGAATGAACAGAACACTAGATGTGAAAAGGCCCTAATATTATGTGCTCATGTTGAGTATTTGATTGTAGAAATTTCTGCACCAAATATGTATCTCCTGACAGAAAAACACGTCAAAAATACAATGTGTTTGAGGTGTTTTTGATGCATTTTTGACATGCACTTTTTATATGTGTACTAGCTGTACTACCCGGCTACGCCCGGGTTAATAAATAACTGCTGTTAGATATAACAAAATAGAATTTGACTATGTCATATTAATGACCTGTAGGAAAATAGAAGCTGAGCTGTGATTGGTTGCTATAGGCAGCCTAATAAATCTCCAGCCAACAGTAAACCCTCCCTCTGGCCGGGCAGTATATGTTACCTCACACATACACGTAATAGACACCTCATGTGACTGACATCTGCCTTAATTCCCTATATGGCACATGTTTTGCACATTGGCTGTTTTTAATGTTTATGTTTGGAAATTAAAGATAGCACACATATGAAGCGAGTTGTGTGAGGCGATTTGTGCACATCTGTGTCTGTCTGTGTGGTGTGTATTTCCATGGGGTGTGTGTGTGTGTCCCTAAAGGGTGTGTATGTGTGTGTGTCCCTGTGGGGGGGGTCTGTGTGGTGTGTGTCACTGTGTTGTGTGTGTCTCTTTGTGGTGTGTGTGTCCCTGTGGGGTGAGTGCATGTGTCCCTATAGGGTGTGTATGTGTGTGTGTCCCTGTGGGGGGTCTGTGTGGTGTGTGTGTCTCTGTGTTGTGTGTGTCTCTTTGTGGTGTGTGTGTCCCTGTGGGGTGAGTGCATGTGTCACTATAGGGTGTGTGTGTCCCCGTGGGGTGTGTCTCTGTGTTGTGTGTGTCTCTTTGTGGTGTGCGTGTGTGTTCGGGTGCGTGGTGAGTATCCAATGTTGGGGCTGCACCTTAGCGACTATGCACTTGCTGTTACTCTTTGTGTGCATGTGGTGTGTATACATGTCCCCGTGCGTGGTGAATATTCCATGTCAGGGCCCCACCTTAGTGACTATATGCTGGTATATGCTGTTAGTCCTTGGCGCTGTCATTAAGCCCCTCTCATTCACAACTGTCAACTGGTAACTGTTCAGATCCAGGGATGGTGTATAGACAGTCCGTGCTGCTTGAAATATTCAGTCACAAGTCTTTAGGTAAAAGACCCCCCTTCTTTATTTCCACCTACGAGTTTCAGTGCCACTCCGGACACTATTATCAGGGTCAGATGACGGTGCCCGGAGTGGCACTGAAACGCGTAGGTGGAAATAAAAGGGGGGTCTTTTACCTAAAGACTTGTGACTGATTATTTCAAGCAGCGCGGACTGTCTATACACCATCCCTGGATCTGAACAGTTACCAGTTGACAGTTGTGAATGAGAGGGGCTTAATGACAGCGCCAAGGACTAACAGCATATATCAGCATATAGTCACTAAGGTGGGGCCCTGACATGGAATATTCACCATGCACGGGGACATGTATACACACCACATGCACACAAAGAGTAACAGCAAGTGCATAGTTGCTTAATGACAGCGCCAAGGACTAACAGCATATACCAGCATATAGTCACTAAGGTGGGGCCCTGACATGGAATATTCACCACGCACGGGGACATGTATACACACCACATGCACACAAAGAGTAACAGCAAGTGCATAGTCGCTAAAGTGCAGCCTTTCAAGCAGCGCGGACTGTCTATACACCATTCCTGGATCTGATCATCTTTACACGTGCTACGTGGCGGTGGAGGTCCTGCAGCAGCTTATAAACTACATGCAATAAAAACTAGTTGTGTGTGCACACAACTAGACCAGGTGAGTGCACCTTTTTTTGATCTAAGTGTGGAATCAGTGTCATATTGATAGGGCACTATTGCGCATCGCTTGTCTCCTTTATCTTTTTCTATAACTGGTAACTGTCACTTTTTCCCCATTATGTAGATAGGGACACAATTGTTTGGTGAATTGGAATGCGCTAGGTTAAAATTTCGCCTCACAACATAGCCTATGAGGCTCTCGCGGTCCAGACGTGTGACTGTGCAAAATTTTGTGGCTGTAGCTGACAGCTGTCGATTTTCCTCCCACACTTTTCCTTTCACTTTTTCTCCATTATGTAGATAGGGGCAAAATTGTTTGGTGAATTAGAACGCGCGGGGTTAAAATTTCGCCTCACAACATAGCCTATGAAGCTCTTGGGGTACAGACGTGTGATTGTGCAAAATTTTGTGGCTGTAGTTGCGACGGTGTAGATGCTAATCCCAGATATACATACACACATACATACACACATACACACATTCCGCTTTATATATAATGGTACCTTTACACGCCGCTACAGAAGGTTAGAAACAACCGGGTGTCTCACGTGCACGAGCACGTTCCAACGGTTGCAAACGGTACCCGATACCGCCTTTACACGCCGCTACAAAGTGCTCTACAGAAGGTTTAATCTATCTCTGGAGGCACCGCCGGGTGCCGCAGGTTACCTTCTGTAGAGCACCTTCCCTCATTTACACGCCGCTACAGAAGGTAATATGGGAGGACCTGGGGCAGCAGGGACAACACATAGGCGTGCCAGAGTTGTAGATTACGAGACGCTCGTACGGTGATTGGACAATGCAATAGCATCATGATTGGCCAGGCAGCGCAGGAAGGCTGGCAAATACATGATGCTATTGCAATTGTATAGTGTGACTGGTCAGCTCCTTAAATGTTTTGACGGTGCAAGATATATTTGTCTCCGACACCAGGTTGCTACTGACCTTCCGTAGCGGCGTGTAAAGGTACCACGAAGGTACCTTTACACACCGCTACAGAAGGGTGGAAACAAACGGGTTTCGGAGACAAATGTATCTTGCACCGTCAAATCAACCCGAGGTAGCGGCGTGTAAACTAGGTTGTTGCCACCCATCACTTTTGGCACCTGTTTCAGAGCAGTGCTCTAAAACAGGTTAGTTTCAACCCAATGGTAGCGGCGTCTAAATAAGGTACGGTAAGGTTTTTTCGCCACCTAGTTATCTACCTGGGGCGTGACAAAGCCTCAGGGATACCGCGCCCCATCAGCGATCATTGGTGGAAGATCCTGCTTTACGATTGGCTGTCCCTTCACACTCCGCCATCTTGGATGAGCTGTCACTTCAGCACCAGAGATACGCGCCGTATGGCTGATCAGATACCTTAGTACAATTATGCCGCCACACAATTGCGGAAGGCCAAAGTATAGTGCGGCATGGTCCTATATAGTGTTGCACATTCTCATAACATATACAAAGGAATAATGCAGTACACAGCGCACAAGGTTGCGGTACGCACCGGCCTGTGTTCTTGTTCTGTAGGTGCTGCAGAAGTGTTTCTGGCGTATCACTGCACATAGGTTGACTTTAAATGGTGTGTCGGGATACCCGTACTGATGTCATGACTTTGGTTTCAGTTTCACTCTGCCTGCAAGGTGCCAGCCCCTCCCCTGCACATACCACTACAGTCATGGCTGCCACACAACGCGCAGCTACGTGGGGTATGGCGGAGCTCATGGTCCTCATAGATCTGTGTGACCGCTATGACTACTGGGGCCACCATCACCACCAGCACCCCAGGCTGCGCAATCGCAGCACCATTAGGAGGATACAGCGGGCCCTGATCCGCCAACTGGGGGTAGAGAGGACCGTTAAAGTGATCCAGAAGAAAATTGCGGATCTCAAGCAGAAATGCCCAGGCCGCATAGTTGACATCCGTGCCAGGATTGCCCGGCTTCGTGGTGAGTCATTGTTAGGCCCAAACACACACCTGCACATGTACATGTACCAAACTACACACAAATGTATCAAAGCATATTAGAAGGAGAGCGTGAGGCATGGGCGTACCGCTGCAATGGGGTAACATATATTCTGCCTACTTTTGAGGGGGTGCCTACACTTGGGCCTGGTGTTGGTATGTTAAAAAACATTACTGAACATTTAAATCAGTAGAAAACGGACCCACAAACATCAGTCTGCATCTTCAATGTCATTAAAGGCAGGTTCCAGCAAGCATAGCAAGGGTAGGGAGTGTGGAGTACAGTTGACTCTACACTCCCTCCCCTTGCCATACTGCCTGTAACCTGCCTGGGCCAAACAGGTAGACGCATACAGGTCAGTGCTGCGCATTTGGCTAATGATGTTAAACCCAATTGTATGTTCATTGTTCAAAATCTCAAAATGTGTATTGACCCACCATCTGGATGTGGCAACAATGTGCATTGGCTTGTTGAGGACCCAAAAACAGAAATATGTCTAATACAGTCATGTGCTGGCCAAATGGTGCCGACCACACTCTGCCTTAACCTCACTCTTTTTGGCACAAAGATGAGTCCACAGTGTAAGTTGCCCTCCTGCCACTAACCATACTGTGTCCTAATCACACTACATGCATAGAACATGACCCAACACCATATCTGCAATGCTGTAAACACATAGGCAAAAATAATAAATGTGTTACACCTATGATCTTAACCCTTCTTCTGAAAGCTCTGTGCTTGTGCTTAAAAATACAGATGAGGCTGATTCTTCATCACAAGAAGGTCCCCCGGCACCACCCGAAGGTGGCCCACCATCACCACCGCCTCAAGAGGCCGGTGCCAGCCCATCGCAACCAGCCCCTACACTTCCCCAGCGCTTGAGGAGGAGGAGCTGGCATCCCCTGCAGGGCCAGATGAGGAGGAGCTGGCATCCCCTGCAGGCCCAGAGGAGGAGGAGCTGCCATCCCCTGAAGGCCCAGAGGAGGTGGAGCTGCCATCCCCTGCAGGCCCTGAGGAGGAGATGTCGGAGGCTGCTATTGAGCCAGCCTTTGATGATTATGGTGGTAAGTGTGTTTTTTGGTGGCCTAGGCCCTGCACAGTGTAATCATTGTTGTTTTTTGTGGCCATGATTATATTTAGAGAGTTGGATTCCAATTCTGTTCACTTGTTTGTGTAGATGGAGAACGTGCTGGTGCTGCCAGCTGGAGCTTAAGCCCTTCCCTGTCACCACCTGAAAGTGTGGAGGAGCTGGAGCCAGAGGGTAAGTAGGCCCATTTTGTGGGTATGACCTAACCAGCACCAGCTAATGTGGAACCCTAAAGTGTTTTTTTGGCCCTCTACAGGTCTTCCCCCACTGGACCATATCATCCATGCCCACCATCAGGTGGTGGCACGACTCACCAGGGCACACCAACGCGGGATGCAGGACCTGGCCCGGTTGGGTGCCATGCTGGATGCCCTCCAGCAAGGACATGGTGGCGTTCCCTGATCGGGATGCACCGAGAGACATAAATGGGCACACCTGCCCTGAAGGACTGTTGTCCATGTTGGACCATAATTCGGCAATCTTGGCTCAAGAAAACATACACTACATGGGCCAAAGGCCACACACATGTGTGGGTTCAAAATTTACTATATGTTGCTGGGACTGACATCAACTACACCTAATCAGCATTGGGGATAATATGAGAACCAATACACAAATCATACATGTTAGTTTATTGTAACGGACATGGAGAAGGGCTGTTTGGGAAGATTTCTGAATTTATGAGCAAAGCCCCTGAGGCCACATACCACATCAATAAATGGTTGGAAAGGAGCTTAAAAGAAATATGGATTTGTGTTGTGGTAAAGCATGCAGACAAGCACACCTGTGCCGCAAACATGGTGGACCACCACCGTAACACAATTACCCACCTCCTGCGGCGCAGAGTGGTCTTGGGCAGGGCCAACAGGGGACGCGGGAAGTGGGTTGCTGGTCTTCGATTCACGCGAGCTCCCATGGCCAACGGTGAAGGTGAGGAGGTCATAGTACCATAATTTTGGCCTAGCGACCTCCTCACCTCCAGCCCTCGACCGACGCCTCATGTACTCCTGGTGAGCCCACGTGAATGAGGCCCGCATGTTCTTTATTTTCTCAGCCACCTTCGTCGCGTCCCACCTCTTGCCGTCTCAGGGGTAGAGCCGATTCGTCAGCTCGACAAGAGGCCGGTAGGTCGCTGCCCGCGCTGCCTGATCACGATACTCAGGCAGCGATGTGCGCCACAGGCACTCGTGTCCTTGATACATTGTGAGGAGCTGGGTCACAAAATCCACGTACCCATCCGCCATCTGTGTGATAAACCAAAAAAGAAACTTAAAAAAATATTAGCAAGCAGAGAACATAAAAGCCATGCATGGCCCAAAATTAAGATATTGCGTGGCTATATGCAGATGTTTAGGGACATCAAGCATGTGGTTTACATGTATGTTTGCATGTGGGACACCCTTTGTCCATGTGCAATATATCAGCTAGGGTACACATGTTTTGACGGATATTGTTCCCTACATATGTTGACAAAGGCACATGGGGCCACGAGGATTACACCCAAACAACCAAAAATACAACATAGCAAAACAGGGGGACAGGGAACATGGTGGCAGGGGCAGAATTGGACCCGGCCCTGGTGGGCCAACCATCATCTAGGTCCTTGGCACAATGTGAAAGGTTTGGCCTGTGTAAAATTAAGAATGGCTGTCTGACACAACAGCAGATGCCGAGGCTTGCGCACAACCACATCCTCAACTCCCCCTTACACCCATGCACACCCTACAGTAGGACATGCAACAACCACCCCCGGCCCTCACTTTCTGACATTGCAGGCCAATAAGGAAAACGAGAATTACTGTGCCCAAGCAGCCCATAATACTTGCCCTACAAACAACAATACTCCAATGTATGGAATACATCACCATATTTTGAGAACAAAGTAGACATGGCTATTGCCTATAGGTAGCAAGCCTTTACCATAGCAGGAACACAATATATACATGAAGCACATACCGCTACGTCCGGAGACACACAGCCTAAGCGGCATGTGGCAGACACACAGCCTAAGCGGCATTTGGCAGACACACAGCCTAAGCGGCATGTGGCAGACGCATCTGTGTTATGCAAAAACGCATGGCAAGGAAAAAGCATGTGAGATAACTTACCGTCAGACCAACAGAGAACGGATCACTGGACAGCACTAGCTCAATGCACATGGACGTCTGGACAGGGTCTGGTCGGCATTGCCTGATATTTATACTCACCCACAGCAATCAGACTACACGAATTAGGCACATTATGAGGCAACACCTGTGAACAGCCCTAGCGGCAACTGATTAGGAAGAATGTAAACGTCCTGATTGGTTGTGGCTCATTGAAAAGCAGTTCAGCCCGGTGGACGTTACGCTTGCTGGCCAGAGTCATTAAGTAAGTATTTGTGTGCAGACATGGATGTAGCGGCAAGGCGGCCTGAGGCGCATGATTTGCTTGTGTAACGCAATAGACTACTGTAGCGGCCGCACTTGTGATGTTAGTTTGGTGACTACATTAGCGTTGCATGCTGCCGAGTAATTCACGTGTTGCACAGACTTTGCCATATTGACGTTTACACATTTGTGTGTTTGTTTCCATTCGCCATGCAGGATAATGGCTGCTGGAATGTAGAGTGTAATGTGGTACAGATGTGCACAGCAATGAAAATATCATACTGGTTGGGGTGAACACATACTGGGACCAACATGGCTAGGATCAGACATGGCTTTGAGGCGTGACGCAACAGAGATTGAGCAGATGTGGATCTCCCCCTTGCAAACACGTGGCGAGTCATGTGTAATCTGGTTCGTGACATCTGTGATTACTCACCCTGCAAGGCTGTGGTACGTTGTTACTTACTGACTGTTGTTGTGTAATTATAAATGGTATGCTCCATTGTTTGTGTGACATGTATCGGCGATCTTTGTGGTGACACATGTCCCTTTTTAACACAGATAGGTCCAGAAGTGATACTTCCTGCCAGTCAACAAAGTGTAGAAGGATGGGTGGGCCTGATCAGTGAGCATGTTCCGTTTGTGTACCGCCCACTAGTGGTTGCTAGCCTTGCAAGGTTCCCAAGGATGTGTGTTGTGCACACACGAGGGCTTACATCTGGTTTGCTATAGTGTGTAATCCAGATATTGTGTGGCTTGCTTTACATTCAAACATGTCTCCATATTGAAGTATGTACTGATGTTTAATTTTCTCACATCCAGGTGCTGACACCGAGGATGCAGAATATACATGATCAACATGTTATCGTGGCTCTTGCGTTGGTGGAAGAGCAAATGTGGCTGGAGGATCGGTATGAAAGGTTGATGCATCGCAGACAACGGGGCTGTGGAGCCAGGATTGGCTTTGCCACCGGGAGACCCGGGGCCACATGCAGCTGGTGCGTGAGCTGGAGGATAACAATCCAAATGATTACCGAAACTACCACCGGATGTCCGAGGACTCTTTCACCTTCCTTTTGGAGCGCATGAGACCACTGATAGCCCGTCAGGACACTATAATGCGTCGATTGGTATCACCTGAGGAGCGGTTGACTATTACTTTGCGTTTCCTGGCTACAGGGCAGTCAATGACATCCCTCACATACGCATCACGTGTCTCCCTGTCCCTGCTGAGCCGCCTGATCCCTGAGACGTGTGAGGCCACCTGGAGTGCTCTGCAGCCATCCTTCATAAAGTTGCCACAAACAGCCGCAGAATGGATGGAAGTAGCCCGAGGCTTTGAAAGCCGGTGGAACTTCCCAAACTGCGGCGGGGCATTGGATGGTAAGCACATGAGGATTACTAAACCCCCCAACACGGGCTCTTTGTTTTTCAATTACAAAGGGTATTTTAGTATAGTCCTCATGGCCCTGGTGGATGCGAACTATGAGTTCCTCTACGTGGACGTTGGAATGAACGGGCGGAACGCCGATGGGGGGGTGTGACACACAATATGTATGGGTGCCCATGAGCTATGTGAAGGTTTTTGGTCAACAGTCTATGTGCCAAATGTGTGTACATAACCCTTGTGGTTTGGTGTAGGCAGAGGGTCACCTGGACACAACACATTGATGCAGCACATAATATTGTCTGTCATGTGGGTTTACATAAGCAGTGCAGCACATGTGCAGACACACACATCATGTACATGTGGCATGTGAGCTGGTCAAGGCCATTGACATGTATTCTCACATATGCGATCGTCATTGGACCTCAATTCACACATTGGTATCCAGACGCACACATAGGCCAACACTTAGTTTATAAAACGCACAGACTGTGTGGTGTAAGCCGCTACTGTGTATCGCCTAAGCGGCACCTAGCACAATCGCCACACTCCGCTATGTCACAAGTGCTTATTCCGTGTGACAATGCAAACACTTCCACTACGCACACATAGCCCAACACTGATTTTTTTATACGCACGGAGTGTGTGACTGTAAACCGCTCCTGTGTGATGCATTACCAACCCCTAGCTGAATATCGCCACACTCCGCCATGTCACAAGCGCTTATTAGGTGCGACAAGGCAAACAGTACTACGTCACGTCTCCACCATCCGCCCTTCGCGCCGTGCCCAATCACAACATAATTGTGTTGGCCAATGGTTGTCGTTTGGGTGCGGCGTGATGGATGTGGCACGCCTATGTGTTGTCCCTGCTGCCCCAGGTCCGCCCATATTACCTTGTTGTAGTGGAGTGTAAATGAGGGAAGGGGCTCTGCAGAAGGTAACTTGAGGCACCCGGCGGTGCATCCAGAGATAGCTTAAACCTTCTGTAGAGCACCTTGTAGCGGCGTGTAAAGGCGGTATCGGGTACCGTTTGCAACCGTTGGAACGTGCTCGTGCACGTGAGACACCCGGTTGTTTCTAACCTTCTGTAGCGGCGTATAAAGGTATCATTAGAGATGGTACATTTGTTTCACTTGTAGTTTTGTTGCTTATTAATCAGATTTATATTTTTGAAGGATAATACCAGACTTGTGTGTGTTTTAGGGCGGTTATGTGGTGAGGTTAGTGTATGTGTGGTGAAATGTGTGCTGAGGCTGGTATATGTGTTCAAGCACGTGGTAGTGTGTGGTGCATTTTGTGTGTGTGTTCATATCCCCGTGTGTGGTGAGTATCCTATGTCGGGGCCCAACCTTAGCAACTGTACGGTATATACTCTTTGGCACCATCGCTCTTATTCTTTAAGTCCCCCTGGTTCACATCTGGCAGCTGTCAATTTGCCTCCAACACTTTTCCTTTCACTTTTTCCCCATTATGTAGATAGGGGCAAAATTGTTTGGTGAACTGGAACGCGCAGGCTTAAAATTTCGCCTCACAACATAGCCTATGATGCTCTCGGGGTCCAGACATGTGACTGTGCAAAATTTTGTGGCTGTAGTTGTGACGGTGTAGATGCCAATCCTGGATATACACACATACACACATACACACATTCAGCTTTATATATTAGACTAGCTGTAGTACCCGGCTACGCCCGGGTTAATAAATAACTGCTGTTAGCTATAACAAAATAGAATTTGAATATGTCATATTAATGACCTGTAGGAAAATAGAAGCTGAGCTGTGATTGATTGATATAGGCAGCCTAATAAATCTCCAGCCAACAGTAAACCCTCCCCCCGGCCGGGCAGTATATGTTACCTCACACATACACATAATAGACAGCTCATGTGACTGACATCTGCCTTAATCCCTATATGGCACATGTGTTGCACATTGGGTGTTTTTAATCAGATGTTTATGTTTGGAAAATAAAGATAGCAGACGTATGAGGCGAGTTGTGTGAGGTAATTTGTGCACATCTGTGTCTGTCTGTGTGGTGTGTGTTTCCCTGGGGTGTGTATGTGTGTGTCCCTGTGGGGGGGGGGTCTGTGTGGTGTGTGTCTTTGCTGTGTGTGTCTCTTTGTGGTGTGTGTGTGTCCCTGTGGGGTGAGTGCATGTGCCCCTATAGGGTGTGTATATGTGTGTCCCTGTGTGGGGGGGTCTGTGTGGTGTGTGTCTCTGTTGTGTGTGTCTCTTTGTGGTGTGTGTGTGTGTCCCTGTGGGGTGAGTGCCTGTGTCCCTATAGGGTGTGTATGTGTGTGTGTCCCTGTGGAGGGGTCTGTGTGTGTGTGTATCTGTGTTGTGTGTGTCTCTTTGTGGTGTGTGTGTGAGTCCCTGTGGGGTGAGTGCATGTGTTCCTATAGGGTGTGTATGCGTGTGTGTCCCTGTGGGGGGGGGGTCTGTGTGGAGTGTATGTGTCTCTGTGTTGTGTGTGTCTCTTTGTGGTGTGTGTGTGTCCCTGAGGGGTGAGTGCATGTGTCCTTATAGGGTGTGTATGTGTGTGTGTCCCTGTGGGGTAATCTGTGTGGTGTGTGTGTGTCTCTTTTTGGTGTGTGTGTCCCTGTGGGGTGAGTGCATGTGTCCCTATAGGGTGGCTATGTGTGTGTGTCCCTGTGGGGGGGGCTCTGTGTGATGTGTGTGTCTGTGTTATGTGTGTTTCTTTGTGGTGTGTGTGTGTCCCTGTGGGGTGAGTGCATGTGTCGCTATAGAGTGTGTGTGTGTCCCTTGGGGGTGTGTGTCTCTGTGTTGTGTGCGTCTCTTTGTGGTGTGTGCGTGTTTGTTCGGGTGCGTGGTGAGTATCCAATGTTGGGGCTGCACTTTAGCGACTATACACTTGCTGTTACTCTTTGTGTGCGTGTGGTGTGTATACATGTCCCTGTGAATGATGAATATCCCATGTTAGGGCCCCACTATATGCTGGTATGTGCTGTTAGTCTTTGGTGCTATCATTAAGCCCCTCTCATTCACAACTGTCAACTGGTAACTGTCACTTTTTCCCCATTATGTAGATAGGGGCAAAATTGTTTGGTGAATTGGAATGCGCGGGGTTAAAATTTCACCTCACAACATAGCGTATGATGCTCCCGGGGTCCAGACATGTGACTGTGCAAAATTTTGTCTCTATAGCTGACAGCTGTGGATTTTCCTCCAACACTTTACCATTGACTTTTTCCCCATTATGTAGATAGGGGCAAAATTGTTTGGTGAACTGGAACGCGCAGGGTTAAAATTTCCCTTCACAACATAGCCTATGACGCTCTCGGGGTTCAGATGTGTGACTGTGCAAAATTTTGTGGGTGTAGTTGCGACGGTGTAGATGCCAATCCCGGATATACACACATACATACACACATACATACACACATACACACATTCAGCTTTATATATTAGATTTCATGCATTCTGAGGTGGAAACATGCTGCAAAAATGCTGCAGGAATTTACATGCTGTAGATTTATATCTGCACCAAATCTGCAAGGGAAAAATAAGCAACACTGTGGGCCCCGCGTTATTTGACGCGCTTGGAAAAGGAGCGAGATGTGAATCTCCGGCAATATGGCGGAATGAACGCCTGAAGCCAGGATTTCATCCCCTGTCAGGGCTCACATCAACCTCTTGAAAGATTCTTCCGTTTCATCACTCCATTTAAAGGGAGGACTCCGGACTTTTGACTTCTTGGACTGTTCTGCCAGGAGATCTTGTAGGGGAGCTGCCAGCTTTGTAAACCCTTTGATGAATCTTCTATAATAGACTACCAGGCCTAGGAACTGCCTCACCTCTTTCACGCTGGTGGGTCTTGGCTAGTCTCTTATCACGGTGACCTTCTCGGGGTCTGGTGCTACACCATCTGAGCTTACCACATGGCTGAGATACTGTACCTTGGGTTTCAACAGGTGACACTTGCATGGCTTGATCTTCGTGCCATAGCCGGACAGGGCTTCAAAAACTTCAGCCAAGTGTTCCAGGTGCTCTTCATACGTCTTTGAGTAGACTATGATAAGACAGTCTCAAAGTTCTTGTGTCCTAGGCAGCACTCCATCAGTCTTTGGAATGTACCTGCTGTGTTACAGAGTCAAAACGGCATACAGTTGAACTCGCAGAGGCCCATGGGCGTGGTGAATGCCGTCTTCTCACGGTCAGCCTCTGCCACAGGAACTTGCCACCACTAGTCAGATCTAAGGTGGAAAAGTAGTTAGCAGATTTTAATGCGGGAAATGATTCTTCAATTCTTAGTAATGGGTATGCGTCCTTATGTTTAATGCGGTTAATCTGCCTATAATCTACTCACATTCTCATGGTCCCGTCCTTTTTTCTGACTAAGACTAAAGGAGCTGCCCAGGGGCTACAACTGTCTCTTATCACCCTTGCTTCCTTAATTTCTTTTAAAATGTCTTTTGCACATTGGTAGTGAGCAGGTGGTGCCGGTCTATACCTCTCTTTAATGGGTGGATGGTCACCTGTGGGTATGTGATGTTCTACCCCTTTGATCTGCCCATAGTCTAGATGGGGCTTACTGAAAACTTGTTCATACTCTCCCACTACCCGGTATACTCAATGCTTTGGATGGGGGGTGTAGAGTTGGTATTTACATGTAACTTTTGGCACCAATCCTCTAGCTTTCCCTCTGAGCCATTGCCTTCCGCCTGGGTAGATGGGTTCAAGGGTTCAACTGTTGTGATGGCATTGTTATTACCAGTATATAGCTTAGCGATGGTAGCATACTTTGGTAGGGTGACCTCCTCTTATCCACAGTTTAGAAGGCATACTGGTACTCTCCCTCTGTGTACCTCAGCTACTCCTTTGGCCGTCAGTACAGTGGGCCTACTGTCTGAGTACACGGGTTCTACCAGGGCTTGATAGTCTTGCCCTCTAAGGCCTATTGCAACTCCACACCAGACCAACATTTCAGTTTTGGGGGGGTATCACAATGAGTATCGGGTCACTTACCCTTGCACTGCCAATTTCTCCTCCGGACAACTCAACCTGCTGTTTTAGAACCAGTGATTTTATTTTCTTCTGCAGGATTCGCTGTTGCCCGGTGTTCGCAGTCTCGGAAATCTGCTGTAAATCAACAATTATCTCTGCAAGACAATTCTGAATCACATTTGTACCCAAAATAATTATTGGACTACGTTCATGCCAGTCAACATCAACAATTATTAAACCTTGACACTTTAATTCTACCCTCCCCACTTTAACAGTTATTTCTTTAAATCCTATCTGTGGTTCTGGTTTACCATTACTAGCCAATATATTCAGGTCATCATTTAGGCCACCCAAAATGTCTGGATCTTCCCAGTATCTCTTAATAAGGAAATAAGGGATAGAGGTGATCTAAGATCAAGTGTCCAGCAAGGCGTTCATGGGGATGCCATCTAGCACGACAGGAAGAACCAGACATCCTCCCACATACCTGTAACCCTAGTTTGATGGGCCTTGTGCTTTTAGACCTGAGGGGCGGCCCGTTTTCCCAAGGAATCCTCATTTAAAGCACATTCCCTGACGAACTGACCTGATCCTCCACAGAGGCGGCAAAGGGATTGCCCATCTTGGCTGTAGTAGTCACTAGGTCATCCTCTGGTCCCTGGATACCTTCTTGGCCTCATCCATGGGATGTCCTCTGTGCTGGAAGCCAACTCAATCTTCTCCAGGGGCTTGGATCCTTGCATCTCCAGCATAGCTTTGGCCATCTCAGCTACTCAGCTACAGTTTTTGTTAGTGCTTCAAGTTTTAAGTTGAGAGCCTCATTGGTGATTAGGTCCTGGGGCTGTGCACTTGCCACTGCTGCAGTTTGTGGAGCCTGCACTGCCAGTTGTTGGTACGCGGTAGCAGAGCATTGTACAGGGTCGATGTCATAAGACTCCTCTGCTTGCAGTATGCAGATGGCTCTGTCTTTAAATTTTACAAAGTTCTAATCGGGGTTCTGTATAGCCATCATCTGCAGTCGTCCACTATGAGGAGGGAACAATAGTCCATCAATAAACTGGTCAATTAGCAATTTACCTTCCCCTTGTGCCAAGGCAGTTTCTGTCTGCTTTAGTGCCCTGAGCACTTCCTGTAAATTCAAAGCAAAGTCTCTTGTGCTCTCCTGTTTTTTTTGCCTGCACACAAAGAATCTCATGTTTGCTTGGGGCATCAGTATTGGTTTCAAAAGTAGCTTTCAGCCTGGCGATTACATGTTCTGCAGTGTCTTTATCAGTGTCCGACCAGAACTTTGCCTCCCCTTGCGCGTTACCAGTTAATTGTCCCATTAGTATGCTGACGTGCTGCCTTTCTGTTAGGGGGTAGTAGTCCCCACTGGATATTGTCAGAGTGCCGGTTGGGCTTGGGAGGGTGCTGCCGATGATGATACGCACCCTCTTTTTCCCGCGTGCCGCGCATGTTAACAGTGGCGACAGTCACAAACATGTACTTCACACAGATCACGGCACACAGTACCTGGTTTACTGGGCATGAAATCCTGTTCATGATGCCAGGAGCTGAGGGGCCCCAATGGGGCACTCAGAACCAGGCGATAATGTCTCTGGGGAGTCACAGGGGCTGATGCCCAGGCTTCCATGACCCTGGGTTCAGCTTAAAAGGGGGAGTTTCCAGCTTAGTAAGGGAAGGGGATTATGGAAGGGAGAGTTTTGTGACGCCAGCCGTGGAGTGTGGCTATAGTGCGCCACCGCTGCTGCAGAACCTCCGGGATGATGGACGGGATGGAGTGGCTCTCCACGGGCAGAGCAGTTTCCCCAGGGCAGTGATGGCAGTTTAGGGTGTAGGGTGCAGGACAACAGGCACAAGCACTAGGCAGACTCACTGTTTTGTTGTTCAAGCAGTCCTTTACTGAGGATGATGATACCGGTTAGAAGCAGTTATCCGCGGAGTTCTAGCTGAGAGCAACTTGGGGTCTTTCTCACCCAGCCGGGTCTTTGGCTCCCTTTTTGCGCTCGGTTTGTTGGCTCCTGCACTTGCATCAGCTAAGCTGCCAGCCCAGTCTATTCCTTGAGGTGCAGGTATGACAGGCAACTCGAGTACTTTCTAACCCTGGTCATGGGTGTATGTTCCTGAACTCTTTCCACCGGGCACTGTGTGGCTGAGAAACCTGGAATTCCCCACCTTCCGGTGTTGACTGCTAAGACGGGAGACCGTGCACAGTCTCGGACCCGGTGTCCGTTCTCTGCACTTTCCTCTGGGGTGAGCACGGGATCGCTCAGCCTCCCAGGTGTGTTCCTGTGACTCTCCTCAGACCCTAGCTTTAGGCATGGAACCAAGTTAACGATCCTGGGACGAGCTGAGGTGCTACTAGTCCACCCTGAGATGAGCTTAGCACTGCTCTTTTACTCCCAGGTACTCTTCTTAGTCCTCCTAGGAACTGCACTGACTGGCTCCGAGCTAGACCATAATTTATAGGGGAGCTGACCCTGAACCCGGGTTTGGTCTCTTCCTTCTGGCCTGGAGGCAGAAGGTGTTGTGAGTGTGTGTGTGTTGCCTGATGATAAGACCTGGTGTTACTCTCAGCGTGACACCACCACCCGGGGGCAGTGATGACACAGTGGCACTTAAACCCTGGGGTGCCATAATAGCCCACCTCCTCAGTGAGCCAAGAGGCACTATGCTATTATTTAATCCTTTCAGGTTTCAAATTGGCAGATATATATTTTTTCTATATATTTCTATTGTTATCCTACTTTGATGTTGTGATGCTTTTAAAAGGTCTTTAATAAAGATTGTGAATTTTTATACATTTTTTGTCCCTAGCAGGATTTTTGATTTGCATTGTTGCAGGAATGCATCTACTCTTTCTGCCTGTTTTTGTGCTACAGATCCATCCCCCTTTAAACTGCTCTGATTGCTATGTGTGCTACTGGTCCAGGTTGGATCAGTGGCCTAATTATCAACTACCTTGTCTTTCAATTCCTCAATTTGTGTCACGGGTGGCACGGATGACAGGGTAGAGGCCACGCGCAGACGATCCCAGCGTTTGGCCAATCAGCCATAATGTTTGAGGATGGTCCGTCTTTCAGGGGCATTTACCTTCTGTGTAGATGGAGAGAAGGTATGATAAGATCTCCCTATCATGGGGAGACGGCTGGGAAGGTCTTGTGCTCGGTCTGGTTTCTCCACCAGTATTGTGGGTCACTAGGACCCAGCAGGTTCTTCCCACCTTTATAAGGAGTTTCATTGTCCTCCCTCGGTGCAGGTGATATTTCCTTATGCACTCATTATCCTTGCTCCAGCAGAAGCTGAGGTTGTGGAGGTTGCTGTGCTCTGCTGCAAGATAAGTGTTTTCTTTTCCCATTGTCTGTTTTCCTGGTGTTTGTCTTTAGTTGTTAGTGGAGGGGTCTAGTGAACCTCTCCATCTGATCCTTAGATAAGGTAGTGCTAGGATCAGAGAGGGACGAGGTTCGTGGTCGGCGACAGTTGAGGAAACTGTATAGGGACGTTAGGGCAGACAGGGTCAGCCCCAGTAAGACGAGGGGTCACCCTCTCCCTCTTGTGCCCGTAGCTTTAGGGACTCCTTATTCCCCCCCCCCCTTCGTTGTCCTACGCTGAGTGTCTCTCCCACTCCCAGCGTGACAATTTGATTCTCCTATTGAGTTGAGATTTTAGGCTGACCTGATGGCAACTGTGTCTCCTTATCATCATCTTACACCTCTTCAGACAATTTGTCACTTCAGTGAGGAAGTTGATGAACTCTAGCTCCACCTTTACTATCACCCAAATCTCACAAGAGAGGAAAAACAGTCCTGGAAAAACTATCAAAGAATGATCAGTTAATACAGAAGGGATATCCCCCTCATGTGCTAAATAAGGCACTTAAAAATGCCTGCTAAAGCAATAGAGACTCCCTATTGAGACCCAAATGGAGAACAACAAAAGTTGATGTAATACGCATCATTGGCACCTTTGATGATAAGGCTAATGAGGTAAGGGCTATACTTCAAAAACATTGGGGTATTTTAATGGCCAATAAAGATGTGGCACCCCTAATCTCCACGAGACCGGCCATTACATACAGGAGGGGCAGATCTTTGCGAGATCAGTTGGTACACAGCCACTATTGCCCTCCCAAGAAAACGGGCACCTGGCTTGAACAAAGACAAGCAGGTACCTTTAGATGTGGGAAATGTTCCTTTTGCAATTATATCAGAGTATCCAAAATAGCCCAAAGCAGTACAACAGGAGATACTTTTGTGAGTAGACAGTTTGCAAACTGTAAAACGGAGGGAGTGGTATATCTTTTCCATTGCTCGTTTCCCATGGACTATGTGGGTAAAATAAGACGACAACTGAGGAGACGGATAAGTGACCACCTGGGCGACATTAGAAATGCAAGGGATACACCCATATCTAGACACATAAGGGAGGTACATGTAGGGGATGTAAAGTGTATCAAATTCCAGGTATTGGAAGTGGTGAATAGATTGGTGCGGGGAGGAGATTGGGATGGGGAAATCCTGAGAAGAGAGACAAAGTGGATATACAGGATGGGATCCACGGGGGTAGGTGGCCTCAACGAGCAGATTTTGTATACACCATTCTTGTAGTCCTGCACCTTGCGGAGTGGGTTCTGGTTCTTGGGGGACCACCATGTCTCTAGTATCACCCTAATGGGTCCTAAAAACTGTACGGAATACCTGTCTGTCCTATTAGTCCGAAGGAACACTGGATACATAAATATCATGGTCTTAACCATAAAAGACACTTTTATCTGAGAATGTGTTTACATAACCATATAAGATCTTTTATTTCTACTAACATATGCATGTGAACTATGGGGCAAAAGAGGGAGGAATTGTACCATATATGTGGAATAATGAGCGTCAAACCCGGGCCCAGCATGGGTGGGGACTCACATTATTACTCTTTTAGGTGACCATAATCATGGGAACTTAATATTTGGCGTAGTCTTATCCTTGGGCCGCATGACACCTGCTGGAATAATTAGGCAGGATACCATTTACATGCGGTACCTGGATAGAGAGAGATTTGCCAGAGTCACCCTGAGTATTGATGGCAGGCTGTGGAGCGATATCCGCAGGTGCACTGGCATGTGTAACAACGGTACAGCACATTGCCCTTATGCGGAACTATTTACTCCTGCACCTGTTTCTTCCCCCCATCCGGCCCCTATCATCCTGATGCACCGCCGGTGGCATTGGGAATGATACCGCTGCACGCCGAGCGTGCTGGATGTAAGTGGGCATGCCGGGGACTTACCTGACATACTTCCGGTTTGTGGAACACAGACCGGAAGTGGCGCGCGGCAGTGGAACGCTCTCTGCCATCCAGGCGCCTCTGAGAGCGGCATAACACACTTTCAGTCTGTGGAGCGCAGACCGGAAGTAGCGCTCAACATGGAGCGCACGCCGACATGCCACCTCTCTGCCTCATTCCCACATGGCAAAGATGAAAAGGAGCAAATAACACTGGCCCAGCGATGCTGACACCAATGAAAAGGTGGGGCTATTAAGCACCCCCAACATCGCCCCCAGGGCCCAGCAAGCTCCCTGGTATCTGAGAAGGCACAGTTACTCCTGATGAAACCCACATGTCACCTGTGGGTGGAAATGCGTCGAGTGTGGACAGCGTGCATAGATAAGTGGCAATAAGTGATATTTCTACTGCCTGGCACATATATCTCCTTATCCGTATTTTGGGTCTGATACCACCCTGGATTTGATTATTAGAGGTGTGGGATAAGATATGTCGAAACTAATGAGTATAAGAGTCCACAGGGTAAATTGGTATGGTTGTATCATATACCTACAGACGCTGCATTTTGGGGTGACTGCCCCTCATTAGTGCAGAGGTCTGGGGAAACAGCTATTTTCCTCATAGAGAGGAATCTGCCTTCCAGCATAAGGACAGTAATTCAGACAGTAATTCATGTTTCCCAATGTGGCTCTCGTCTGTCCGTGGGTGCTCAAATATTTGTGCATCTCAGCACTCCACATACTCATTGTCCTCTTGAATGGTGCTTAATTAGAGTCCAAGAATGAATTAAGGGAACGTAAAGAGCTCCTTAGAGTGCACAAGTTTGGGGACATATGTATCCTGGGACTCAGGGGTGGAGGAAAAAAGACCAGGCTGATTAATGTCCATTACAGCCTCCTGGCTACTAAGACCTGACCGTGTGGATGATTTGGTGGTGCACTGCATATCAACAGACTGGAGGCATTTTCTGCCATCCAAATCCATAACCTGAGGGTAATTCAGACTGTACTGCAGACCTGGAGGAGGAGGGCACATTTTATTGTAGAGGTCTCGCAGTGCGCCCTGCCAAATGAGTGAGTGAGGGCCATCCAATATGAATAAGTGAGGACATTATGCAGATAGAAAAAACAGAGCAGCAATGCTTGGTGGGTACAGTTCAACCTCGCTTTCTTCAAGACCTTCAATACATACAAAGTAAAACAGATTGGAGTGCTGCAACTTATTTTACATTGTAAGTGATGACACAGATATATTAGTATAGATAGTATATATATTATAGATATCTCAGTATATATTAGTATAGCTACTATTGATATTCTGTAGATATTATTGCTAGTATATATATATATAGATAGATAATATAGATAGTATAGATATAGATAGTATAGAGAAGGGCCCACATGAATGTATAGAAGAGGGCCCTACCAATTGTATAGATGACCTTCAGTGGCATTAACCATGGTTTTGCTTATGCTATCATTCTTAACTGTGGGGCATGGCAAAAATAAGATCATTGTCCAACTATCCAACTATGAAATTTCTGGACCCTCCAAAAGTAATGGTAGACGGTCACCTGTGGGCCCTCTCAAATGAGTGAGTGAAATACAACCCTCACATGGCAGCAGCCCTGCCCTAAAAGAGTTTGTGTGATGCATGCTACCCACACACTGTATGACTGTTTTTTCACTGCAAACTGTCTCCCAAATGAATAGAGGAGGGCCCTCCAAAATGTATAAAGGAGGGTAATCCCAAATGTATGTTAGGAGGAGGAGGGTAAAGCCCAACACATCAATGGGCACATTGTAGCTGGTATTTTAAACTGCTATGGAGTATGTATTCCGCTATCTCAGTAACAATGAGGGAAGGACCGCCCAAATGTATTAGTAACAGCAGTCCTTCCCAAAAGATATGGTACATGCTACCTGAGACCACTCACAAAACTCAACTAGAATTGAGGGCCGCAAAATGACATGGTGGTAGTGTTGCATGAGGAGGAGAAGGGTAAAGCCCAACACACCATTGGGCATGTTGTAGCTGGTATTGTAAACTGCTATGGAATATGTATTCGGCTATCTCAGTAACAATGAGGGAGGGACATCCCAAATGTATGAGTAAGAGCAGTCCTTCCCAAAAGTATGTAACAGGGCCACCTGAGGCCCCTCAGGGCAAAGCCCAACACAGCTGGCATTGTAAAGTGCTGGTGAATATCTAACTAAAAATTATGTAATAGGGAGGGACCTATAAAATGTATAAGCCAGAGCCCTCCCAATTGTCAAAGGAAAAAAAAAGCAAAAACGCTATGCTTCTTTATTTAGCCTTAGGCTAGGGTCACACTTGCATTGCGCTGCCCCAAGTTACCTGATGCTTACCTTGACAACGAGCCATACACAAAGCTGCTGGGAGTGCGCTTTAGCAGAGCACACAGGAAACAAGTGCAGACAATGTTTCCTGTGCGCAGTTGTAAAGTGCACTCCCAGCAGCTTTGTGTGTAGCTCGTTGTCAAGGTAAGCATCGGGTAACTAGGGGCAGCATTCTCCCACAGCACATAGTGTTAACGCTATACGCTTCTGGGAAAAGTTCTAAGTTTTAAGTGCAATCCGTTAGGCTAGGATCAAAACGCAAGTGTGACCCTAGCCTGTTGTGAATTCTGCTTGTGGGTTCCCTTCCGTAGTTGTGGCTGGTAATGCAGTTGATCCTGTTCTGCAGTCTTGGTCAGGTGAATTGAATAATTGGAATTCAGACTGGGGTATTTAGGTTTGCAAGATTCCTTCAGTCCTTGCCAGTTGTCAATTGTTCCTGGAGGTGTTTCACCTCTGCCTGGTCTCTTCCTGCCTTGCTGCAAACTTCCAAGCTAAGTGAATGATTTTGTTTTCTTGTGGCACACATGCTGTGTGCTTGTTTGGAATTGCCTATTTCTGCTCAGAGATGTGAGTTGCTATTTAGTCTGCATGTCTGACTTAACCTGCTCTCCGTTAGGAAGTTTTCTTCCTAGGATTTATGTGCTATTCATTTGTTGTTGGCTTGTTCAGCTGTTGATTGTGTCAGCATATATTTAGCCTAGTTGGATTCACAGGAGTTCCACAGATATATAGGGGGCGCCGAGTCTTGAGTAGACTCAGGGGTATTTTTTGTATTATCTGCTGTGGATATTTTTGAAAGGATTTTTATACTGACTGCAATAGTATTCTGTCCTGTCTTTACCTATCTAGCGAGAGTGGCCTCATTTGCTTAATTCTGTTTTCTGCCTGAGTGTGTCATTTCCTCTCTTACTCACAGTCAATATTTGTAGGGGGCTTTCTATCCTTTTGGGTTTCTGCTCTGAGGCAAGATAGAATTCCTGTTTCCATCTTTAGGGGTAGCTAGTTCTCCGGCCGTGTTAAGGTGTCTAGGGTATGGTTAGTCACATCCCACGACTACTTCTAGTTGTGGTGTTAGGTCAGGAACTGGGGTCAGTATAGGTACCACTTACTCCTGTGAAAGATATTCATGCGGATCCAAGGTTACTGGATCATAACACTAGCCTATGGTATAATATTGTGACAACCTTATTCCCACAAACCATATGTGAGTCAGAAGTGCCTGCAGGCAGATTCTCCAGGCTCTTCCCATACTGTTTCATCACTTTCTCATCCATTTCAGCCTTTTCCTCAGGCCTCCAGACCTTTTTATTGGCTCCAGCAGAAAAAAAAATGGCATTTCACATTGACTTATATTGTATTGTAGTCGCCATTCGGTACGAATACACGAATATTACAAAGTTCTCGTTACGAATCTGATGAATCCAATTATTTCACTATTCGCTTCATCACGAATAGCAGCGACTTTTCAGGTGTCAATAGCAAGGCATTTAAATGCTTGTGTCTGTATAGTTCTGCAGTGTTTTGCAAACACTAACAAAGGTAGTATTTAGAATTTCACTTTTTAAAGGGATGTGTGATTAAGATTTTATAACTAGTAGCCACTTGTCAGGTTGTCAGTAGCAAGCCAAAGAAAATGCTGGCAGCAATTCGTGTTTCCATAGTTACGCAGTATTTTGCGTACTTTAATAATGTCCGCAAAGATAGTATTTAGAATTCCCCTTCTAAGGGCCACGTCACACAAACAGATATTTGTGCAGATATTGTTTGCAGATCTCTGGTTGCAGTGAAATCATGGACACATTGCTCCATTTGTACACAGCCACAAAATGGGACATTGTGTCCATGATTTTACTGCAACCAGAGATCTGCGAACAATATATGCACAATTATCTGTGTGTGTGACATGGGCCTTAAAGAGATGTGCAAATAAGATTTTCTAGCTAGAAGCAATATTTCAGGTGTCAACAGGAAGCCCCTTAAAATGCTGCTACCAATTCATATTTGTGTAGTTCTGCAGTATTTTGTGTATGCTAACAGAGGTAGTATTTAGAATATCACTTTTTAAAGGGAAGTGTGGGTACGATTTTGAGATTTAGCTCTGAAAAGATCTCACTGTGTCCGGATACAATGTGTGCAAGATGGCGGCGGCAGGTATAATATAGACCCTATAATGCTATGCAGTCAGCCAATCACAGTAATGTCACTACAATGGCTAAGCATAACTGTGATTGGCAAGCAATCCCAGCAGGTTTAGAGGCTGAAAATCCGGTGCAAAAATTCTGCATGGGTTACTCAAATCTCGCAAGGCCTGTTCTGTCTCCTCACTGGCTAATGGGTACTCTAAAATGTTCTGCATAGATCCAGCTTCCGTAGACTTAATGTATAACCACAACATTGGTACAAATCAAGATTTGTTTTATTTAAGCCAAGATACAGTATGATACCTGATGGTGAAGTACTATAACTATCTGAAGTCGCTGACATCGGTTGCTGCTGGTCAGAAATTGATGCCTTCTCAAGTCCAGTAGATGTGATCCTTATCTCACAGCGACTTGATACAATATGGCTTCTTGGACTGAGTGACCCACCAACTGCCAAGTGATGACATGTCACGTTTGAACAAACTTAATTTAAAGGGAACCTGTCATCTACAATTAAGGCCCTACACTATCACTACTTGTCCCTACACCTTCCTGGCTGCTCCCTATGTATCCCTATCTGAGCTAAATCCGCCCTATAAAAGATCTGAAAAATAACTTGTAATATACAGAAGTCTCTGTATATACAGAAGAACTACTGGACATGTGAATCTGGCATTGGCTGGTAAGCTGCCAAATATTGCTGTTTTACAATACGTTTTTTTTTTTTTTTGCGCAAAAGGTTTTTCTTTCTTTTCTTTTTCTGGACTTGCTGCAGCCCACGTGGAATATACACCGGTGTAAAGCTACATTTGAGGTTGATGGTACCATAGTTTTGAGATACCCGGGTATCCCTGTGCTAAGTGTATAGCCAGCATTGATATAGTGTAATGTATTGTTATTAGCTGTGATAAGTTATACTCAGTGTGCCATCTCAGAGGTCCCATCAGACCGCCCACAGTTGATGTACATAGCCTTTAGCTAAGTTAAATCCTTGATAAGTCTAACGTGTGGGTAAATTTGCTCCTGGTTCTGAGTGTGATTTACATACCCTGGGAACTCTGAAATCGGTGCATTGATGTCAGCTAACGCTGAGTGTGTGAAACTGTTATTGGTAATATTTTAAGGGGATTTTGAGACTTATACAACATTCCATACTGAGCCATACTTTGATCCCCATATCAGTAAAAATACTGTTGTTTATTTCTGCCTCCGTCTCAGTCTGTGACTCACTGGATCTTAATAGGACCTCCGGTCATTACACAGCGCACGCCCCGCTGGGCGGCATTATGCTTTCTTCATGTCCGCCCCTCTATTTGGAATCTCCCGCCCACTGGAAGCCTATCATGCATCGGCTGCTACGTCGCATCCGGCGCGGTGCATTACGGGGCCGATCACGTGATCAGCCCCAGTGCATTATGGGCCTGATCACGTGATCGGCCCTGCTTTAATAAGCGCATTGAAGAAAGACTAATGCCGCCCAGCGGGACGTGCGCTGCAGCATCGAGGAGTGCTGCATGGATCCTGGCGCTGCCTTTTCAGTCCCCCAGCCTCAGGGACTTCTGTAAGTTACACGTTATAGGGAGCAGCTAGGAAGGTGTAGGGACAGGTAGTGATAGTGTAGGGCCTTAATTGTAGGTGACAGGTTCCCTTTAAACGGACAAACGTGAGCGGCATTTGAATACTGACCAGCGGACAGCAACATGGCAATACACTGTTGTATATTTAACAAATAAACAAATGCAACTATATCCTACTAAGAATAAATTAAACAACTAAAGGCAATTATATCTGGATTAACAGCACAAGGTGAGGACCAGAATACTCGATGAGCAATGATTATCTCAAATGCTATTCGTATGAGTAACAAACGGAGTATATTCACACATCACTAGTTATGACATAAACATAAAGTGATTTTTAAAAAAGATATTTCTGAATTAAGCATATTAAAAATACTAGGCAAGGAATCTAATCAAATAATACATTTTTTAATTATTGTAATTATTTGTTATATTAATTATATAAAATTATACTCTACATTACTTTACTGGAAGTTTTTTTTCTTTACATCATTTTTGAACATTTCAGTGTTAATGCATGTATCAGGGTTAAGAATCATGTTTCCTTTTATGATTTACATACCAATTAGCTGCTTAGGATGCTTCCTACACATTAATTAGTCTTCTTAGTCATTGCCATCTGACTTGGTGCATTCAAATATACTGTGCTCAGCAGCATTTCTACTATATATAATGTACTGTACAAGAGGGAGACTTTGTGATTAGGAGGATTTATGAATTTCAGAACCAAAATAAAAATCCAAGACAAATTACAGAACAATACTTACAATACTTGTGAATGGGGTTTTCAATATGCAGACACTATTTATATAAGTCATGAATAATTTAGTAATTAGTAATTGCCTGTGCCGCTAACCTCTATTTTAGCACTTCCGTGGGTACATGCTCATGGGGGTGTGTATTTTGTCATCCAACCCTTTGGGACTGTTATTTTCTGCTTTTTAATAAATTGATGTAATTGTAATGGTCTTGAAAAGTGAAAAGTGGATACTCATCTACAATAGGCAAATACACATTTTGGGGAACTTATCTTTATCTCACATTTCTGGGCCTGAAAAGTAAAAAAAAAACCTAATGTGTTTTTCTAGTCCTCTGGCATATGCATATATCAGTTGGTCAGATCCACAACTTTGTTTAGGTGTTTGGGCACCAAAGCATCCCTTCATCTCTGATTTGCACGCCTTGTATTTTTGCACTGTCCTCCTTGCCCAGCTCTCTGGTGTCCACTTCTAAGGCCCACTCCAATGCCATTGTTTTACTTTGTCTCTGCATTGCCTGTGCTCCTGAAGTTTATTTTACCACTTCTGTGGGTACACACCAACCCTTAGTGACCAGATCAATACAAGAAAACTGGTGAAGACATTAACCCCATAAATTATGATGTCTCAATCCCACATAAAGCTATGTCATATCATATGGTATAGCACATTTAATCAGGATGAACCATGATAGCCTCTATGAAAACCAAGTTAGAGAATAAAGCAGCCGTTTTGGGGTGAATATGAACAACACCATAACTGCAAAGAATAATAGAGTAATTTGTAGTTTGGGAAGAAAAGATGAATACGAATAATACAGAAATTCAATTTGATAGGAAAAAGGTAGAGTGAAAGACAGAGAAGATAGGAGAACTGGCAGTAGCGCTAGTTATTAGTGATGAGCGAGTAGGCTTGTGACTACTTGGTACTCGCACGAGTATCACTGTACTCGGGCTATTCGGCGAGCACCGAGTAATCTCGCGATACTCGTGCTGTGCTCGTGGTCCTCATCCCTGCATGTTGGCGCTCTTTAGAGAACCAGCCCACATGCAGGGATTGGCTGGCAGACCACTGCAATGCCACAGTGCCACAGCCTTGTTAGTTGTGGCATTGCAGTGATTGGCCGGCCTGCACAGCGTGACCGAGCCTTTATAAGACCCGGCCGCGCTGTGCTCTGCACACAGCCATCCAGACAGTGAGTGTAGGAAGAGTGTCTGCTGCTGCTTAGGGACAGATTTGCAGCCCTCATAGGTAGATCCAGAGCAGGGCTGCAAACTGCTGCTGACCACAACAGTCCTTCTCAGGACTAATCTAGGAGGATATAGGCAGGGTGATCCAGATCAGAATACAAGCTTTTCTGTGACCATAAAAGTCACCAGAGTGTTGTACTTACTAGCTTGATACAGGTTAGGGACTAAAATCCTACTCTGCTGTGACCTGAACAGTCACCAGACTGTTGTACTTACTAGCTTGATACAGGTTAGGAAATAAAATCCTACTCTCCTGTGACCATAACAGTCACCAGACTGTTGTACTTACTAGCTTGATACAGGTTAGGGACTAAAATCCTACTCTCCTGTGACCTGAACAGTCACCAGACTGTTGTACTTACTAGCTTGATACAGGTTAGGGACTAAAATCCTACTCTCCTGTGACCTGAACAGTCACCAGACTGTTGTACTTACTAGCTTGATACAGGTCAGGGACTAAAATCCTACTCTCCTGTGACCTGAACAGTCACCAGACTGTTGTACTTACTAGCTTGATACAGGTTAGGGACTAAAATCCTACTCTCCTGTGACCTGAACAGTCACCAGACTGTTGTACTTACAAGCTTGATACAGGTTAGGGACTAAAATCCTACTCTCCTGTGACCTGAACAGTCACCAGACTGTTGTACTTACTAGCTTGATACAGGTTAGGGACTAAAATCCTACTCTCCTGTGACCAGAACAGTCACCAGACTGTTGTACTTACTAGCTTGATACAGGTTAGGGAATAAAATCCTACTCTCCTGTGACCATAACAGTCACCAGACTGTTATACTTACTAGCTTGATACAGGTTAGGGACTAAAATCCTACTCTCCTGTGACCATAACAGTCACCAGACTGTTGTACTTACTAGCTTGATACAGGTTAGGGACTAAAATCCTACTCTCCTGTGACCTGAACAGTCACCAGACTGTTGTACTTACTAGCTTGATACAGGTCAGGGACTAAAATCCTACTCTCCTGTGACCTGAACAGTCACCAGACTGTTGTACTTACTAGCTTGATACAGGTTAGGGAATAAAATCCTACTCTCCTGTGACCATAACAGTCACCAGACTGTTATACTTACTAGCTTGATACAGGTTAGGGACTAAAATCCTACTCTCCTGTGACCATAACAGTCACCAGACGGTTGTACTTACTAGCTTGATACAGGTTAGGGACTAAAATCCTACTCTCCTGTGACCATAACAGTCACCAGACTGTTGTACTTACTAGCTTGATACAGGTTAGGGAATAAAATCCTACTCTCCTGTGACCTGAACAGTCACCAAACTGTTGTACTTACTAGCTTGATACAGGTTAGGGACTAAAATCCTACTCTCCTGTGACCATAACAGTCACCAGACTGTTGTACTTACTAGCTTGATACAGGTTAGGGACTAAAATCCTACTCTCCTGTGACCTGAACAGTCACCAGACTGTTGTACTTACTAGCTTGATACAGGTCTGCAGCAAGTGCTGTCCAAAAAAAAAGTGTCAAAAACAGGGCTTTTAGTTTGTACGTTTTTTGCAAAAAATATACGTAAGCTGCTTCACCTCGCCACGGTCGCCCTTACAGAAGCAGTCCTAACTAATATATGCATTAAAACCTGCTAATGTGTAAAAATACCTCTATACAGGAGTCTGTCAGTTTGCTCAATGTATTTTTCCTGCTCCTGCAGGAGGGGGAGGTCTCCACCCCTCCCAGTGAGCTGTTTACACAATAAGCTAGCTTCAAAAGCAACCCATATTATATGAAGTCCTGGTCCTGACAGACTCCTGTATAGAGGTATTTTTACACATTAGCAGGTTTTAATGCATATATTAGTTAGGACTGCTTCTGTAAGGGCGACCGTGGCGAGGTGAAGCAGCTTACGTATATTTTTTGCAAAAAACGTACAAACTAAAAGCCCTGTTTTTGACACTTTTTTTTTTGGACAGCACTTGCTGCAGACTAGAATTTATATTACAACAGAGTGCTTTTTGAGTGATTCTTGTGCTGATTTTTTGCACTCAGTCTATGTAGTTCAGTTGGTGGTAATGGACGCGGTTACGCAGCCGCGTTCATCGTGTGCACAGCTCATTATTGTTTGCTCAATGTATTTTTCCTGCTCCTGCAGGAGGGGGAGGTCTCCACCCCTCCCAGTGAGCTGTTTACACAATAAGCTAGCTTCAAAAGCAACCCATATTATATGAAGTCCTGGTCCTGACAGACTCCTGTATAGAGGTATTTTTACACATTAGCAGGTTTTAATGCATATATTAGTTAGGACTGCTTCTGTAAGGGCGACCGTGGCGAGGTGAAGCAGCTTACGTATATTTTTTGCAAAAAACGTACAAACTAAAAGCCCTGTTTTTGACACTTTTTTTTTTGGACAGCACTTGCTGCAGACTAGAATTTATATTACAACAGAGTGCTTTTTGAGTGATTCTTGTGCTGATTTTTTGCACTCAGTCTATGTAGTTCAGTTGGTGGTAATGGACGCGGTTACGCAGCCGCGTTCATCGTGTGCACAGCTCATTATTGTTTGCTCAATGTATTTTTCCTGCTCCTGCAGGAGGGGGAGGTCTCCACCCCTCCCAGTGAGCTGTTTACACAATAAGCTAGCTTCAAAAGCAACCCATATTATATGAAGTCCTGGTCCTGACAGACTCCTGTATAGAGGTATTTTTACACATTAGCAGGTTTTAATGCATATATTAGTTAGGACTGCTTCTGTAAGGGCGACCGTGGTGAGGTGAAGCAGCTTACGTATATTTTTTGCAAAAAACGTACAAACTAAAAGCCCTGTTTTTTGACACTTTTTTTTTTTTGGACAGCACTTGCTGCAGACTAGAATTTATATTACAACAGAGTGCTTTTTGAGTGATTCTTGTGCTGATTTTTTGCACTCAGTCTATGTAGTTCAGTTGGTGGTAATGGACGCGGTTACGCAGCCGCGTTCATCGTGTGCACAGCTCATTATTGCTTGCTCAATGTATTTTTCCTGCTCCTGCAGGAGGGGGAGGTCTCCACCCCTCCCAGTGAGCTCACAGCTCTCCTGTGACCTGAACAGTCACCAGACTGTTGTCGCTGTATACAGGCAAAATGCGCAAGGGCGTTGGCAAGGGCGTTGGCAAGGAACAAGGAAGTGAACGTGATGGTGGTGCAGGCAGAGGCCGAGGTCGTGTGCAAGCACTAATTTCGCAACAACAAAGGGGCACATCTACTCGCTCGCACGTCCTGTCCCAAATTCTGGGGCCCGCAGCAGTACACCGCTCTTGAACCAAGACCAGTGTCAACAGGTTGTTACTTGGATAGTGGATAATGCTTCAAGTCAGATGGGCACCTCCACAAACACCCTGTCTTCCACACGGTCAAGTGTCAGTAGCCGTGATACTGCACCGCACATTTCCCAACCTGATCTTCCTTCCTACCACCAGGCCGAGTACACGTCCACGGACATTACTGATCCCACACTAGGACACTCGGAAGAGCTGTTCACGTATCCATTTGCAGAATCTGGCCTCTCGCCAGCTCCTGTTGAAGTGGGTGATGAGGATATGGTATGTACAGATGCCCAAATATTTGAGCAGCCACGTTCTCATGAACGTAACGTTGGCAACGTGTCTCAACAAGGGGTGGACGATGATGAGACACAATTGCCAGGAAGTCAGGAGGAGGATCAGCGTGCGGAAGAGCAAGACGACGTGGTGGATGATCCAGTAGCTGACCCAACCTGGCAGTAGGATATGCAGAGCGAGGACAGCAGTGCACAGGGGGAGGGAGGCGTAGCATCCCAACAGGCAGTACGAAGCAGGGTCGTGTCCGCAGGCAGAAGGCAGGCAACCGTTCCCCGGAACAACAACACGACTCAAGGTGCCTGTGCAAATGTTAGGTCTTCCCGAGTCTGGCAGTTTTTTAAGTTGGCTCCAGATGACTCTAAAAAGGCCATTTGCAACACCTGCCATGCCAGCATCAGCAGGGGTACGAAAACTAGCAGCCTGACCACCACCAGCATGATCAGGCACATGTCAGCCAAGCACCCAACTTTGTGGGAAGTACAACAGAGTCGAGGAGCGGTGCTTGCTGATGTCACTGCTACGTCTTCGCGTGTTGTGCGTGCGAGCCAATCCCCTGTCCATGCTGGCCGCGAACAAGCCTCCGGCCCTGCACCTGAAGTTGCCCATGCACACATAACACCACCATCAAGCACGTCCTTGTCCCAGCGCAGCGTTCAATTATCCATTCAGCAAACCTTTGAACGCAGGCGCAAATACGCTGCCAACGCCCCACATGCCACAGTCCTAAATTCTCACATTTCGTGACTCATAGCGCTAGAAATGTTGCTTTTCCGGCTGGTGGAGACAGAAGCATTCCGCGACCTGATGGCGGCTGCTGTCCCACGTTACTCGGTCCCCAGACGCCACTATTTCTCTGCCTCCTACACAAAAAAACTGAGCTGTACATTGCAGCTCTAGGATCTATATATCTCTTGTAAATAGGGATGGGTGAACAGCTTGTTTTCCCCGTGTTTGGGTCCAGGCATGCTGTGCCAAAGGATGGATATAGTTAATCTTCTCCTCATTTAGTATACCTGCCGGGTCTGCATCAGCTCCCCCAGGTGTGCCGCTGCGCCGTGCCAGGCTTCTGGGTTCAATCTTCATGTGACCGGCTGCAATAGCCAATCACATTCACCGATAAGCTAAGGGGTGGGCCGGAAGTGATGCAGCGATGCATCATACTAGGAAGAGAAATCTTCCTTGTGTGACAAGTCGCTGCATCACTTCCCAGCCTCCCCTTAGCTTATCGGTGAATGTGATTGGCTACTGCATCCAATCACATTAAAAATTGAACCCGGAAGGCTGGCTCGGCTCAACGACACACCTGGGGGAGCTGATGCAGACACGGCAGGTATACTAATTGAAGATGAGATTAACCATATCCCTCCTTTGACACAGCATCCCTGAACAAGGGGAAAAACAAGCTGTTCGTCCACCCCTACTTTTAAATCAATAAAATCATATCTGCTCCTCAGCTCTGATCCCAACCTCATGGGACAGAAAATTGAGAGTTTCATACAGCAGCAGAGAATAGGAGGTGTGTCAGGGGTGTGGACCCTGGAAACTGCGATCAGCCTACATTCCAGTGAGCTATGATGATGATCCATTGAAAGTTAGAGGGATAGGAAGCTACCTTGTTCCTATGGGGGAGGGGAGACCATGCAGAGCTGAATTGATCAATGTAATGCTTTGTCTCTGCTCTCAGTCTCACAATAAGAGTACACATTATGCATAATCATACAGCAGAGGATCACAGCATGTATTTGTATCTACTTTGTGTGAGGTAGCGCCCCAGGGGAACCTGCTTGGCACGGGGAAATGACATTAGCGACTACATTTTTAACGGGTAACATAACACAGTAGTTTATTTTTCACACCATAAACCACTGGAAACACAAAACACCCTTTACATTTTCACCTATAATATGCACATCATTATATTGCATTATATGACATTCACATATGACATTACACCATGTTTACAGTCACATTAGAATTACGTTTTCCACAGAACTTCAAGGCGTCACCCATCCACCCTTGCAGATCTCAGTCTTGTTCTAAAGACAGCTATCACCGTCTATCACTCTGACAGGGATCTTTCCCCTACCTGCAGTAGGGATCCTCAACCCACTCCTGGAGAGTCGTAACCCACACTGCATTATACACTTTCAACGGGTCCTTTCACAACTACCCAGTCGGACCCAATGGCGGTTACGGCCACCTGACCTTCCTTCACACCTGGATACATCATATGGTACTTTTTCATACACCACCATGAGTCACCCAGTCACATATCACACAGGGTAATTATACATACGCCCTTGTGATTACACATACGCCTTCACACATAGTCAACGGGACCATATCATGACTCAGTCAGTCCCAAAGTCGGCTGTGACCGCCTGGCCCTTGAGCCGTACTTGGTCTCTCACACCGCACATCTGACCACCTGGCCCTTGAGCCATCCTCGGTCCTCATCACTCATATGACCACCTGGCCCTTGAGCCGTACTCGGTCCTGGACACTGGCTGGCATGCACTCATCACGTGTCACCGGCATGGAGCTGGCAGGCTCCCTTCACTTCCCCCACCGGGGACATATCACTTCCAGCATGTCCTCACATGGCAGTGGTCCGGACTGCTGATTCCCATCGTCCTCTCTCACACTCAGACACCTGGCAGGTTCTTATCCAGGCTGCCTCACCCACAGCTGCAACACAGTGAGTCAATCAGCACATCTCACTCACACACAGACCTGAGTTGTGATTAACCCCCTGTGCACGATTCAGGTTTAGCCCAGCAAAGCACTCATGCACATAAGTTCAGCCACTCATTAGGCTCATCTAACCCTTCTAGATGTTAACCCAGTGTGTACTGGACAGGTTTACAGCACTCACACACACAGGAAAACTGGCTAATGTGTATAGAGACTAGTGATGCACCCAGCCATGGGCACATGCCGGTCACATTACCACATTTGTGACATGATTGCTTTTTCAAGCCTGGACCCCCATGTCACATAGGATGGCATATCAGGGACAGGATTGTATGTGCACAGCAGCAACTGTACAGCCACGCCCCCTGTCATGCCCCCTCCCTATACAGAAATGTGAGGCTGGAATGTAGGATGATCATGCAGCTCCCAGCATCCACGCCCCTGACACACCTCCTCTTCTCACCAGCAGCATGAGACTGTCAGGCTGAAAATTCTCTTTCCCATGAGGGCAGGGGGGGGTCAGAGATGAGGAGCAAATATGATTTTATCAATTTATAAGAGATCTATATATCCTAGAACCACAGTGTAATGTTACCCTTGAATAGTGCCCAGGCAGACCTTTTAAAAACATGTAAAATCATTATTGTACCTTTTTTAATTTCGTTGTTATAAGCATTTTCAGACCCTGCAGGGAGCTGGTGCATTACTCCTCTCCATTACTTTCACAGAAGAATAGTCCGGCTGCTGTATAAGTGTTAAATATATCTCCCTGATAAATCAAGACCTAAAACTTCTCTCTAAAATAATGGCAGATAGACTAGCGACAATTATCCCTAAACTGATTCCTCCCCACCAAGCGGGGTTTATTAAAGGGAGATCAACTGCTACTAACATTAGAAGAACGATGCTTCTGATTGATATCATGGGAAAGAAAATGGGAGCAGAGAAGGGGGACCCAGCCGTGATCACCTTGGATGCAGAAAAAGCGTTTGATAATGTAAGGTGGTCATGGCTGGGAAGGGTCTTAGATTCCGTTGGGATAGTGGGACCATTCAGACAATATCTCCAATCTTTATATAACAACCCAAAAGCATGCAACAGTACACCTGGCTATTTGTCGGATTCTTTTTCTTTGCAGAAAGGAACGAGACAGGGGTGCCCATTGTCACCCCTGTTATTCAATTTGGCCATAGAGCCTCTTGCTCTCTATCTGGAGCAGAGTTCCATTTATGAAGGCTTTAGAGTGGGTACTAGAGAAGTCAAACTATCACTTTTTGCAGATGATATTGTTTTATATGTACAAAACCCAGAAAGGGACCTTCCTCACATACTCGAAAACATTGACACCTTGGGTAAACAATCAGGCTTTTGCCTAAATAAAGAGAAATGTGAGATAATGTTCATTAACTCTAAGAGTAAATTCTCACAGCACTCGCAATTTTGTGACATCCCAATCGCTAAAGATAGTATTAAATACTTGGGTATCCATTTGGCTAGAAATCCTGCTCAGACTTAGAAACTGAATTTTATCCCAATTCTCCTAAAAATTGAAAAGGAACTTGCGGGTTGGGCCAACTTGCCACTTTCTTTGATGGGAAGATGCCATCTACTTAAGATGATTAGTTTTGCTAGATTATTATATCCGCTCCAGAATATCCCCATGCTGTTAAAACATACAGATTTAACTAGATTGAACAAGACCTTCTCGAGATTCCTATGGAGAGGGAAGAGACCTAGACTGGCTTTTGGTGTATTGATACAATCGAAACAAGAAGGGGGCCTTCAGCTCCCAGATGTACGTGGATATAACTTGGCTTGTATCTTGCGTAATGTCCTTGACTGGATCAGGGGCACTGGCAGACACTCAGACACAGCCCTGGAAGGAGAGTTTGCTAGGCCCTGGGAACTGTCAGCTTTGTTACATACACCACTGCCTCATTTGCCCAAGACCCTTAAGAACACAATAATATTTAGAGACACGATAGCAACATGGAAGGGGGTAAGGAAAAACTTAATTTATCCTGGAAAATTTCCAAATCACTTAACCCATGGAAATGCCCGGCCTTCCCGCTAGGTCGTGAGAACCAACTGTTCTTGGCGTGGAGAGAGAGAGGCATCAAAACGTTGAGTGATCTTATGATCATAGGAGAAAAAAGGTGGATGGCTGAAAATGAGGTCCTTCATACTTACAATCTTCCTCGGTCTCAGGCCATGCAATATCGCCAGATTCACCATTACCTACTCTCACAATTGAGAGATATATCGAGAGAGGTCAGTGATAACTTATGGTCCAAATTGCTGGCTATGAACGAAGAAGATATATCAATTACCTCTCTCTACGCTAACTTACAAACAACTTTGCGACCAACAAAGAAGGTGTCCCTTTTCACAAAATGGAAAAAACACATGGAAGATCCTGACCTCACACAGAAAATAATAGAGGGTTGGGCGACCTGCAGACGATTTATACATAATGAGCGCTGGAGAGACTCCCAATTTAGGATTATTCATGGGACAATTCTGGCGTTTAATATACCCTCGACACCAGATAGCCAGGAGAGATGGGTAAATTGTCCTAAATGTAAATCACACATGACAGATTTAGAACATGGTCTTTGGTCCTGTCCTGCTTCTCAAATATTCTGGAACTCAGTTGAACAGTGGGCAAGGGGAATATGCGAGGGACTAGAAAAATTGAACCCAATGCTATGGCTTTTCCACTACCAGGACAGTTCGACAGGTAAGAAACAACCACAGGTATTGTTTCACTACATTGCTATAACTGCAAAGAGACTCTTGCTGCAGTTCTGGCTGAATGATAGACCACCTGATCTGTCACAGATCAAGACTTCATTACGTAGAGTCCTTGCAATCGAATCCCTAGATGCAACACGTAACCCTAGTAAATTAACAACGAAATTCTTTAATAAATGGAGAAGGTTCATTGAACACGAATTCACGGATGTGGAAATAAGGACTCTTATGATGTCCCATAGGTCTTCAACATGGTACGCCAATGAGGACTTGGGGGATACACTGGGTAGACTTAAATACGTCGATCAGACATAAAACTGCATTAGGAAATTCATAGTAAAGTCAAATAAATACAATGCCTGCTGAGATGTGCTCTAGAAAGGGAAGAGGGTGGGTCTAAGAGATACTAGTTATTATTTCCTAAAATATTAATATAAAACAGTTACTGATGTCAAAATACTATGGCATAATGTGTTGGAATTCTTCAATGTTATTATTTGATGTTATTTTTATGTCATATTTGACATTGTACTTTCACAAATAATTTACAATAAAAAATGATGGTTCAAAAAAAAAGTGTTAAATATCCACACTCACCAAAGCTAGTGTTCTGTCGCTCCCCTCTGTACTCTGTGCTGGGAGGGCGAGGTGTTTTGTGCTACAGCCTGTGCTGGCTGTAAGATTTCTTTGGTTTTCCTGCAAACATGTAATGTCTGTATCTGCTGAGCAAATGATGAAATGTTCTTATTATCACATATAAATATCTCAGACTGCACACAGTACACATATGTCTCATCTACACACAATGACATGAAGAGCTGCAGCTGAGATCAAACACCTCCTCCCTTGTCCCTTCTATGTCTGCAGTGAATGAGTCACACAACATAACAGATCAGAGAAGGATAATACAGTGTAATGATGCATGAATATTTATTCCTTGGGGAGAGGGCAGCAGAGAGGTCACTGTGACTGACAGATGGAATGAATCTTTTATTTTGAAGGGAAGTATAAATAATACAAATACATTAATAGAGAGAGCTTAGAGAAAGGAATTAGAAAATGATAACAGTTACATATGGATTTTTGACCTGACAGATTCCCCTTAACCTCTGTACAGGGATCTGGACTAACACAAGGGTACTTAGGCTGGGCGACAGAGTTATCTGCTGTTCGGTGGTGCAAGCTGCCAAGAAGGATAGTTGAGTAGCCAGGTCAGAGCGAAAAGGTAAAGTCAGGGACAAAATCATAAAGCAAGCAAAGGAATGACAAACCCAGGTCAAAGAAATGGAAAATCAGGATAAAATACATGAGCAGTGCACAGAAATATATACCAAGACAGCAGAGTTATTCATTGGCAGTGGGACCTGATCATGGTTTAAACAGAGAACAGCTACACCCAGTGCTGACAGCAGAAATAAACCCAACCTGGCAGAATTAACCCAATAGTTTTTGTATAGGGCCGAGCCATAAATTCCAGGAATAAAAGAGGACTACTGAATAGTAATGCTGCATCGGCCAAGAGCAAAGCAGGAATAAATGACACAAGTGCTGTTAGGACAGGGCTTGTCAGGAAAATACTTACAGAACTTCTGATGAGATTGTCATCATTGATATTGTTAGCCGACACCCAGGATCTTTTCTTTTGACTATAGCACAGTATTGCACAGAGTTCCTTACTGTTGTAACGAGTGTGTAACGTCTGCAGCTTGCATCTTGTGTTAGAGTGGATTTGCTTTAATTTCATACTAAAGGGGTCAACGGCTCTTTCCTTTCTGGCTGAGATTACTCATAGCTTTAATCGTAATTACATCACTAGAGATGAACGAATATTCCCCAAACATGTTCGCCAATTTCAAATTCGCCACAAATATTGACGATTTAGTTCGTCATCAGGAAACACAAGCAATTTACTGAAAAATTGGTGAACACTGCAGTCCTCGGGGAATAAGTCTGAAATTATAAAATGGCCCTAAAACTTTCCTTGAAGATTTGGGGGCCAAAACGGAAGACCCAGTAACTGAGAAAACCCCTAACCTAAGGTTATGTGTTGTTCACAGCCATCATGTCTACCAGTTTCTTTAAACCTGTAGAATTTAGGACACCTGCAGCCTATGAATTTTTGAAACAGTGCCAGATGTGGCAGCAGCTGTGAAATCCATGAACCTTAAAATCTCCTTTATATATCCCTTTAAGAGAGCTTTTACTTTTTTTTAATTTGTTTTTTAATTATCATTTTTTTCTTCTTTTTTTTCTTTAGAAAGCAAACCTTTATTATTGCAGAGGGTCAGCAGTGTGCGAGGCCACCTCTTCTAGACTTATCTGCTAGCAATTCAGATAAAAGTTGCTTATGTCCATTATATATTAAACATACATGGTCTTTTAGGTCTGTTCACAGTCCTGAAATACCATGATATGGATATTGCTTCTTGAAAATGTGCAATCCCTTTATTTCATTTCATTCTATATGTTTACAATACAGATTTTTGGCATGTGCACAAGTGTGTTTTATAGCATTAATCTTGGACCTGTCCATGCATTGCCCACTAGCCTTATTTATTTGTCAGGCTTCATAAATCACATCCCCCAACCACAATCCCAGGTGTTACCTGTGGCACAAGGAATGGGATTTCAAAATCAGGAGTCTTCTGCAGCCCATCCCATGGAGGGATTAATGAGGATCAAGGGAACAAGCTTGGGCAAACAATAATATCTTGTAAGCGGTTGAGTCCTGGTGCTTGAAGAAGCAGGCCCCAAGGCAAAGAAAGTTCTTCACCGCAGAGACGCCATCTTGGGTTTGCTTTACAATGCAGCTACACTGTGCTGTCAAGTGCCTTCAGTCTGCAGTTTGGAGACGTGATGGATGCACCCCAAGAGATGTCTGCTATGGAGGATGTGATCTTCCTCACGACCTCTGGGGCTGAGTGTGCATTACCGCCCAACCCGCATATTACCTGACATGCAGTGAAGTCAGAATCCAGTGCAACTCCTGCAGGACTAAAGAGGCCCACCTGAACACAGCTTAGAGTCAGGAGGTCAGCTTTTCCATATGCCAGGCGAGATCAACACAGGTCAGAGTCAGGATTCTGCAGCATGCCTGGCCTTATTAAATCTGAAGTTGGATGATTGGCAAGTCCAGGAGGAGGAGGATGATGAGCTAGTAGTGGCAGAAGCCTCTGTTTCACTGCCTTGTGTAGCACCCCCTCCAGAGGCCTCCCTTGGGAGAATGCCATGTTTGGACCCCAACCTCCCCCAGCAAGTATAATAATAGACAAGGAACACTCCGGCCCATCTCATTTCTGGAAGAAATTAGGATTGCCAATGCTATTGCCTGAGAGTTGTTGCAGGGGCCCAAAGCTAACATAGATGAAGGAAGATCCACATCTTCCATAGATTAAAATCTTCCTTTATTGAGCAACGTTCAGATGTATAATAAAATCATATACACTCAAGGCTTAGTGGCTCCGCTTTACATGTTTCAGATAACTCATTACTCATAGATCACAATTTATACATGCTAAGGCCCCCTTCACACTGCATGATTTCACTGATCAGTGTTCATGTGCCAAAACCAGGAGTGAAACTTGCAGATAAAAACTATAATTGAAAGATTGACACCTGCCATGTGTTTTGAAGGCACTCCTGGTTTTGGCACTCAAACACTGATGAACACTGATCAGTGAAATCATGCAGTGTGAAGGTGGCCTAAGACACACACATGAACATTGATTAATCAGATCAAACATTTGGTACCAATGAGCAATTACTAAAGGTACCGTTACATGCTTCAATGTCATAATGATCTCACCAACGATTTCACGGGAGCGCGGTCATTAGGACATTTTTTTGAGATCGCTGGTGAGATGTCACACGCAGTGGCGTAACTTCAACGGCGCGGGCCACATAGGTGAGGAGGGGGGGGATGCTGTTGAAAAATTTTGCAGGGGGTGCTAGTGAAAAATTTTGAGGTGCGAGGGGGAGCTATCACGAGTATCTGTCGCGGTCTCCCAGCTCTCAGTGACTCCCGCAGTCTGCCGGCCAGCTTCTGCGCAGAGGAGAGGAGGGGCTGGCACAGCTGCAGGAAGTGAGGCTTCTCTCACTTCCCGTCCTCCCTCCACTCCTCGTCCTCGGGCCAACGCTATCTCAGCTGCGACTGTGGTAGTTACGCCACTGGTCACACGTCTAGATATTGTGCATGACGCACCAATGATGTGGCGACCAGCTATCGTTCGCACAACCAAGCAAAGAACATGTTCTCAAATCTGTGATCAGTGATCCAATGATTTATGGTAGTCGTATCTTGGTGTCACACACAACGACGTGCCGGCCCAAAAGAAAAGTAAATCGTCGATATATCTGATCCAGTACTGCACATGGGACCCGGCCCCCACCCCCTCGTCGCCAAAAATCTCCCTCTCCCAAAAGCCCAGGAAGAGGTTGGCGTACGAGGGGGCGCAGGCCGCCCCCATGGCAGTGCCCTGGGTCTGCAGATAATACCGATCCTTAAAAACAAAAAAATTATGGGTCAGCACGAATTGGAGCAGCTCCATCACGAGCTCGCAAAGTCCAGGATCCCTGTCGGTCATTCCCAGGAAAAAGCGGACCGCTGACAAACCATCCTGGTGTCTAATTCTGGTTTACAGAGAATCTACGTCTGCTGTAACCAGTAGGGTACCTTGATCCACAAAGACCCCATCCACCCTCCTAAGGACGTCCGTATTGTCTCGAACATACGACGGCAGAGTCCCCACTAGAGGTTTAAGATAGAAATCTATAAACCTGCATAGTGGTTCACTCATGCCGTCTATGCCGGACACTATGTCCTTGTGGATCTTTGGGAGGAGGTAAAAAGTAGGAATTTTAGAATGAATATTGAATAATCCATCAAAGATTTTTTTTTAGTAATAATAGCTTCCTCCAGGGCCCTTTCCAGGATGGCTTGTAACTCGGTCAGGAATTTACCCAAAGGACTAGACTCGAGGCGAGCATAGGTGGTTCTATCTCGTAGCTGTCGGTACGCCTCCCTCTCATATCCCTCACATGTCCATATCACCACATTTCCCCCCTTGTCAGCAGCCTTTATAACAACATCGTCCCAAGCTTGTATTTCTTTTAATGCTTGTCTATGTTGAAATGTAAGATTATCAAACCTGCGTCCTTGTTTTATTGTTTTGAAATCCTCCGCTACGAGTTTCGTAAATATCTCAATAGCGGGGCATAGTGACAAGGGGGGAAATATTTTTGACCTTGGACATATGCCGGAAGGGAACGTACCTTCAGCTATTCCAGTATTATCTTCTGCAAGATCTTTCAGTGCCTCTAGTGTCTCTCTTTCTTGTATGTTGGGTAGCTGTGTATCCAACGGGCCCCTGCTGTGCAGTCTCTTCAACAGCAACTTTCTTGAAAATAACTTGAGGTCCTTTATAGCTGTGAAGAAATTGAACACATGAGTAGGTGCAAAGTTTAGGCCCCTCGAGAGGACCTCCCGTTGTGGTAAAGTCAGAACATGTTCTGACAAATTAATTACCTCAAGGGGTCTTTTAGGTTGTTTGGAGCCAGATGGAACTTTCTTAGTGTATAACTGGCCTTACAACAGGATAAACACAGACAGAAAACATAACAATTGCACAGTCCCAGAATCTATCTTGGTGTCACACACAACGACATCATGACCATGTCGTTTGAATGACTCCAAACCCGTGACGTTTCAGCGACATCGTTCACGATCTCGTACTGTGTAATAGGGCTTTAAGGAAAATCCCTTTGTGGAATTCAGCATTGAAAGCTGCTACTGCAGGTTAAAAAACCTAGTACACTGGGAAAGAGGTACATTTACCCATATATTATCGCATTTTCACAAATGCACCTTACAGATAAGAAAAGACAAATATCAAGTTATTTATACACATACCGTATATACTCGTGTATAAGCCGAGTTTTTCAGCCCAAAAATTGGGCTGAAAAGTCCCCCCCTCGGCTTATACACGGGTCATACGGTATGCTGTGGGGGCTGTGACTGGGGGCTGGAGGAGGCAGGAGGGGGCCGCGGTGACCGCAGGCGGTCACGTGGGGCCGCCTCATTAGTGCAATGAATATGCACGGCATCCCCCGTCCATCAGCGGCGGGGGGATGCCGTGCATATTGCACTACACAGCCCCCCTCCTTAATATGGGTCCCCCAGTAGTAATAAACAGCCCCCCCTCCTTATCACGTCCCCCCCAGGCTGCGGCAGCTGTGAAAATAACAAACACTTTATACATCACCTTCCGGCGCAGCTCTCCGCTCCTCCGGTCCTCTGCTCCTCCGCTCGCCGGCTTCTTCTTCCTTGTTGTGCCGGTGTCATGTGACCGGGCGCAGGAGATGACGTCATTTCCTGCGCGCGGTCACAGAAGTCGGCACATCAAGGAAGAAGAAGCCGGCGAGCGGAGGAGCAGAGGACCGGAGGAGCGGAGAGCTGCGCCGGAAGGTGATGTATAAAGTGTTTGTCATTTTCACAGCTGCCGCAGCCTGGGGGGGACGTAATAAGGAGGGGGGGCTGTTTATTACTACTGGGGCTGCTGGATACTACACTGGGGCTGTATACTACAACTGGGGCTGCTGGATACTACACTGGGGCTGTTTATTACTACTGGGGCTACTGGATACTACACTGGGGCTGTATACTACCACTGGGGCTGCTGGATACTACACTGGGGCTGTATATACCTCTGGGGCTGCCGTATACTACCACTGGGGCTGTATATACCTCTGGGGCTGCCGTATACTACACTGGGGCTGTATATACCTCTGGGGCTGCTGGATACTACACTGGGGCTGTATATACCTCTGGGGCTGCTGTATACTACCACTGGGGCTGTATATACCTGTGGGGCTGCTGTATACTACACTGGGGCTGTATATACCTGTGGGGCTGCTGTATACTACCACTGGGGCTGTATATACCTGTGGGGCTGCTGTATACTACCACTGGGGCTGTATATACCTGTGGGGCTGCTGTATACTACCAATGGGGCTGTATATACCTGTGGGGCTGCTGTATACTACACTGGGGCTGTATATACCTGTGGGGCTGCTGTATACTACACTGGGGCTGTATATACCTCTGGGGCTGCTGTATACTACCACTGGGGCTGTATATACCTCTGGGGCTGCTGTATACTACCACTGGGGCTGTATATACCTCTGGGGCTGCTGTATACTACCACTGGGGCTGTATATACTTGTGGGGCTGCTGTATACTACCACTGGGGCTGTATATACCTCTGGGGCTGCTGTATACCACCACTGGGGCTGTATATACTTCTGGGGCTGCTGTATACTACCACTGAGGCTGTATATACCTCTGGGGCTGCTGTATACTACCACTGGGGCTGTATATACCTCTGGGGCTGCTGTATACTACCACTGGGGCTGTATATACTTGTGGGGCTGCTGTATACTACCACTGGGGCTGTATATACCTCTGGGGCTGCTGTATACCACCACTGGGGCTGTATATACTTCTGGGGCTGCTGTATACTACCACTGAGGCTGTATATACCTCTGGGGCTGCTGGATACTACCACTGGGGCTGTATATACCTCTGGGGCTGCTGGATGCTACCACTGGGGCTGTATATACCTCTGGGGCTGCTGTATACTACCAATGGGGCTGTATATACCTCTGAGGCTGCTGTATACTACCTCTGGGGCTGTATACTACCTCTGGGGCTGCTGTATACTACCACTGGGGCTGCTGTATATACCTTTGGGGCTGCTGTATACTACCTCTGGGGCTGCTGTATACTACCTCTGGGACTGCTGGGGCTGCTATATACTACCACTGGGGCTATATACTACTGCTGGGGCTGCTATATACTACCACTGGGGCTGCTATATACTACTGCTGGGGCTGCTATATACTACCACTGGGGCTGCTATATACTACTGCTGGGGATGCTATATACTACCACTGGGGCTGCTGGGGCTGCTGTATACTACCACTGGGGCTGCTGTATACTACCACTGGGGAGGCCTGTATACCACTGGGGGGGGCCTGTATACCACACTGCTGGGGGCTGTATACCTGTGCTGGGGTCCACCCTCGGCTTATACACGAGTCAATAGGTTTTTCCAGATTTTTGGGGCAAAAGTAGGGGGGTCGGCTTATGCACGGGTCGGCTTATACACGAGTATATACGGTATATTGTATGCACATCTCCCTTTAAAAACGTTTCTTCTTTTACATAGTGCGTTACACTAGAGAAACACAAATATTAATGTGGCTGTACACCGACATTACCCAGCGGCATTGCCTATACCTCACTAAAAAATGTGAAAGTGTGGACACAATACTATTTGCACCATTCATAATGGAAGAACCCCCCAAACCGAGGAAAAAACATATGAATTAAAAAAGAGCATTTAAATTACAGAAAACATAACCAATCGAGAACACACACATCCATCGTGATCCGACGTTGATGCCGGAATAAACCAGCAACAGCCACCAGATTGAATGTTCCCAAATGTTTGTGTTTCCACCTGTAACACATTAATGGTAACCTGTTATGTCGTTTTTACCTCCTAACCTATGCCTACCTGTCTTTGCACCTTCCTAGGATGTCTCTAACCATCACCTAATAATATCCTATATTGGTGGTAAAAAATTACTTTCATACTTACATTTTGGTGGTAAAAAGTTACTTTGATACTTTCAGTCTGTAGCCTGACTAGGCGGTCTCTAGGGCTCAATCTCTCCTCCTCGCTGCTGTTATTGCTGCTGTTATCATGCCCCGCTGGGCGTGAGAATTCATTCAGGAGCACACTCCTGATTTGAAATTCCTGCCTCCTTCTTCCGGATACGATGCACCAGTCGGCCATCATTTCCAATCCGGTGCATTGAGGGGCTGTACAGGCCGGCTCTGGAGCATGCGTAGTGCGCATATTGAAGCTGGACCACACACCCGATAATCACCAACAATGCAACATAGTGCACTGCCAGAATCCAGATTAGAAGCAGAGATGTGTTCAGAAAGACAGGGGTCTAATGGTACACCCTAAATAATGTTTCTTGCACACCACACATGAGGCCATATACAACTTTATGTAGATTTTGATGTTAAATTTCTTGCTAGTAGTTTCATTCATAAACACATCTGGTTTATCTATATATCTACATAGTCCACATCTATTGTCTCCACATCTATATTTGCCTTTATTTTTCAACCAACTAAGATTAGAAACGTAGCTAAAAAAAGAGCTGGGAGATACAATACTTGTAATATCTCTACCTACACATCTGTAGCCATTATTCAAAATCTTGGAAAGTATAGGATGCTGATGTATTATAGGTAGATGTTTATGCAGCAGTGATGTGAGTTCTTATAGTCAGTGCTATAAGTTATGGAGAAAGTTGGTACATTGCTGATTCTAATAGCTGGATCACAGTGTGTTTCTTCTTTCTTATGTGAAAAAAGGGTAGATAGGGATTTTTATCCACAATTTTCTTTGCCTGAGTAAGCATCCATGGTTTATACCCCCTCAGGCACTTCCTGATATTATCGTATTCTTTCTGGTAGTCACGATACAGGCAACACATTCTACTGGCTCGGGTAAACTCTCCTATGGGCATATTGCGGACAGTATGGACAGGGTGGCAGCTATCCACATGAAGAATCGAATTGCTACTCACACTTTTGCTATACAGGGAAGAAAAAAATCTTCTGAAAATCAAGATCTCCCCTCTATTCTTTGTCTAGATATGGCATTGATACACCGTGCACATCCATGGTAAATCTCAAATTCATGTAATTCCTATTTATGTAATTCAGAAAATTATTATTATTATTATTATTATTAAAGCGCCATTTATTCCATGGCGCTTTTGTGGCGCCCCTGCAGTCTGATCGCCACAAGGGGTACTGCACCCACTCCATGGGTGTGGTATTCCTGTTCTTATGAAACGAGATGGTAAGTCCAGACACCTACAAAAGCACCCAACACACCCGGTCCCAGGGACAGTGGGTGGACCCAATAGAGGGAGGGCCCAGTTAGTCGGTGGGACGGAGAGAAGAAAGGTGGAGGGTGGGAAGTTAGGACAGAACAGTCGAGAGGAAGTAGTGAGAAGGGAAGGACCTGGAGGACTTGAGCAGCGAGTAGCTCATCCTGGGTTCCAGAAAAGCAGAATGCCAGAGGGACAGAGAGAGCCTCAGGGACGCGGGCAGTGAGAAGTCCACCCGTGCGCCAGAATCTGAGTAAAGCGGAGGGGCAGATTGAGAACCAAGGGACCGGCCCTGAAGGTGGCGAGGAGACTCTACGCTCGAACCATGGAACATGAGGCCACGAGATCTAGAGGAGCTGTGGCCCACACCTCACACATCCGTCGAGAAGGTAGATGTACTAGGGTCAGGGCCAAGGGGATTTGGTACCAGTCGTGTCATGCGCTTAGTTGGTGCTGACATTGCTGGATGCTGCTGTGTATGTTTGTCTTTAATAACTGCATGGTTGATAGTTGTGAAGGTCCTGGCCCTGTGTTGTGAACTGCATTCACTAATAGGTTCAACTGCTGGTTGAGGGGTTAATGTGTGACTCATCTGACCTCCCCTCCCCCTGTAAACGTGAGATAAATGCGCATAGGGTCTTATCCTTTTAACAAAGGTTTGTAGCGGTGTATATTAGGAACTGCTCACCTGGCTCAGTTGTGTCACCCACAACCGGTATAATCGCCTGTAAGATGGCTTGTAGAGAATGGCTGCTGCAGGGCCGCACCTTCACGATAACCGTGGAAACAGGAATGCTGTAATGGGACAAAATGCCGAATTGCCCGCGCTGCCACCAGGAATCACCAGGAAACAAAGAGTTAACTGGGCAGATGTTTCTTTATTCTATCCTACGCGTTTCAGAGCCTCTATCCGAGCTCCTTCCTCATGGAACATCCTGAGGTTGTTCCCTGAGGAAGGAGCTCGGATAGAGGCTCTGATGGTGCTGCTGATAGAGTTTTTCACTTTATGTCTGCTGTGCTGACCTGTGTGTTTGTGTTGCTGAAGTCCTTTCCTTTGGAGTTGCTGTATCCCAGTTCTGTGAAGGGAGGTGAGGGAGGAATAGTGCAGGGCTGGTGGAGGAGTTTTAGGGAGAGGCTGGAGGCCCGAACCTTCTCACCTTTAGAGTAACCTTCAGGATCAGGGCCATTCAGGGTTCCTAGACAAGGGTCAGACTAGTCTTCCCTGGTCACCCTGCCCATACCTGCCATTCCCTCATCAGCATTCTCACTACACCATGACAGGTCACCAGTGAAGACCAGTGGCTGCTGGACTGGGGCACTGTGTGCAGAGGCGCGAGCAGGAGAGAGGCGGAATAGTTAGCGCTGAGAGAGGAAGAGCAACCTGTGAGGAAAGGAACACAAAAAGAGATGTCTTGGATGACTTTTCCTGGTTCTTGAGGATTATCTGGACCAAGACTGTGCAAGGAAAGTACCCTGTGACAATGTTGAAGTGAAAAGCTAAGTAAATCGGGTATAGAACTTAGAACTGTGTGTGAGACTGTTTCTTTCCCGGCTTCAGAGCGGTAGACCGATAAGACGCGCAAGTCACAGAAACCGGCCTGCACGATGCTCTGCTCCTTCTATCCAGCCACAACAGCCCCGCTGGCCTATCATCGCCAAACACTACACTGGTTGTCTTGGGGAACCGCTCCACCCGTGGGGAGCGACACCACCAAAGCTGTAATCCCATCATCCCCAGAGGTCCTACATCGCAGCGTTGGCCATTATTAGCCGAACACCATGGGTGGCGTCACGACAACCATCTCCTAAACCCGTTTACCCTTTTGAACATTTATTGACACCAGCAGGGCCACGGAGCCGGGTCTCGAACCCCGTGACTCCCCAGCAGTACTGTTGCTTGGTTGCGAGTACCCCACGGTCCTGTGGAGGGCGAGCCAACTTGGCGTCATGAACAGGATCATCCAACCCGGTGTTGCCGGGTCTTGTGCGCCTGCAGAACTGTGTTGAAGGACTGCGCTTTTGAAATTGGAGTAATAGCGGCCGCGATAGACTGAGACCATGTGCTGGCTGGGGGGCGTTCTGCAGTCCCCCATCGTGGGCTGGGCCAGCATAGAGCAGGAAATGGCCCACGCCCCTTTATCCTCGGAGAGCCATAAGGGTTGCCCAAGAGACTGGATTGCTCCACCCGATGTGTGACCGATAGCAAAAACGAGATGATCTGCCCACGAAATGTAGAGGAAAAAGTAGAGAGTTCTGGTGGTGGCAGTGCAGCAGGGTGTGGCGCGAGGGACACAGAAGAGAACTCTGTTGACGCCATGGTGGTTGGAGGTAAGGAGAATCCGGAGCATGGGGTGGAAGCGGAGGACTAGCCCTTCGACCAGAGAAGGACCTGAGCCGGCTGCCTGTGATAGACCCAGACTTCTTGAAAGATGAGGTGCAAGAGCTGGGCTACCAACTCCTGTGGATCCAAATGGCAAAGGTGGGGAGATGGAGGCAGACCTTGCTTCATAAGGCCGCTTGACAGTGGAGGACGATGGAGGAGAAGGATCCAGAGCCAGAAAGGACAACAGGACCAGTACAAAAGTTGCCCCAATGGCGGAGGAGACCCTAATAGGGCCTCTTGAAGCCCCTCATAGCCCAAACCCTGGTCAGTTGCTACAGAGCCTGACTTGAGAACAAACCCCAGAGACCAGGGAAGGACTAACAGCCCCGCTGACCCCAGAACCCCCGTCCCAAGAAGCCCCCAGGAATCTGGTGGTGTTTTGGTGGGAGAATCCAGGCGGGGAGCTCATGGGGTTCCCAGGTAAGGCGCAGGCAGGAAGGGCTGTAGTGGAGACCTTGAGCTGGGCAGAGCATATCCGTCAGCGGGTCGCCAGGTGGGAGGCTGAGGAGGAGGAACACAAAGCTCAGTGAAAGGCCCTTGAGGAACGAAACATGCAAGCAAAAGTGCAAGCCCATAAAACCCGGCCCGCTGATAGAGGGTCACGGAAACAGGATACGGTGATGACCTTTGACCTCTGGAGAGGCTGGGGGTTTGTCAGAGAACCAGGTGCTGCCACGGAACTCTTTGTGAGCTGCCAGGATGTGGAGGAGCACCTGTCCAAAGGTCACCTGGATGGAGAATTATACCCCTGAGATGTAGTTATCTTCACTCGGCATGAAAGGGAGTGAAGACAGTACGCCCTCATGGTGAAAAGGGTGTTGAAAGGCTAGGTGGACCCGGAGTCAGTCCCAGCATCTGGACCTGCAACCCCAGGTACAAGAGCAGAATATCCAGACACTTGGAATCTTCATCCTGTGTCACCAGGAGAGTGGTGATTCCAAAAGAACTGCTATGAAAGGAGTGATGAGAGATGGCAGAATGTATGTAAATAGTTAACCTGCTAGTGTAAGAGTGTGAGTGTTGATTGTATCATAGACAGAATTGATCATGGACAATGAATGATCAGGACTAATTGTATATAGTTGGCATATTGCGGTGTGCTCCCTTTTGGTTTTAGACCTTATGCTTTTAATCTTGAATCGCATCATATCCACTTAACCTGTTGACCACAAAGAAAAACCCACTTTGTGTGGCTGAAAAAAAAAGTTGATCTATCCATCCTGTCGCCCACCCAAGACCTACATTGGAGTTTTTTTGGAAGTGAGTCACCCATGAAGCACTGCAACAGATGTTAATAAAGAACCTGGTGAAGGACGCTTGTCCGACAAACTCTTTGTACGTTTCTTTTTATATTTTTACTTTTATATAACCATGGTCAGTGTGTTTTTGTTAAGTAATGTTTAAGCACAGAACCTCCTGTCTGGGAAAAAGCACTCTTGTCAGTTTTATTGTTGTTGTACAAGCATGTTATAAAAGTTTGAGTTCTTGTATAACATCATTTTACCCATGTCGCCACACGAGAATGTGCTAATCTTTGCTAAGGGCGAATGTGGTGCCCCTGCAGTCTTGTCGTCACAAGGGGTACTGCACCCACTCCACGGGTGTGGTATTCCTGTTCACAGGAAACAGAATGGTAATTCCAGACGCCCACAAAATCACCCAACACACCCGATCCCAGGGATGGTCATCAGACCCGATAGAGGGAGGGCCCAGTTAGTCAGTGAGATGGAGGGAAGAAAGGTGGAGAGTGGGAAGTTAGGACAGGACAGTCGAGAGGAAGTAGCGAGAAGGGAAGGACCTGGAGGACTTGAACAGTAAGGAGCTTGTCTGGTGTCCCGAAACAGCAGACTGCCAGAGGGACAGAGAGAGTCTCAGGGACATGGGCAGAGTCGAAGTCCTCCCATGCGTCCGAATCTGAGTGAAGTGGAGGAGCAGTCAAGGCATCTTATATGATAAAGTGGGAGAGGGCTCTGACGTTTACATCTTCTCCTGAGGATTGGTGGCTGGCAGTTAAGGTGCCCAAAGAATTTTCATCCTGTATTAATCATTTAGAGCAACTGAAAAAGATCCATATGCACTGGTATTTAACGCCAAATAATCTCTCTAAATTTGATCATTTGATCATCGTTATGCTGGAAAGGTTGTTGTGTACTAGGAGACATGGGGCATGTGTGGTGGGGGTGTGCTATAGTTAGAACGTTTTGGTCTCAGGTTAAAGATCTAATTAAAAAAAATTTTAGAGTACATGTGGCGCCCCTGCGGTCAGGAGGCCACAAAGAGAACTGCAGCCAGGAAGGTAGGAAAGACAGTTGAACACCAACACCCTCACAGCCCGCACAACCCACGTAGCAGTAGAAAGCAGCACCCAACCCGAAGCCTGGGAACTCTAGGCAGGCAAGGGGTGGTGGGTTTAGAGACAGTGGGTGGGCCGACAAGCATGTCAGGTGACAGAGGGTAGATATAGAGCAGGGGGAGGAGAAAGGAGTCAGTAGGCCGGTGTAGGCTGAGCAGCAAAGAAAGAAGCACATGTCCTGGAAGAGTGGGGTGGAAGGAGCGCAGAATCTGGAGAGCCAGTGTGAGCCACAGAGAGAAAGCCCATCCGGAGCCAGCACCCCAGGAGTGTGAGGGACGAGAGGACCAGTGACACTGGGTCATAGAACCAAGACTGAAACAGCAGACTGCAGGCGGAGGAGCCCTCCTATTGAACCCGAAGACACGGTTACAGAGAGCCTGGTAGAGCCTCACCACCGAGGACTATTGGAGGTTAGGCTAGGAGTAGAGTGTCGGCTCTAAAGGGGACCGTTGCTTCACCCGGAATCCCTAGACAACCGACGGGGGACCTCAGCTACATGTTAGGGTCCCTACCCCAAAGGACAGGCAGCTCAGTGGCAACCCGGAGGGCTCACAGGAGTGCGAGCCACCGCCATACTGTCCGGAGACACACACACACAAGTAACAGAGAGAACCAAAAGCCTGGAAAGGACAGAGGGACAGAGTGAGGGGTCATAGAAGGAACAACCTGGCTGCAGGGTGTAAAGGAACCCGGAGGGGAGAATTATGCCCGTGTACAGACTGTAAACTGAACTGTAACAAAGCAAAATATCCACAGCACCAAGTGAAAAAGGGGGAACACATTGGATTCCAAGAGTGGAGGCGCAAGTCTCCAGTTAGGGAGTTCCACCCAACTTGACCACACATATAATGAAAAAACAGACAGCGCCTCACCAGCTGGTCAGCTTCAAAAAAGTGTTTAATCCGTCACACAGCACGACGTTTCGGTCGTAGTGACTTGAAAAAGGTCACTACGACCGAAACGTCGTGCTGTGTGACGAATTAAACACTTTTTTGAAGCTGACCAGCTGGTGAGGCGCTGTCTGTTTTTTCATTATATGTAAACTGAACTGTGACTGTGAACTGTAACTGACAGAGAAGTTTGAGAAGTAAACACGGTGAACCCTGACTCCGACTCCATCGTATGTTTCTGCCTGCATATGACTCCCTCTAAACAGGTCTGCAGAAGATTCCCACCTGGAGAGCCACAGCTTGCCCGCTCTGAACGCTGGATGAGGATTCCTGCAGCATCAGGATAGTAAGTGCACTGCACCCAGCACAGGCCTGCACCATACCATACACCATAGACTCTATCATCACTGCCCCGGGGAACTCAGTTCTACCCACGGAGAACTATTCCATCCTAGCTGCCATCACATCATCCGGAGGTTCTGCAGCAGCGGTGGTCCCCCATATTGACCACAACTCGTGGGTGGCGTCACGACTGACATTATCCCCTGTAAATATTCCCTTTTCACTGTCAGGCTAGGGACACGGTCCGGACCAGGACCACCCGTGACATCCCCAGTAGCAGGCCCGGTCCGGTACCGAGTACCCCGTCCCATAGTGGGCTCGACATGAAACCTGGCGTCACGAACAGGATGTACCGGTCCAAAAGAATTGGACCCAGTGTGCCTAAATAAGTGTTCTGTACTTTCCCGCCAAAATCTGGGCTTAATGGCGGCCATAGAAGCCTAACGCCATGTGCAGAGGAGGCGTACCCAGACCCCCCATCGTGAACCGGCCCGGTCCAAGGTGCGAAAAGAAGGAACCACCCTGGCTCCCATTAACTCCGGGAGAGCCAGCCATCAATCCCAAAGAAGAGCCTCCTCCCCTAGACCCTCCTACCAATGAGAAGCTGGCGGGAGATGAACAGGAAATCGTCATCAGGAAGAGGCTGGACGAACGACCGGAATAGAAGCAGTCGCCACTGCGAGACATGAGGACGGAAGCAGAGGATGTCCAGGAGAACGCTGCACGCGAGAGACCCGAAGTGATCCCGGAGGGCCCACAGAACGTATTAGTGGAGGAACCCGGCCAGGCAGAGAGCGACGGTGATCGTGATAGAATGGCAGAAGGCGGCAGAGAGCGTCCAGAGACCCGAGACACCAGACGAGGTGTGCTGCGGCTGCTACCTTTGCGGATGACACGGGCCCAGGAGGAGCATAGGACCTGGATTCAAATAGATATCCAGCACCACCAACAGACTTTGACTACGCAACCCAGCTGGGTTGGCGCTACCCATAATCACGCAGTGAGTGAGGAGAGATGCCGCACCGCGACCCTGGTGGATCTGTCTGTGCCCAGAGCTGCACCGCCCCCTTCAACAAGAGAAGCCGACCCACTAGGAGCCTTGCCAGAGGGATACCTGCCGTTACTGGAGCCCCTGATACCAGCACCTATGACGACCGAGGTGAGAGGGGACCAGCTCCTCTGCTGGTGGGAGAAAAATGAGGCTAGCGATGACCTAATGGGCTTCTTAGGAGATCCCGGTGGCCCAGTAGGCCCAGCAGAAATTGTGACACGGGAAGAGTACATACGGCGATGTGTGAGAAAATGGGAAAAAGAGGAAATAGAAAGACAAGTTCAGAAGCAGGTTATGATCGATCGCGCCAAGGAAGCTAAAAATGCAGCTAGATGGGATAAAGAAGTACAGCAATCCCCAAGGCATGAAGGACAAATAGTAAAGATCATTGAGGAGAGGGGCTCTGCCTTTGCCCGTGAACCCGGTGCACAGCGAGATGTATTTATTAATAGGCGAGAAGTAGAAGAGCATTTACCATCAGAGCACCCGGATAGAAAAGTGACGATCGGCGAGTGGCTATCGTACCATAAAGTACAAGGAGAACGTGGCCCATATGGTGTGAAAGTCAAAAGACTCTGCTTTAACGCAACAGAGGAAGATGAGATCCCTGCCTTAGAAGGTCCAGAGTCCATCGCTTATCCAGCTTTGTCAAAATACACGGATTCTGCAACAAACACGGATCATGTGACCATTATTGAGACCGTTCCATCGAAGTCCACGGTGGATGAAGTGACTCAGACTCCAGAGAGTTATCTACTTATAACCGCTTTGCAAGACCTGGAGGTGTACCCCAGAAAGAGAGCACCGCAGACTTTACCCTGGAGGCAAGATAAGAAGTGAAGACCCGGATCCAGAAAGAAGAAGAATTGCAAGTGTGAATGCGATGTAACCCTTGCTGTCCCCATCCCAATCCTGAATGAATGTTAGCCTTTTCCCTTGTCTGTCTTATATGTTTATTGAACAATCGATATAACGGATAATGATGTGATATAAACTTTACTTGTATATAGTTGAGCACCTTGTGTGCTCCCCTTTGGTTTTAAGACCAGCTGTGCACTTAAGAGACTGTGCATTGTACTTTGAAGTGACATGTGAAGTGCTTGTGTGCAGTATGGAAGCACTTGTGCCTTTTAAACTACTCGAGACTTTTTGAACTTTGAAAGCTTTTGCACTTTTTGAAGCTTTTGCATTTTTGAACTGAAACCAGAACTTTTATACTTTTGCTAGAAAGTAATGGCTTTTTATGTGTTATATCTGAAATAAAGTAAATGCGTTGTAGCATTAGACCCAGCAAAGGTCTAGAAGGGGTAGTGAAGTAGATGTACCCATGCACTTGTGAATAAGTTAACTTTATGCAACGTTATAAAAGAATCGTACCTCCCGGACGGGAAGAAACCAAGAATCCTTAATGTATAATGTTGTTATAAAATAAAAATGTTTTCAGGGGGATCCATGGTGGGCAGCGCGAGGACACCCTGGTTTAACTCCGGGAGAATGTGGCGCCCCTGCGGTCAGGAGGCCACAAAGGGAACTGCAGCCAGGAAGGTAGGAAAGACAGTTGAACACCAACATCCTCGCAGCCCGCACAACTCACGTAGCAGTAGAAAGCAGCACCCAACTTGGAGCCTGGGAAATCTAGGCAGGCAAGGAGTGGTGGGTTTAGAGACAGTTGGTGGGCCGACAAGCATGTCAGGTGACAGAGGGTAGATATGGAGCAGGGGGAGGAGAAAGGAGTCAGTAGGCTGGAGTAGGCTGAGCAGCAAAGAAAGAAGCACATGTCCTGGAAGAGTGGGGTGGAAGGAGCGCAGAATCTGGAGAGCCAGTGTGAGCCATAGAAAGAAAGCCCATCCGGAGCAAGCACCCAGGAGTGTGAGGGACGAGAGGACCAGTGACACTGGGTCCTAGAACCACGGCTGAGATGGCAGATTGTAGGCGGAGGAGCCCTCCTATTGAACCCGAAGACACGGTTAGAGAGAGCCTGGTAGAGCCTCACCACCGAGGACAATTGGAGGCTAGGCTAGGAGTAGAGTGTCGGCTCTAAAGGGAACCGTTGCTTCACCTGGAATCCCCAGACAACCGACGGGGGACCTCAGCTACACGTTAGGGTCCCTACCCCAAAGGACAGGCAGCTCAGTGGCAACCCGGAGGGCTCACAGGAGTGCGAGCCACCGCCATACTGTCCGGAGACACACACACCAAGTAACAGAGAACCAAAAGCCTGGAAAGGACAGAGGGACAGAGTGAGGGGTCATAGAAGGAACAATCTGGCTGCAGGGTGTAAAGGAACCCTGAGGGGAGAGTTATGCCCGTGTACAGACTGTAAACTGAACTGTGACTGTGAACTGTAACTGACAGAGAAGTTTGAGAAGTAAACACGGTGAACCCTGACTCCGACTCCATCGTATGTTTCTGCCTGCATATGACTCCCTCTAAACAGGTCTGCAGAAAATTCCCACCTGGAGAGCCACAGCTTGCCCGCTCTGAACGCTGGATGAGGATTCCTGCAGCATCAGGATAGTAAGTGCACTGCACCCAGCACAGGCCTGCACCATACCATACACCATATACTCTATCATCACTGCCCCGGGGAACTCAGTTCTACCCACGGAGAACTATTCCATCCTAGCTGTCATCACATCATCCGGAGGTTCTGCAGCAGCGGTGGTCCCCCATATTGACCACAACTCGTGGGTGGCGTCACAACTGACATTATCCCCTGTAAATATTCCCTTTTCACTGTCAGGCCAGGGACACGGTCCGGATCAGGACCACCCGTGACATCCCCAGTAGCAGGCCCGGTCCAGTACCAAGTACCCCGTCCCATAGTGGGCTCGACATACACATCCATTTAGATGACCCTCTAGCAGTGCTAAGCATTGGATTTGCTCCAGGATTATCTCCGGTCTTGTCTCACATGCTGACTGCAGCATGGCAATGTCTGACTAAATGCTGGAGATCCGAGATTCTACATACTCAAAAGTAAATAATTGCCAGAATTAATTCACATTATCATTATGAATGGTATCTTTCGTCTTCTCTCAAACAACGAGAGTGTATAGGCAGTTTTTGGGACTTATGGTCATCATCAGATTTTGCGTTGACATTATCATAAGTTTTTCTGACACTATTAATTTTGAAAAAAGAAGTGGAGGGCCAGGTTGAGAACCAGGGACCGGCCCTGAAGGTGGTGAGAAGATTCTGTGCTCCAACCACGGAACCGGAGGCCACGAGATCTAGAGGAGCTGTAGCTCACACCCGACCCATCTGCCGAGAAGCCGTACTAGGGTCAGGGGACTTGGTACCAGTCGCCAGAGAAGACTCGTGGTTGCTGGATTGGGGCACTATGTGTGGAGGCGTGAGCAGGAGAGAGGTGGAATAGTTAGTGCTGAGAGAGGAAGAGCAACCCATGAGGAAAGGAACACAAAAGGGGGTGTCCTGGATGAACTTTCCCAGTTCTTGAGGACTATCTGCACTGAGACTTTGCAGGGAAAGTACCCTGTGGCAATGTTGAAGTGAAAAGCTAAGTAAACCGGGTATAGAACTCAGAACTGTGTGTGAGACAGTTTATTTCCTGCCGGTAGACTTATAAGACGCGCAGGTCACAGAAACCGGTCTGCACAGCGCTCTGCTCCTTCTCTCCAGCCACAACAGCCCCCTGGCCTACCATCGCCAAACACTACACTGGTTGCCCTGGGGAACCGCTCTACCCGTGGGGAGCGACACCACCAAGGCTGCAATCCCATCATCTCCAGAGGTCCCACATCGCAGCGTCGCCCATTATTAGCCAAACACCATGGGTGGCGCCATGACAACCATCCCCTAAACCCGTTTCCCTTATCAAAATATATTGATACCATCAGGGCCATGTCACGGGGGTCTCGACCCCCGTGACTCCCCAGCAGTACCGTTGCCCAGTTGTGTCGAGCCCCAGGCCCGGGGGTACTCGGGTATCAGGCTCAGAGGGGTTCATGGGGATGTCACGGGTGGTGGTGCCTGAGCCCTTGGCCTGGGTGACACTTCAATGGATGGTTATGTACAAGGGATAAGAGTTTGTTGTCTCATGACGCCACCTGTAGTACCTGGTGAGTGATCACCAGCGCCGCCACAGTCCTTCGGAGGACGATGGTATTGCAGCAAGGATGGCAAAGCTCCCTACAGGTGGAGCTGGTCCTCCGGGGAAGCGTTGCTGTAAGCAAAAAGGTTGAATTTTTGGTAGCACAAAGACAAGGAAGCAAAGTCACTCTCCCGGGTACTTTACTATAAACAGTCAGCAGCAGTATACAACATCCACAGATCAGCAAGATGTTAAGCAAGCAGGTAGCCCTACGGGTGGCTGCAAGTGGATGCCAGGTGGTATGGAGGTACCCGTGGTATGCCTTAGTTGACGAACCCGTGTCCTCTCTTCCCTACCTAAGATTAGTCCAGACCCATTTATTCCTTGAAGGTACTTTAGGGGCTCCCCTCCCTCGCAGTGAAGAAGCAGGTGGACCACTCCATGTAGCAAAGTGCTGCAGCCAGTGAACAGACGGCAGCAGCCGATTGACGACCTTAGAGCTGGACTCTGGTCGTGTTCTCGGGTCCGGCGTTCCCGTGGTGGACTGGGGAAGTTCCCTGGAGTATGGTTGCTCCATGCTGGGGTTCCCCCTTTGTCTCTCGGGCCCAGACTCATGCGTCAAGCACCCTCTCTCAGGATCCCCTCAGGATCCCCTTTCATCTTTCCTCAGGATCAGCCTGGAGCTGTCCTGTTAGACCTCCCGACTCGCTCCACACTCCTCCTCAACTCAAACTCAACTCTCTTCTAACTGTGACTACTCCCCTAGAGGTGACTATATCCCTCCCAGGAGTAACCTCCCACCACTATTCTAGTGTGGGAGTGCAGGAATGGGTCCCACCCACCAGCCCAGCATCCACTTGCAGTTGGGGAAAATTACACTGCTTTTATGACTGTAATACCCCGATGTGATCCTTGACCATCGGGGGTGTCACAGTTGCTAGTACCCCACGGCCCTGGGGAGGGCGAGTCACTTATGGAAAGGGCATACATATAAAAGTACAATATACATGAACAATATAAGGCACCCAAGGTACAGAAGGAGTGAGGACCCTGCCCACAAGAGCTCACAGTCTACAGGGGACGGGTGAGGATACACTAGGAGAGGGTAGAGCTGGTCAAGCGGTGGTTTGGTGGACTGAGGTTCACTGTAGGTAGTAGGCTTGTCGGAGGAGGTGGGTGTTCAGGTTTCTTTTGATGGTTTCCACAGTGATTGAGAGTCTGAGTGATTGATCAGTAATTGAGGCAGAGAGTTCCAGAATATTGGGGAAGCATGTGAAGAATCTTGAATGCATTTGTGGGAAGAAAAGATTGAGAGGATCGCAGGTTGTGTGAGGGTAAGTACTGGGAGACCATGTCGCTGATGTACAGGAAATCACCAGTAATGGGGCCAGGAGATACACACTGATGGATCCATACCATGTTATGATCAGATTGTCCATGTATCTCCCGTACCATTTCATAGATGACAAAAAAACAATTGCTCATGGTGTGCACAAATCTCTGTTCCCATGCAAATTTGTACAGTATAGGTTGGCCAATGAGACGGAGAATTTTGCCCCCATCAGACTACCACATGTCTGCAGGAAAATCAATTGTCAAATTTGAAATAATTGTCTTTAATAAGTGTTGACTGCCATAAATATAACTCTAACAATGGCATTTGACAGGGGAGAAGGAAAGCTATTTAAAGGCCAGGGGGAGGGGATTGCAGGTGAGTCACACCCAAGCCTCACATCAACTAGAAGCTTAGGACAACACCTTCACACCCAAACCTCATGTAGCTCCTGAAGTAATGCAAACACAAACACACACAGCAGCATCCAGCAGAGTCAGCGTGATCTAAGCGTGTGACTGTGGGTCAACACAGATGGCCGAGTTCATGCATACTACAGCATGGGAATCAGAGGTGAGCTCCAAAGCTTCACTGAGCAGGAGGAATAATTGATTTGCACCCATGCACAAAATCTTTGTGAGTCGGATCTAGGGTCGGACAAAGAATGCAGAGCCTCATTATCAAAATATAACCCCTGTTGTTGGAGACAAAGAAGCTGGTAATGATGAAACTCAGATACCTGAAGCGGACGCCTACATGATTTTGCGGTCAGGTCTCTGAGGGCAAAGAGTGTGACAACACAAAGGGTGATGATGAGGTTCTACATCCCATTTACTTTCAACCCACAGGCAGGCAGTTGATGAACCCAGCAGAGTAGGTGGAAGAAAAGGATGATGAAGCTGACAAGATTAGGTTCCAGCTTCCTAAACAGAGACGGAGTGCTGCAAGCACATCAAGCACTGCGTCCCCAGCCACTCTAACTCTTTACAGAAGCCATGGGGGCTCTGTAGTTTGAATGGGCACTAAGCCCTGCCTAGCCTGGGCCTTTTTCATGATCGCAAAGGATGATCCAACTCCTGTCATCTGCAAAATTTGTAAGCAAAATCTGAGTAGAGGGAAAATATAAAATTTGAGTACTTCATATATGAATGGTCACATGGAGATGCAGTATAAATTACAATAGGAAGTTCACCCTGCTAAAATGCGGCTTACCATCCCTGTCCAACCACCGACCACCCCATCAAGGGCATCTGTGGCTTCCTCATTTTCTGTGCCTATGGGGACTGTTGTCACACAGATATTTGGCTACACAACATCCACCTCTTTGCCCGCAATAGCCAGTGGGATTGACAGGTCATCACCTGTTCTGTAAGTGGGTATGCCAGCTTGTGCTGAGCTCTGTTGAGGTGTTGGTATAGCCAAGCACAGCCTCCATATTATATATACAACACAGCACAGCCTCCAAATAATATATACAGCACTGCCTCCATATTATATATACAGCTGAGCCTTCACATGATATATACTGCACAGCCTCTAAATAGTATATACAGCACAGCCTCCATAGCCCACAGCAGCCTCCATATAACCGAGAACAGCTTCCATAGCCCATTATCAGCCTCTATAGCCCAGAACAGCCTCTTTAGCTTGCAGCTGCCTCCATATACCCCAGCAGAGTGTCCATAGCCCAGAAGCAGCCTCCATGTAGCCCAACACAGCCTCCATAGCCCAACAGCAGCCTCCATATAGTCCAGCAGCAGCAGCAGCCTACACAGCCCAGCAGCAGACCCTATAGCCTAGAACAGCCTCCATAGCCCAGCAGCAGCCTCTATATCCAGATCAGCCTCCATAGTCCAGCAACAGCCTTTATAGCCCAGAACAGCCTCCATAGTCCAACAGCAGCCTCTATAGCCCAGAACAGCCTCCATAGCCCAGAACAGCCTCCATAGCCCAGCAGCGGCCTCTTTATCCAGATCAGCCTCCATAGTCCAGCAACAGCCTTTATAGCCCAGAACAGCCTCCATAGTCCAACAGCAGCCTCTATAGCCCAGAACAGCCTCCATAGCCCAGAACAGCCTCCATAGGCCAGCAGAAGCCTTCAGATAATATATAATATGGTGGTTCTCCTCCTGCTACATCTGTCTTCTGGCCTCATGTTGGTACATATAATCCCCCATCCTGCTGCACACAGTAAAAAAAAATAATTGATCATACTCACCTTCCCTCCGCTCCCCCGGGCCCATGTCCTCCTCAGATGCTGTCCCCTCTGGTCTGTGCTTCCTTCCTCTACGGCTGTGCCAGTGTGATGAGGTCGCAGGGTGATGACTCATCACTCTGCTGCAGTCGGCAAAGGCGGAAGCTCCTCAGCCTCTGGAGCCAGCACATGACTAATTTGAATCACATGAAAATTAGCCATGTGCACTGGCAGCACTGCAGTAGCACTCAGCTGCTGGCTGAGTGTCCCTGATGCACCCATTGTTGTCAGGGCTGCCTGTCCCTGATGGGCTCCTGATCATCCGGGCTGCCTATTCCTGATCACTAGTGGGCCCCCCAGCTGTTCAGGGCCCTGCCCAAATATCCCAAATCTGAATCAATGCTTGAAATACCAGTTGTTAGCGACAAGAGTGTCAATACAACTGAGAGGGTGTCAATTCATCAGTAAGCTAACCCTGCAATAATTTTCAATAAGGTATGCTGAATGTAGGGGTTAAAGCACACTTTCCAGTAAGGAGACACAATTATAATTTATTTCTCAATTGCTGCTTTTTAAAGTTATTTATTCAATGTCCTACTTTACAGTAGCAGTTCCATATTGATGATTACATGTGAGGTAGACTGACATTTTTCCAAGGAATGTAAAAAGATAAACTTGTCTATCTGCTGTATAATGTTATTTAAATTAAAGGAGTTTTTGATATGCTAAATAAAATGCTATAAAAATGCAATAGGAAGAGTATTATCATTCAAAGTGAATTTCTTCAAGTTGTATGTCATTAAAATCTCATCTATAAATATGCCTTGGCAGTCACTTCTTACTTTAGAATTTAGAGAAAAGCGATAAAAAATTAAATAATGACAAAAACAGTCCCAGGACTAAGCTATAAAATAATACAAAACAGAACAAAGCTTCTGGGCCCATGTGAAGGATAAAAAAACTCACCAAATTTGGCCGCTTACAAATATCATTACATTTAGCAGGATACTGTCAGCCACCCTCAAAGGCAACTCATATCTCCCAACACCGATGCTCAATCTCCTACAACCATGGCACGGGGGCGATTGTAGCATCTGCGACCAGCCATGCCACAAGGAGTAGACTGGTGGTATCACCGGACACAAGATCACCACAGCGCGGCAGCCACTCCAAAGTGGAGCATAGTGTCAGAAAACAGCCTATTAATGACACCCAGCTGTTAAACAAGGCACCAAAATATGCAACACAAGTGACTGACGCCCCCTAGAGGGCCCAGCCGCAAACTGCAGAAGGATAAACAAATGCAATAAAATACTATAGATGAGAGTGAGGTGTTAGTTTGAAATTTTGGACCAAAATAACGTAAGCTCGTAGCCCCCTTCACAGGTCCTCACGCCTACGAGTACCTAACCATATGTTTTACCATATGTACAATTTAATTCAGAAAATTCACCGAAGGGTTACATAACTAATAGAGAGAAAAAAACTCACCAAATTTGGCCGCTTACAAATATCACGGCATTTCTGAATTAAATTGTACTGTCACTCCAGGTGACATCGTCGGCGATTTTGCAGGCGACGCAGGGGCGTGGCCTATCATCAGCGTCATCGCCGGCGAGTCGCCCTGTGTAAAGTGGCGATTTTGCGCTGAAAAATCGTCTGAGAGTGGTTACCTGGTTTCACATCACTGCTGTGAAACCAGCCAACCACTCTCAGGCGATGTGTAAGCATCGCCCCGTCTAACATCTAACATCAATGGCGTCAATGGCGATGTTACAGACGATGGGAGCCATAGGCTCCCATGTTACAGGATCCCTGCTGGGGTTTCTAGACACCCCAACAGTGACGTCGCCTGAAACATCGCCAAAGCATCGCCAAAGGTATTGCAGCGTGTAAACACGCGACGCTGGCGGGGTGCCAAAAATGTGCCCTCTCCTGTGCGTCGCCTGCGATATCTCCTGGTGTGACGGTACCCTTAGTCCTACAAGCAATACGGCCCCCCGATAAAAAATTTTTTCGATGTACGGCCCACCAACCCAGCTGAGTTTGAGACCCCTGGACTAATACTTCATGTTTTCTTTACTAGGTTTGTTTCATAGTACTTTGGCTCCCTCTTGTGGCTCATGTTTTGTTCACAGTTTTTTATACATATGATTCTCCTCCCCTTTGCAATGCATTATGGTAGTTCAGTCTCCATTTTCCCTCCATCTGCATTCAAAAAGAGACCCTCCATTTCATCCCTCTTGCGATCACATTGCTGGTGAGAATTTATGCTTTCTGCAACCATTTACTGACTAAACTCCAGTTTAGTGAGTTGTATCGTAGGTGTAGGTTATCGTCTGCTAGATATTCCATGCATGTTGTATAACTATCTGTAATATGTATTTTCTGCTGTATCATTCATGCACTGATTGTATGTATCCCTATTGTCCCCAGTTTCACTATATTATTCTACTAAGTGAATTAACATCTCACATATTTATCAAACCCATTTGGAATCAGGTAATCAAAAAGTCCGAAGGACACAGGAATGAATTTATAAAATATACACAATCTTTATTAAGGATTATCAATACAAGTTTAAAATCCTTCTGAGTAATATCAAAAATAACAAGGTGAATAATAGGACCATACGTATAAACAAGAGTCACTGGATATTAATGGGTAACTAGAACCAGTGCTATATCCGGTGGTTGTATAGATAGGGACAGTCCAGTGACCAAAAAGAAGGCATATATAAGGACAGTACCTACTTGGTTTACATATCATAAACCCGGATTTTTCCAGATTTTTTGTATATAACTACACTTAGCACAATATATGGTGAGTAGATGTTCATCTAACAAGTGCCTGTCCCTGAAGATTCAGTCAGGTTCAGGTCACCAATCTAGACATTTTACATCACAATTATTATCTCATCAAATGTTTGCATATACAATTGGAACCTTTTCCTGGGTATCAACCAGTGTTTTGGCATTTAGACTCTCACATTAGTGTCTTATATCCCATATGATCAAACACAATCTCAGGATGTGCTTATGTTTTATACTACATGAGGGTCAGTGGTGGGGATGAGGGTATGGCACAACCACTATACCATTGCTAAATCCCCTCCACCTATACTCCACAGCATTCACTATTGCACATCTGAGTTGTGGGATCAGAATATACACATACAAATAATGAATCTCGAGCAGTCATCATGCCACATACACCGTATACATGTAAGCGCTTTAGGACTATGTCCACATACCTCCTAGATCGTTAATGTCGGTCAGGCTGGACCTCCACCTTACCCTGACGCGTTTCGTCAAGAGACTTTCTCAAAGGGTAGTGTGCCCTTTGAGAAAGTCTCTTGACGAAACGCGTCAGGGTAAGGTGGAGGTCCAGCCTGACCGACATTAACGATCTAGGAGGTATGTGGACATAGTCCTAAAGCGCTTACATGTATACGGTGTATGTGGCATGATGACTGCTCGAGATTCATTATTTGTATGTGTATATTCTGATCCCACAACTCAGATGTGCAATAGTGAATGCTGTGGAGTATAGGTGGAGGGGATTTAGCAATGGTATAGTGGTTGTGCCATACCCTCATCCCCACCACTGACCCTCATGTAGTATAAAACATAAGCACATCCTGAGATTGTGTTTGATCATATGGGATATAAGACACTAATGTGAGAGTCTAAATGCCAAAACACTGGTTGATACCCAGGAAAAGGTTCCAATTGTATATGCAAACATTTGATGAGATAATAATTGTGATGTAAAATGTCTAGATTGGTGACCTGAACCTGACTGAATCTTCAGGGACAGGCACTTGTTAGATGAACATCTACTCACCATATATTGTGCTAAGTGTAGTTATATACAAAAAATCTGGAAAAATCCGGGTTTATGATATGTAAACCAAGTAGGTACTGTCCTTATATATGCCTTCTTTTTGGTCACTGGACTGTCCCTATCTATACAACCACCGGATATAGCACTGGTTCTAGTTACCTATTAATATCCAGTGACTCTTGTTTATACGTATGGTCCTATTATTCACCTTGTTATTTTTGATATTACTCAGAAGGATTTTAAACTTGTATTGATAATCCTTAATAAAGATTGTGTATATTTTATAAATTCATTCCTGTGTCCTTCGGACTTTTCCATTATTCTACTAAGTATAATAAAAAGCACAGACTTCATCACATTCTCCTTATTGAACTCAGTGTATCGGTTTATCTGCTTGTTTACCTTCATGAGCCCTAGGCCCATTTGGTTACAGCAGAACAAGCTCTCATTAAAAGTTATGTGTACAAGGGTAAGGCAAGGTAAGGTAAGGGTAAGGTATTTCACACATCCGAGCAAAACAGGCACATGTGAGACAGGCCATTTTTGGGGGTGGTGTCAAGCATCGTGTGACATACGTGTGCTGTCTATCTGCTATCCAGATAGCACACGGGCAGCCTGTCATTTCATACTCACCTCCCTCCAGTGTTGCCTGTTCCTTTCCTGTTCCTCTCCCTTCCTGAGCCGCTGCAGCTCTTAGAGCAGTGAATATTAGATGAGACTAATGAGTGGCACCGAAAGTGAGAGGAATAGGCAGCGCTGGGAGGTGAGCACGAAACTCTTTGTTTTTTAACTTACAAATTTTGGTTCTGTTCCTTGCACACGGATGTCACATGGATGACATCCAAGTGTGGGATGTTTTTATATGGACCCATTGACCTGAATGGGTCCGTGGATCTGTGCTTCTGCAGAAAAACAGACATGTTGCCATGTGGAGCAAACTAACACACATCTGGTCCACACGGCAACACGGACCGGGCTGAATAATGCACATCTTAAGGGGGCAATGGAGGATCATGTGTCCCCATATGTTCGTGCTTCCGGCATGTGTCGGCATGGACAGCATACGTGCCGTAGGCACGGATGTGTGAATCAGGCCTAAAAGTCAGTAACATGATCAGAGTCTGATGGGCCTCGGTGAAAAATCTGGACCTGGCCCACACCCACCCCACATGTTGACCAGATGTATGGGTCCTTATAGCCTTCTAAATTCTATAAGGACATTTAAGTCCCCAGCCCATTATGCAGTAATGTCTTGCATCCTGGGCATATCTTGCTATATTTGTTTTCCATACTGGTATATATGTTCCTCATCATGGGATTTTCCTGGTATATATGTTCCTTAACCCACAACCATGCTGGTATGTAAATTCTCCATCCTTGGCTCATCCTCGTATATAGGTTTACCATCTTGGTATATAAATTCCTCATTCTGTGCCCATCCTGGTGTATATGTTCATTATCCTGGTATATATGTTGCCCATTCTTCTATATATGTCCCTCATATTGGTGTATATAGTCCCCATCCTGGTAAATATATTCCTTATTTTGGGCCCATCCTGGTATAAACGTTTCTCATTCTGTGCCCATCCTGGTGTATATATTCCCAATTATGTATATATACAGTAAATATGTCTCCCATCCTGAGCTCATAATGGTATATATGTTTCCCATCCTGGTATATTATATTTTTCATCCAGGGCCCATTCTAGTGTGTATGTTCCCCACCCTGGTATATATGTTCCTCATTCTATTCACCTCCTGATGTACCTTATATATTTGATACCCTGGCATATATGTGGCTCCTCTTGGTATATATGTCCCCCATCCTGGTGTGTATGTTACCCTTCCTGGTATATATGTTCCTCATATATGTTTCTTATCCATCGCCCATTCTAGTGTAAATGTTCCTCATCTCGGTATATATGTGGTTCATACTGGCATATATGTCCCTCTTCCTGGTGTATATTTTCCCCATCTTGACCACAACCTTGTATATGTGTTAACATCCTGGTATACATGCCACCCATATTGGTACATATGTTCCCCATCCTAGTATATATGTCTCCAATTCTGTTAAATATGTTGCCCTTCCTGGGTCCCTCCTGGTATACAGTATATGTTCCCATTCTGGTATATATCTCTCCCATCCTGTTATATATGTCCCCCATATATACCAGGATGGTCTATAATTGGCCAGTAGTTTGTAGTGCTGTGGAGGGACCTAGTGGGTCTCTGAGCATCAATACAAACCAACTCAATGTGCGTCCAAAGATGCACATCCATCTTTAATATTCTCTGCCACAGGTGGGCCCCCTGCAGCACAGTTTCGATCAATTATGCCTCTTGAAGTAAGGTTTGTGATCGTTACACCCCTGGAAAAAGTAATGAAGGCATAAAAGAAAGAAAAATACAGTCTCAGGAGGAGCAAAAAAACAACATTATTATTATGGCTCTGCTCCATGTTATTATCTGATAACCTCTTCCCCATCTGACCACCATCTACTTACCTTCTCATCCTTGTCCTCCCCATCTGCCACACATGTCCACCAACTTACACACCCTCGCAGAAACCTCACACACGTTGACACTCATGGCGGGTTTACACGTCGCGATATCGTAGTACGATTTCAATCAAAAGTCACGTGGTTCAATCGTCGGAGCCGAAATCGTTCCTGCGTTGTATGGTGTGAACGTCCAATAAGATGCAGGAATGATGTCAATGCGATATCGGGGATTGAATGAGCGTGCTATTCAATGCTCCGATATTGCATAGCGATTGAAGCCGGATCGTGCTGTGTAAACGCCCAATTACGATGCGATTTGATACGTCACCCATTCACTCCCATGTTAAGTATGCGATCCTGGGTTGAGAGGCGGAGACATCGCACGGACGTTGTATTCCGATATCGCAGCGTGTAAACATTCAATGCGATGCGGGAGAAACGTGCACTAAATGCGCGCTCCCGCACCATTGAACTGCGATATCGGAACGCGATTGAAGCGTGTAAACCCACCTTCACATACTCTCTGACATTATTCTACCACTATCCTTCATGTCCTCACTCCACGACACAGATAACGCCACAGCTTTCTACAATTCTACACACACAGCAGTGATTGATGCAGTTGACCCTCTCGTTCACGGCAAAACATGACAAATCAACAGAAAACCCTGGCACACAGACACCACTAAAAAGCTGCAGCGAGAGTCTAGGGTTGATGAGCAGAGCAGAAAGAAAACACATTCACAAGAAGACTACACAACATTCAAACAAGCACTTCTCAAATTCAATTCAGCACTCACCATCACTAATCAAAATTACTTCATTATCCTCATATTCTCCTCTCCTTATCCCACAACCCCAGGCAGTTATTCAACACACTTAACTCCCGCCTTCGCCTCCCATTGCCCCCCTACATCTCGTATCTCTGCAGAAAACTTTGTAACACACTTCACCAACAAGATCAATCAGATTAGGCAAGTTTTACAACCCAACCACCACAACCCCTATGTATACCAGACCACTCCCCTACATCACTAACCCTTCTCCCCTCCCTCATCGAAGGAAAACTTGCACACCTCCTCTCCAAATTACACCTCACCACTTGTGCATTGGACCCCATCCCTTCCCACTTCCTCCCCAACCTTACTACCGTGCTTATCCCAGCCCTAACCCACCTCTTAAATCTATCACTAACCTCCAGTACCTTTGCGTCCGCTTTCAAACACGCAACAATTACACCTGTCTTGAAGAAGCCATCTCTCGACCCGAACTCCACATCCAGCTACCCCCCATATTGCTGCTCCCATTCGATTCCAAACTTCTTGAAAAGCACATCCACACTGTACTTTCCTCCTACTTCTAATCCAATTCTCTCTTTGACAACCTTCAATCTGGCTTCAGCCCCCACCACTCCACCGAAACTGCCTTAACCAAAATTGCTAACAACCTGCTTACTGCCAAAGCTAATGGACACTTGTCCATCCTCCTACTTCTTGACATGTCCTCTGCATTCGACACAGTCGACCACTGCCTCCTATTACAGATCTGCTCTTTTACTGGTATCACTGACCTCGCCCTTTCCTGGATCTCAGCCTACCTTTCCAACCGCACATTTAGTGTCTCCTATTCCAACACTATCTCCTCACCCAATCCCCTCAGTGTTGGGGTCCCCCAGGCTCTGTCCTGGGACCTCTTGTTTTTCCCATTTTTACCCTTGGCCTAGGACAACTCATGGATTCTAGTACCACTTGTACGCTCATGACACTCAGATCTACCTCTCTGGCCTAAACGTCACCTCTCTGATGTCCAGAATTCCAGAGTGTCTGGTCTGTCAGCCATATCCTCCTTCTTCTCTTCTCGCTTTCTTAAACTAAATTTAGACAAAGCTGAACTTATCATCTTTCCCGCATCTCGCGCACCTCCCTTAGCTGATCTACCTATCATAATAAATTATATCACACTTTGCCCTGTACCTGAAGTCTGCTGCCTTGGAGTAATCTTTGACTCTGCCTTATCCTTCAAACCACACATTCAAGCTCTCACCACCTCCTGCCTCCTCCAACTCAAAAATATTTCCAGAATCCGTCCCTTCCTCAACCTTCAATCTAATAAACTACTAGTGCATGCCCACATCATCTCCCATCTTGGCTTCTGCATCCAACCTCCTCCTCTGTGGCCTCCCTGCTAACACTCTTACACCTCTCCAATCTGTCTTTAACTCTACTGCCTGATCAATCCACCTCTCTCCTCACTGCTCCTCCACTTCTCCCCTCTGCAAATCCCTCCACTGGCTCCCAATTCCCCATCGTATCCAATTCAAACTACTAACATTTACTTACAAAGCCATCCACAATCTGTCCCCCCATATATCTCTGAACTAATCTCCTGATATCATCCAACTCGTAATCTTTGATCCTCCCAAGACCTCCTCCTTTCCTCCATACTTGTGTGTTCCTCATCTAACTGCCTGCATGACTTCAACTGAGTATCCCCCATCCTCTGGAATTCTGCACCTCAAAACGTCCTACACTCTACACTCAGAACCTTACACTCGGAACCTTCAAGCGGAACCACAAAACTCATCTCTTCAGAACTGCCTACAGCCTGCAATGACCACAGTGCCACCTCACCACCACTGGACCTTGCGCTCCACCACCACTGGACCCAGCACTCCACCACTACTGGACCAGGCGCTCCACCACCAGCCGAGTAGACTCAACCAGGGCCGTATTTGCCCTTAGGCACTTGTAGGCACGTGCCTAGGGCGGCGTCATTCAGGGGGCGGCGCCTGAGCGTGTTTTATTTATTTACTTTTTTTTTTTTCCGGGCACCGGCCGTGCCGGGTGTTTTGCTCCGACCCCCCTCCCCCCTGTCATTAGGCCCGCCATCGCTCCCGCCCACCCACCTCAGCCTGCTGTGCTGCTGCCATCCGGCATCCAGCGGGCGCTGAAAGGACGAGGAGGAGGACTGGTGCGGGGATCAGCGATGCAATCTGTATTGCTGTCTGCTGCACAGACATCGGGCAGTCACCGCTGGGCTGAGCAATCAGGTGGAGAGGGGTGGGGCTCATTCATATCACTGCTGCCTGACATCATGTACCTTATATGCGGGCTCAAGTCTGCAGGGGGCTGTCAGCTGAGGACACGGCTGACAGTTACATAGTGTGGGATAAGAGGCAGAAGAAGGGTTAAATGTGTTTGGCATGAGATGGGTTAACTTCTGTACGGACAGAGGCACACTGCGTTGTGCTTACAGGACCTGTGATGATGTCACATGAGGGGAGGAGTCAGGGGTCACATGATCAGCTCCTCAGTGTATGCAGGACTCTGCTGTGCTGGTTGTCATGGTGATGGTTTAGGTAAAGTATATGTGTGGGGTCAGGAGGGATTTACTGTGTGGATGTAGCAGAGCCGAGTGTGTACGAGGTGTACGGAGCGGAGCCGAGTGTGTACGAGGTGTACGGAGCGGAGCCGAGTGTGTACGAGGTGTACGGAGCGGAGCCGAGTGTGTACGAGGTGTACGGAGCGGAGCCGAGTGTGTACGAGGTGTACGGAGCGGAGCCGAGTGTGTACGAGGTGTACTGAGCGGAGCCGAGTGTGTACGAGGTGTACTGAGCGGAGCCGAGTGTGTACGAGGTGTACTGAGCGGAGCCGAGTGTGTACGAGGTGTACTGAGCGGAGCCGAGTGTGTACGAGGTGTACTGAGCGGAGCCGAGTGTGTACGAGGTGTACTGAGCGGAGCCGAGTGTGTACGAGGTGTACTGAGCGGAGCCGAGTGTGTACGAGGTGTACTGAGCGGAGCCGAGTGTGTACGAGGTGTACTGAGCGGAGCCGAGTGTGTACGAGGTGTACTGAGCGGAGCCGAGTGTGTACGAGGTGTACGGAGCTGAGATATGTGTGTATGAGGTGTACAAAGCTGAGATGTGTGTACAATGTGTGCGGAGCGGAGCCGTGTGTGTACGATATGTACTGAGCGGAACCGTGTGTATGAGGTGTACAATGTGTACAGAATGGAGCCGCGTGTGTACGATATGTACAGAGAGGAGCTATGTGTGTATGATGTGTACAGAGCGGAGCCGCATGTGTACAAGGCATGCAGATCATAGCCACGTATGTACACGGTGTATGGAGCTTAGCCATGTGTGTGCAAGGTGTACGGAGTGGAGCTGCGTGTGTACGAGGTGTACGGAGCAGAGCCGCGTGTGTACGAGGTGTACGGAGCGGAGCCGCGTGTGTACGAGGTGTGCGGAGCGGAGCCGCGTGTGTGCGAGGTGTGCGGAGCGGAGCCGCGTGTGTGCGAGGTGTGCGGAGCGGAGCCGCGTGTGTGCGAGGTGTGCGGAGCGGAGCCGCGTGTGTGCGAGGTGTGCGGAGCGGAGCCGCGTGTGTGCGAGGTGTGCGGAGCGGAGCCGCGTGTGTGCGAGGTGTGCGGAGCTGGAGCCGCGTGTGTGCGAGGTGTGCGGAGCTGAGCCGCGTGTGTGCGAGGTGTGCGGAGCTGAGCCGCGTGTGTGCGAGGTGTGCGGAGCTGAGCCGCGTGTGTGCGAGGTGTGCGGAGCTGAGCCGCGTGTGTGCGAGGTGTGCGGAGCTGAGCCGCGTGTGTGCGAGGTGTGCGGAGCTGAGCCGCGTGTGTGCGAGGTGTGCGGAGCTGAGCCGCGTGTGTGTGCGAGGGTGCTGTGCGGAGCTGAGCCGCGTGTGTGCGAGGTGTGCGGAGCTGAGCCGCGTTTGTACGGTGCAGAGCTGGGAGTGTACTAGGTGTATAGAGCAGAGCTGCGTTTGTATAGGTCATACAAAGCAGAGCTGCGTGTGTATATGTCATGCGGACAGATCTGTGTGTGTACTAGGTGGAGGGCTTTGTGGGGGGCATGATAATACTTGGAGGGGTGTGAGGAGCCTTTATGCAGGACTGTTTGAGGGTTGTGTTGGGGGCTATTATACAGTGTGAAGAGGTGTAGGGGCCATTGTACTGTATGTATGTCCATTACACTGCAAGGAGGGCTATATGGGGGTCACAGTTGGAGATCATACTGTGCCAGTGTAGTTGAGGGGCTTACAGTAGGGTCATCATACTGTGCGTATGGAGGAAATCACTGTGGGGGCATCATACAGTGTTTGGGGGGCACTTTTGTTGGCATCACTCTTTATGGGGGTAATGAAAGGGGAATCCAGGGGCTTCAATAGGAGGAATATTACTTTGCAAGGGCTGCAAAGTTGTGAGATGTGTTATGTGACCCAGGCAAATATTTTTTGGGGGGGCAATAAGAACTTCTACTAAGGTGTCCCATTATTTCTCTGTAGGCCCCTGGTGCAGGATGCATTGTCACTCTGCTGCAGGACTGATTGGCATGCCATATGGGGGAGGGGCAGCCCATAGAGCTGCAGCATGACAAATGGGAGGGGGACGGCCCACAGACCTGCAGCATGGGCTGTGGAGTCGGAGTTGGAGCCCATTTTGGTGGAGCCAAAATGGACCGACTCCTAAAATATATAACAAATTGGGTGCAGTCATCTGTTTTTTGCTCCATTTTGCATGCAAGTGCTATGCGAGTGTCCAACATTTTTCTCAGCTCACATCCTTTTGACATCCGCATGCAATCAGTTTTTCTTTCTCAGCAGCTTTTACTGTACAATCATTTACAGGAACATTTTTTCCAGTTGTCTGAGCTGCAGAACGAGAATATATCAGTGAAAATAATGGATGCCTCTCGGATGGTCCGTTGGCGGTCCATGATTTTGTCGGACCCATAGACTTGCATTGACGAGTCTCACGCATGAATCGCGGACTGTAGCAGCATGTTGCGACTATTTTCTCATCCAAACTCTGGATGAGAAAAAAGCATCCGACACTCGTCATTGTGCTCTCAGACACTGAATAACATTGGTCCGACCGCAATACGATAAAATCACACATTGCACTCGTCCGAGTTTCACGCCAGTGAGTCCGTACCCTAATAATAAAATCTATATAGTAATCCTATGTTTATGGCTCAGTTAGTACAGCTCAGTTAGTACACTCCATACTTCTTGTTATTAACCAGTTAATGCTCTCTTGTCCACCACACTGCAGTGTCAAAAGAGGACGACAGCGACAGAGGCAGCAACATGGCATCAGAGAGCCCCTGACCTCGAAATAGAAGATCCTCAGAACCCGGTATTGTGACATAATATAAGAATAAGATTTTTTTGCATTTATAGTACACTATGAACTCCACAGCACTTTACATACATCAGTAATGCTGTCCGCATTGGTTCTCATAATGTGAACATCCGATCAGCATGTCTCTGTAGTGTGATTGGGCAAAACTGCAAACCTTTTATATGTGCCACATGGAATGGGGAGGGAGAAGCTGCAAGGATGGGGGGAGAAGCTACATGAAACTTGGGGGGATTGTCCGAGATGTGGGGGCGGGGCTGCGACGGGTGGGGGCAAGTGACCGCTGACAGTGCCTAGGGCAGCAGGAACTGCAAATACGGCCCTGGACTCAACTTACTGTTTCCCTCCCCATTGCCCTGTAGAATGTAAGCCCGCAAGGGCAGGGTCCTCTGTACCAGTCTGTCACTGTTAGTTTGTTCATTGTATTTTTAACTTGTTTGTTATTGTATATTTAACTTGTTTGTATGTATCCTTTTCCCATGTACAGCACCATGGAATCAATGGTGCTCTATAAGTAAAAAATAATAATAATAATAATAATTATAATAGTTCAGCTGCCAGGGAAAGTGTTAAGCCTCTTCAAAACACAAAAGCCCTTTTGAGGGCTTCCTCAAGTGTACCTCAGTGACAGTGTAGATTAGGAAGGGAGAGATATTGGAGCAGGGAGATTTGAAAGGATCCGTTCATCAAATGCCTAATACCACCAAAGCAAGAGCTCTTTTGAGAGCTGAAGAGATACAGTACAGAGTTAGGCTGTGGTCACAGTTGACATGCGTTTTTTTAGTGTCTTTTAAAAACTCATGCGTTTTAACATGCGTTTTGTCATGTCAGCATGAGTTTTTTTAAGGTGTGTGATGGCTCCTTGCGTTTTTGGCTGCGTTTTTAAATCTGCACCCAAAAATAGTGCATGTAGTATTTTTTGGTGCGTTTTGAAAAACGCATGCGTTTTTGTAGGAAACGCATGCGTTTTTATAACATGGGCCTCTATGGAAAACGCATGCAAAAACGCATGGTACATTAGTACCTTTTAGGCTGTGTTCACACGTTGCGTATTTTTACGCGCGCGTATTTCTACGCGCGTAAAAATACGCGACTGCGTTTTTTTACGCGCGTATTTCCAGTGCTTATAATGGGGCCTATGGAAAATATGCGTGTAAAAAACTGGAAAGAATTGACATGTTCATTTTTTTACGCGCGTATTTTTACGCTGCGTAAAAATACGCGACGAGTGAATGGCAAAAGTGAATGTCCATTGACTTTGCTAGGAAATACAGATGCACATTCTTCTGGAGAAAATACGCGCGTAAAAATACGCGTCAAAATACGCACTGTGTGAACGCAGCCTTAGTGCCATTCAAAAACGCATGCGTTTCCCATAGGAGCCCATGTTAAAAAAACGCATGCGTTTTTTTAACATGGGCTCCTATGGAAAACGCATGCATTTTTGAATGGCACTAATTGTACATGCGTTTTTGCATGCGTTTCCCATAAGGCCCCTTATTAAAAAACGCATGCGTTTTTGGAAATGCACCAAAAACGCATGGTACTGTCACACATGCTTTTTTGCTATTAGGGCATGCGTTTTTTAACATGGGGGCCTATGGGTTTGTTTTTTTTACATGTCTTTTTGAAAACGCAGGTCTCCAAAAACGCTTGTGAAAAATGCAACTGTGACCCCAGCCTTAGACTACAGGGAGGGCAAGTGACTGGAGCAGGGTCCATGTCCAGCAGGGTCAACTTTAAGCGGCAGTACTCCAAAAATTGCTACTGCCTGCTACTAACCTCAAAGCAGTGCATTTAATCTACTGGTGCTTCTGTCAACATTTTGAAAAGGCGATTTGCCCAATGCAAATAGCAGTAGTCCAAAAGTTGCTAGCAGTGCATTTAATCCGCTGGTGCTTCTGTCCACATAACAAAAAGGCGGTTTGCCCAACGCAAAACAGTAGTACTCCAAAAATTGCTACTGCCTGCTACTAACCATGCAGCAGTGCATTTAATGTGATGTTGCTTCTGTCCACATTTTAAAAAGGTGATTTGCCCAGCGCAAAACTGCAGTACTCCAAAAATTGCTACTGCCTGCTACTAACCTCGCAGCAGTGCATTTAATCTGCTGGTACATTTGTCCACATTTTAAAAAGGTGATTTGCCCAACGTAAAGCAGCAGTACTTCAAAACCTGATATTGCCTGCTACCAAGCAGACAGCAGGCCATGTTACCCAGTGTTTTTTTAGGGTGACATTTAGGTAGGATTGTGCCACCAAATGTTCACAAATGATTATAGTCCTATTGTGCTTTTAAAATCCAAAGCAGTACTGCTCCCATGTAATGTTGTTTGTCAGTAACCACACATTACTCAGTGTTCCCCCTGTCAGTTTTGGGGGTCACATTTTTCTAAACACCACAAGTTTATATGATATACATCCACTGTCCAATGCTAAATGTTTGTTGTGTATGTGCAACTGCAGGTTGTATGCAGGTGGCATCAGATCCTGCTTACTGGACAGCATATTGGGAAGCAGGTAACACAGGTTAATTGCCAGTGGTTTGTCAGTCATAAACAGTTTTGTTTTGTACACGTTCCAGCAACTGAGTGTGGTGCTGCATATGTCAGCAGTATTTTGAGAATGCTAACAGAGGTATTTTTTTATTTAAACTTTTTTTGGTGGATGAATTGATACCACTTTGGTGAAATGTGGGCATGCTTTTTTCAAATGGGCAGACATTTCTTGTGGTGTGTGTGGGTTGTGTGTTTTGCGATTTTAAGTTAGGCTCTCTGAGCATTATGCCTACACCTGTTACTCATTTCCGTATTCATGATTAACGTTAAAGCTATGGATTGGTGATACCAATATCATAACAACATTGATTTGAATGTGGTTGAGTATTTCATTGACTTTTATGCCAATATAGTGGGCAAAACAAACACAATCCCCACAAGGTTTGGTCATCTGTACTTCACATCATTTTTAAAAGTTAACTGTTTTGGGAAATTTAAGTTGTGTTGCTGTTATTTGGAGGGATTACATTACAAAATAGGTATACATCTAGTCCCTCTTAAATTTAATCAGAGTAAGTCTGCATGAATTTTCCATGGAGAGTCATTTTTGCCCCACCATAACAGAACACACGCTCTGACATGACACCAGCAGCGGGGCAGGCAAGCACCTCCAAGGTGTATAAGGATAGGTCAGGTGAAGTGTTAAGCTTGGACACACAATAATTAAAGGGAAGTTAATCATCATGAATGATGCAGTTATGGTCAGTTAAATATCCCTTTAACATCTTGCTCAACTTCTATCTCCTTGGCATTGTTATAGGTACAGATAGAAAATGTCCCAGGTTGTGCACATTTCCATTTAATCCTTGCTGCTGAAAAAAGCCCATACGTCTGCCACCAGCGTTGTCAGAGGGTGATGTTTTCAACAAGTGATGTACAACGGCACCTCTTGAAGGACTTCATTGTGCAAGCCTTTTGTGACTCAGAAAGGTGAGAAGAAATTTTCTCCTTGCAGCGTCGGTCGAGAAAGGTGATTATCCAATATAGGTTGTTGGTGAAAATGTGTATCACGTGAGGGTCTTAAGACATACACCTGCACACGAACTGTGTCATGTGGGCCAACCTTCAAACAGGCAAAGATTCTGTGTCACCAACACAAGAAACAATACCCATCCTCTCCTCACGCTGCCTCGCCCTCCACCTGCTCCTCTCCTGCCTATCCAAGCTGGGGTTGGGAGTCCCCTCTTTAGCAATAGCAGTCTTCTTGGTAGTAGAGAAAAACAAGCCCTCTCCCTCCTCATCCCCCTCATCATCACTAAAGGTACCTTTACACGCCGCGACGGCAGGCTGGATACATCCCGCTACTTCACGTGCACGAGCACGCTCAAACGGTTACAAACGGTCAACGCATCACCTTTACACGCCGCGACAAGATGCGCTACGCCACGCTACATCTATAGCTAGCTACCTCGCCGGGTGTCTCAAGTAGCCATCTGTAGCTCATTTACACACCGCTACAACCAGCTACTATGGGCGTACCTGGTGCAGCAGGGACAGCACATAGGCGTGCTACAATTGTGGATTACGAGACGTCCGTACGCTGATAGGACAAAGCAATAATACCATGATTGGCCAGGCATCGCAGGAGGCTGATTAATACTTGACGCTCGAGCAATTGTGTAGTGTGACTCGTCAGCTCCTTAAATATGCCGCCCTGTGCGCCGACAACCAATCGGACCGCACCATCTTCCACCAATGATCGCAGATGGGGCGCGGTAACTCGGAGCCTAGGTGACGCCTTAGCTACATTGCAGCTACATCGCAGGCTGTCCCGAGTTCCCTTCCGTTGCTTCTTTACACGCCGATACAGCTCGCTACCATCGGCGTTGTAGCCATCAGTTTTCGAGCAGAGCTAGGAAACAGATGTATCTGTTGCCGGCTGTATCGTCACGTCTTCAGACGCCGCTACGACGGGCTACATTGGCGCTACAAGCTACATTTGTAGCCTGTAGCGGGATGTATCCAGCCTGCCGTCGCGGCGTGTAAAGGTACCTTTAAGGACGCACGCTCAAACGGTTACAAACGGTCAACGCATCACCTTTACACGCCGCGACAAGATGCGCTACGCCACGCTACATCTATAGCTAGCTACATCGCCGGGTGTCTCAAGTAGCCATCTGTAGCTCATTTACACACCGCTACAACCAGCTACTATGGGCGTACCTGGTGCAGCAGGGACAGCACATAGGCGTGCTACAATTGTGGATTACGAGACGTCTGTACGCTGATAGGACAAAGCAATAATACCATGATTGGCCAGGCATCGCAGGAGGCTGATTAATACTTGACGCTCGAGCAATTGTGTAGTGTGACTCGTCAGCTCCTTAAATATTCCGCCCTGTGCGCCGACAACCAATCGGACCGCACCATCTTCCACCAATGATCGCAGATGGGGCGCGGTAACACGGAGCCTAGGTGACGCCTTAGCTACATTGCAGCTACATCGCAGGCTGTCCCGAGTTCCCTTCCGTTGCTTCTTTACACGCTGATACAGCTCGCTACCATCGGCGTTGTAGCCATCAGTTTTCGAGCAGAGCTAGGAAACAGATGTATCTGTTGCCGGCTGTATCGTCACGTCTTCAGACGCCGCTATGACGGGCTACATTGGCGCTACAAGCTACATTTGTAGCGGGATGTATCCAGCCTGCCGTCGCGGCGTGTAAAGGTACCTTTAAGTACACAATTGCTCGAGCGTCAAGTATTAATCAGCCTCCTGCGATGCCTGGCCAATCATGGTATTATTGCTTTGTCCTATCAGCGTACGGACGTCTCGTAATCCACAATTGTAGCACGCCTATGTGCTGTCCCTGCTGCACCAGGTACGCCCATAGTAGCTGGTTGTAGCGGTGTGTAAATGAGCTACAGATGGCTACTTGAGACACCCGGCGATGTAGCTAGCTATAGATGTAGCGTGGCGTAGCGCATCTTGTCGCGGCGTGTAAAGGTGATGCGTTGACCGTTTGTAACCGTTTGAGCGTGCACGTGAAGTAGCGGGATGTATCCAGCCTGCCGTCGCGGCGTGTAAAGGTACCTTTAATGTTGCCTCAGAATATTGGCTGGGCTGGGTAGTATCACCCATTGGGAAATCTTGATCCATAGCCACATATTGGTCATTCAAAACTTACTCTTTGAGATTATGCAGTGATTGTTTCAAAAGACAGAGCAGCGGGATGGATACGCTGATAATTCCCTGACAGATCACCACACACGAGCTTGGTCATGAACTTCACATATGTAATCCATCCACAACCAATTGGGAATTGTTGTGTGGAGTGTGAGTCTCAATATATTGGGCATGTTGAAGCTGATATTCAGCTACAGCTCTCTGCTGCTCAATAATCCTCGACAACATATGATATGTTCTGTTCAACCGCATGTGTAGGTCGCAAATGAGTTGTTGTTCTGTCAAATTAAAGCAGATTTGCAGCACTGCAAGACCAGCAAAAGCGGGTCGAGGCATAAATGGGAAATAATACGGCACACCTTCTGATTTATGCACCGTAAGTCAGGGTATGTTTTTTTTATCATTTCTGAACAACTAGGTAAAATTTGTGAGCCATGCATGGCATGTGTAGCAGTTTACTGACTTTTAAAGCTGACACCAGCTTACTGCCATTACGCATACATGAGCAGGCCCATAGATGAGGGCCCTCCCAAATGTATAGAGGGTCCTCCCAAATGAATAGAGGAGGGCCCTCAGAAATGTATAAAGGAGGGCCCTCTCTAATGTACAGATGAGATGACCTTCAGTGCCAGCAACCATGGCTTTGCTTATGCTGTGCTATTCTTAAAGGGAACCTGACCTCTAAAAATGACCCCCCAGCTTGTTTTAACCTGTCCCTGCACCATAGTAATTCATTTCTAGGCATCCCTTTCTGTCCCTAAAGCGCTATACGAAAGTTTATAAAAGTAGTTTATTCACCTCTTGTTCTGCAGCTTCACATTACATGTGAAGCCGCAAAAGGCGGGCTTGTGTGGCTCTCCCCGCCGGCGGCGTGTTAATTATGCATACCCACATGGGCGTACTATACAGCAGAGACTGTGCTTGTCCTGCAAGGGGGCGGTACAGGCAATATGATGAAAATCGCGTCATATTGCCTGTACTGCCCCCTTGCAGCACAAGCCCAGTCTCTGCTATATAGCACGCCCATGTGGGCATGCATAATTAACACGCCGCTGGCGGGGAGAGCCACATAAGCCCTGATCTCTGCTCAACTTGGTATAGTAGATGCTACAGAATACAATTATTTTTTGTTCAGAAGGACTTTCAGTTAAAAAATTCCAGACAGCGGCTGAAGGTCCACATGCCCTGACTTGGGCTACAGTGGGGCTGCTCTTGGGCACAGTTCACCCAGTTCTCAGTCTGGTCAAACCAGTACCCTTTGGCACCTATGTTGGTGTTACATATCAATCTTCCTTTGTGTTGCTGAGCTGGCTATGCGTGCCAACGGCCCAGGTCGGGTGAGTGGAGTCATCATCGACCAACTCATCTTCCATGTTATCCTCCTTAACAATTGAGATTGTAGGCTGACCTGATGGCAACTGTGTATCACCAACATCGTCCTAAACATCTGGAGATCGTAAATCAGATATCTCAAAGTGACTTTCTTCTGGCTGTGGGCCCTCAAATACCTTTGCATCAATGTTCCCAAACCTCCAAAATGTATAGAGGGCCCTCCCAAATGAATAGAGGAGGGCCCTTCCCAAAGTATAGAGGATGGACCGCCCAAATATCTAAGTAAGAGCGGTCCCTCCAAAACGTATGTTAGAGGGCCATCTCTGGGCCCTCAGCAATCTCAGGTTTTCTGCCTACTGTAGGCCCTTTGAACATTTTAATTTAGGGCCACAAATGTTATGGAGGTGGAGGAGCGTTTTGCACAACACTACAATGGGCGCATTGTAAACTGCTATGGAATATGTATTCACTATCTGAGTCTCAATGGGGGTGGGTCCGCCCAAATGCCAAATTAAGAGCGATCTCTCCAAAATGTATGTTACTGGACAGGGCTCTCCCAATTGTAAAAGGCGAAAAAAAAGCTACAAGATTACGTGTGAACAAACGCTAAAAACAATATTTTTTTTTTCTCTGGTTTATTTAGCTTTGTATACAAGCGAATATGCATGAAAACTGTTTGGGAGCATTTTTGGCCTGTTAAATGCAATTTAGGTTAGGTTTGGTAGTTGTTCTTGTGTATCTGTAACAGTGGCGTAATCCTACGACAAAGCTATTCCCACAAGCCATATGTGAGTCAGAAATGCACGCAGGCATATTCTCCAGGCTCTTCCCATTCTGTTTCATCACTTTCCCACACATTTCAGCTTTTCCTCAGGTCCCCAGACCCCTTTGTAGAGTCCAGGAGAAAATTACTCGTGTTTCCCATTGTCTTACATTGTACTCGTTATTCGGAACAAATATGCGATTATTAGAAAGCACTCGTAACGAGTATAGTGATTACGAACATTAGGGTACTTGCTCATCACTAATCAAAATACCTATTTTTCGGATATACAACCCAACTTATAGTATATTGGTATGCATTTGCATATTGTTTGTCATAATATTTTTCACCCTTTATCCTTGCATTTTATTTGGTATTTCCAGTTAACTATTCAGCATATATTAATTTATTTTTTTGTGGCTGTGTTCCCCCTTTTGAGTGTAGAAGCACAACTTGCCTACAGATTTTCCCATTGCTTTAAGACTCCTGAGGGACTGAGAGACTAAGACTTGTTTCACATCTATCCGCTCAATGCGCTATGCCGCTCTGCCTGTCCTGCGCCAGTGCAAATGCATGCGCTGGGGCATTTAGGGGCTTGGGTAGCCTAGCGCAGGGACGCATAGATGGCCTGCATTTGTGCTTGGCTGCGCTCGGTGCCCCCATTATATCCTACTAGATGGTGGCCCGATTCTAATGCATTGGGTATTCTAGAATATGTATGTAGTTGACATACTGTGACTGACAGAACTTTTTCAGTCAACGTGAGTGAACTACATATATATATATAGAGCAGCGCTATGGTATATGGTGGTACATTACAGTACATGTATAGCAGCACTATAGTATATGGCGGTACATTACAGCACATGTATAGCAGCACTATAGTATATGACGGTACATTACAGCACATGTATAGCAGCACTATAGTATATGGGGGTACATTAAAGTACATGTATAGCAGTGCTATGGTAGATGGCGGTACATTATAGTAAGAAAGCCTACAACAGGGCGAAATACTCATCACGTAATCAGCTGTTGTACCCACATACGAATCAAAAATCTATCAACCCTATTAGATTCATTACTGGATACAATAGTGGGTATGGCAAAATAAGAAAAGCCCTGGAAAGATCATGGCACATCTTGCAGGCTGATCCAACCTTGGCAAAAATTCTACCATCCCAACCACAGATGGCTATCAGACGTGGAAAGAATTTAAGAGACCAACTCATTAGAAGCCACTACGATGGCTATGGAAAAGGGACATTCTTGGACAAATTCCCATCCTCAACTGGCTGCTTCCCCTGTGGGAAATGTGTTGCTTGTCCCAATATTGAACGTAGTAACTCATTTGTTGATTCAACTGGATCTAATACATTTTTGATCAAACAACGGATCACCTGTGAATCCAAATGGATTATATACTACGGAGTATGTCCCTGTAATAAGATATATATAGGACTGACTAGTCGTCAATTAAAAATACGTGTAAGGGAACATATATTGGGTATTGAGGCAGCTATTGATATTGAGGATGAGACTTTGTTAAAGACCATCCCTAGACACTTTAAGAAGTACCACAATTGTAATGGTAAGGAATTTATGGTACGTGGCATTGAGATGGTTGATTTGGGCATTCGGGGTGGAAATGCCACAGTTAAACTAGCCCAACTTGAAACGCGTTGGATTTGGACCTTAAAAACAGTTCAACCAGCAGGCCTTAATGAGACCATTAGTTATGCACCTTACTTGTGAAGTCTATATTCTATATAGGGGCATATGTGGTTGTTTTTATTATTATATTTATTAGTATATTCACTTTTTTCTTTTTTAACAGTTTTTATTCTAGTATTGAGACACTCGTGCCGCCTCGGAAATGAATAATATGATGATGATATGCATCTGATGATTCAGCAGTGGAGATTTGAGAAGCAAAAACATCTATGAATGGCGACAGATGAGATATACAATTGGTTAATCCATAGACATATATTGTTATTATTGTGTAATTCTTCTTTAAATATAAATTACTAGCTGTGAGCCCGATGCAAATGCATCGGGATTCTAGAACGTGCATTAATTTGATTATAGTAGTTATAGCTGTTAGCCTGATGCAAATGCATCGGGTATCTAAAATATGTTTATTGTTTTTTTAAACATTTTTAAATAATAATCGCATCATCAATAGCAATAATATAAGCCATAGCATTATTATTAGCAGTAATAGCAGTATTAATAGCATTATTAGCAGTATTATGAGCATTAATAACAGTATTAATAGCATTAATAGCATTATTATTAGCATTAATAGCATTATTAATAGCATTATTAGCATTAATAATAGCATTAATAACATTATTAATAGCATTAATAGCATTATTAGCATTAATAGCATTAATAATAGCATTATTAGCATTAATAATAGCATTAATAACATTATTAATAGCATTAATAGCATTATTATTAGCATTAATAGCATTAATAATAACATTATTAGCATTAATAATAGCATTAATAACATTATTAATAGCATTAATATTATTATTATTAGCATTAATAGCATTAATAATAGCATTATTATCATTAATAATAGGATTATTAACATTATTAATAGCATTAATAGCATTATTATTAGCATTAATAGCATTAATAATAGCATTAATAACATTATTAATAGCATTAATAGCATTATTATTAGCATTAATAGCAATATTAATAGCATTAATAGGATAAATATTAGCATTAATAGCATTAATAGCATAATTAATAGCATTAATAGCATTATTAATAGCATTAATAGCATTATTATTAGCATTAATAGCATTAATAATAGCATTAATAGCATTAATAATAGCATTAATAACATTATTAATAGCATTAATAGCATTATTATTAGCATTAATAGCATTAATAATGCCATTATTAGGATAAATATTAGCATTGATAGCATTAATAGCATAATTAATAGCATTAATAGCATTATTAATAGCATTAATAGCATTAATAGGATAAATATTAGCATTAATAGCATTAATAGCATTATTAATAGCATTATTATTGGCATTAATAGCATTAATAATAGCATTATTAGCATTAATAATAGCATTAATAACATTATTAATAGCTTTAATAGCATTATTATTAGCATTAATAGCATTAATAGCATTATTATTAGCATTAATAGCATTAATAATACCATGAATAGGATAAATATTAGCATTAATAGCAATAATAGCATAATTAATAGCATTAATAGCATTATTAATAGCATTAATAGCATTAATAGGACAAATATTAGCATTAATAGCATTATTAATAGCATTAATATACCATTAATAGGATAAATATTAGCATTAATAGCATTAATAGCATTATTAATAGCATTAATAGCATTATTATTAGCATTAATAGCATTAATAATAGCATTATTAGCATTAATAATAGCATTAATAACATTATTAATAGAATTAATAGCATTATTATTAGCATTAATAGCATTAATAGCATTATTATTAGCATTAATTAATACCATTAATAGGATAAAATATTTAGCATTAATAGAATGAATAGCATAAATAATAGCATTATTAATAGCATTAATAGCATTATTAATTAGCATAAATAGCATTTAATAATAGCATTATTAGCATTAATAATTAGCATTAATAACATTATTAATAGCATTAATAGCATTATTATTAGCATTAAATAGCATTAATAATAGCATTATATAGCATTAATTAATAGCATTAATAACATTATTAATAGCATTAATAGCATTTATTAATTAGCATGAATAGCATTAATTAATAGCATTAATAGGATTTAATAGCATTAATTAATAGCATTTATTAAATAGCATTAATAGCATAAATAATAGAATTAATAGCATAAATAATAGCATTAATAGCATTAATATTAGCATAAAAGAGCATTAATAGCAATATTATTAGCATGAATAGCATTATTAATAGCATTAATAGCATTAATAGGATAAATAATTAGCATTAATAGCATATATATAGCATAATAATTAATAGCATTAATAGCATTATTAATAGCATTATAATAGCATATAGCATATTATTAGCATTAATAGCATTATAAATAGCATTATTAGCATTAATAATAGCATTAATAACATTATTAATAGCATTAATAGCATTATTATTAGCATTAATAGCATTAATAGCATTATTATTAGCATTAATAGTATTAATAATACCATTAATAGGATAAATATTAGCATTAATAGCATTAATAGCATAATTAATAGCATTAATAGCATTATTATTAGCATTAATAGCATTAATAATAGCATTATTAGCAGTAATAATAGCATTAATAACATTATTAATAGCATTAATAGCATTATTATTAGCATTAATAGCATTAATAGCATTATTATTAGCATTAATAGCATTAATAATACCATTAATAGGATATAAATATTAGCATTAATAGCATTAATAGCATTATTAATAGCATTAATAGCATTATTATTAGCATAAATAGCATTAATAATAGCATTATTAGCATTAATAGCATTAATAACATTATTAATAGCATTAATAGCATTATTATTAGCATTAATAGCATTAATAGCATTATTATTAGCATTAATAGCATTAATAATACCATTAATAGGATAAATATTAGCATTAATAGCATTAATAGCATTATTAATAGCATTAATAGCATTATTATTAGCATAAATAGCATTAATAATAGCATTATTAGCATTAATAATAGCATTAATAACATTATTAATAGCATTAATAGCATTATTATTAGCATTAATAGCATTAATAATAGCATTATTAGCATTAATAATAGCATTAATAACATTATTAATAGCATTAATAGCATTATTATTAGCATTAATAGCATTAATAATAGCATTATTAGCATTAATAATAGCATTAATAACATTATTAATAGCATTAATAGCATTATTATTAGCATTAATAGCATTAATAATAGCATTATTAGCATTAATAATAGCATTAATAACATTATTATTAGCATTAATAGCATAATTATTAGCATTAATAGCATTAATATTAGCAGTAATATCATTATTATTAGAATGTTTTTTTTAAATTATTATTTTTTATTTAATTATTTATTATTTTTTAATTATTTTTTTTATTATTAAATTTATTATTTAGGTTGAGACCCAGTTCTCATTCAGGTCCGCTGGAAGGGCTGATATAATTAGCATATATTTATTTTTTTTATTATTATTTTTATTGAATTATTTATTATTTTTTATTTATTTTTTTTATTATTTTTTAATTATTTTTTAATTATTTTTTTTATTATTAAATTTATTATTTAGGCTGAGACCCAGTTCTCATTCAGGTCCGCTGGAAGGGCTGATATAATTAGCATTATATATATTTTTTTTATTATTATTTTTATTGAATTATTTATTATTTTTTATTTATTTTTTTATTATTTTTTAATTATTTTTTAATTATTTTTTTTATTATTAAATTTATTATTTAGGCTGAGACCCAGTTCTCATTCAGGTCCGCTGGAAGGGCTGATATAATTAGCATATATTTATTTTTTTTATTATTATTTTTATTGAATTATTTTTTATTATTTATTTATTTTTTAATTATTTTTTAATTATTTTTTAATTATTTTTTTATTATTTAATTTATTTATTTTTTTAAGTCAGACTGAGACGCAGTTCTCATTCAGGTCCGCCTTTTTTTTTTTTATTATTATTTTTATTTAATTATTTAATATTTTTTATTTATTTTTTTATTATTTTTTAATTATTTTGTAATTATTTTTTTATTATTTAATTTATTTATTTTTTTAAGTGAGAGTGAGACACAGTTCTCATTCAGGTCTGCATTTTTTTTTTTTTTTTTATTATTATTTTTATTTAATTATTTAATATTTTTTATTTATTTTTTTATTATTTTTTAATTATTTTTAAATTATTTTTTTTATTATTTAATTTATTTATTTTTTTAAGTCAGAGTGAGACGCAGTTCTCATTCAGGTCCGCCTTTTTTTTTCCCCATTGACATACATTACCGGTGTGTCGGCGATTTTATGGCCGCCCACCTGGTTCTATTTGTCGGCCCTAAAATCGCGGACACACCGCTAATGCATGTCAATGGGCAGTCAGCTCGAATTCTGATTGGTCGGCGTTCAATCCGAAATCGGGCTGACTGCCCATAGAGATGCATTAGCGGTGTGTCCGCGATTTTAGGGCCGACAAATAGAACCAGGTGGGCGGCCATAAAATCGCCGACACACCGGTAATGTATGTCAATGGGGAAAAAAAAAGGCGGACCTGAATGAGAACTGCGTCTCAGTTTTGAGGGGCTCTTCTGATTGGCTGAGGGCAGTATACAGCGACCAATCAGAAGAGGGCCTCAGATCTCATTGAGGTAGAATGGGGGATTTTTCGTCCATTCTATCTTAATGAGAAGGAAGAGGACGTCGGAGGTGGAAGTTTGCGAAAAGAAGACAGAAGATCCCCGGGGCCGGACGAAGAGGCGGAGATGGCGGAAAGAAGAGAGAAGACCCCCGGGGCCGGAGGAAGAGGACGCCTGGCCGGACGGAGGACTTGTGGATCGGACGGACGATCAGATGACTTGAAGGCATGTAAGTGATCGACGGGGACGTTAGGTTAGGGGACGGCGGGGGCTTAGGGTGTAGGGCCTTAGGTGACAGCGGCGTTAGGTTAGGGGACGGCGGGGGCTTGGGGTGTAGGGCTTTAGGTGTTAGCGGTGTGAGCTTAGGAGGCGGCGGGGCTTAGGGGATAGGGGCTTAGGTGCGGCGGGGCTTAGGGGGCAGGGGGGGGTAGGGGTTTAGGTGCGGAATCGGGGGTAGGGGGTTAGGTGCGGCTTAGGGGGTAGGGGCTTGCGGCAGTGGGTAGTGGCTGCGGCGGGGTAGTGGATTAGGGCGTCAGGGGGTAGGGGCTTCGGCGGCGGGGTAGTGGGTTAGGGTTTAGGGCGGCAGGGGGTAGGGGCTTCGGCGGCGGGGTAGTGGGTTAGGGCGGTTAGGGGTAGGGGCTGCTGCGGCGGGGTCGGCGGCGGGGTAGTGGGTTAGGGCGGCAGGGGGTAGTGGCTTGCGGCAGAGGTCGGGGTAGTGGCTTAGGGGTAGGGGCTGCTGGTTAGGGCGGCAGGGGGTAGTGCTTAGGGGTAGGGGCTGCTGCGGCGGGGTCGGCAGGGGGTAGGGGCTTGCGGGGTATTGGCTTAGAGGTAGGGGCTGCTGCGGCGGGGTAGTGGGTTATAAGGCGGCAGGGGGTAGGGGCTTGCGGCAGAGGTCGGGGTAGTGGCTTAGGGGTAGGGGCTGATGCTGGGGGGTCGGGGTAGTGGCTTAGGGGTAGGGGCTGATGCTGGAGGGTCGGGGTAGTGGCTTAGGGGTAGGGGCTGATGCTGGGGGGTCGGGGTAGTGCTTAGGGGTAGGGGCTGCTGCGGCGGGGTCGGCGGCGGGGGTAGTGGGTTAGGGCGGCAGGGGGTAGTGGCTTGCGGCAGAGGTCGGGGTAGTGGCTTAGGGGTAGGAGCTGCTGCGGCGGGGTCGGCAGGGGGTAGGGGCTTGCGGGGTATTGGCTTAGAGGTAGGGGCTGCGGCAGGGGGTAGGGGCTTGCGGCAGAGGTCGGGGTAGTGGCTTAGGGGTAGGGGCTGATGCTGGGGGGTCGGGGTAGTGGCTTAGGGGTAGGGGCTGATGCTGGGGGGTCGGGGTAGTGGCTTAGGGGTAGGGGCTGCTGCGGCAGGGTAGTGGGTTAGGTAGGCAGGGGGTAGGGGCTTGCGGGGTAGTGGCTTAGGGCTTGCGGCAGAGGTGGAGGTAGTGGCTTAGGGGTAGGGGCTGATGCCGGGGGGTAGGGGCTTGCGGCAGAGGTCGGGGTAGTGGTTTAGGGGTAGGGGCTGCTGCGGCGGGGTAGTGGGTTAGGGCGGCAGGGGGTAGTGGCTTGCGGCAGAGGTCGGGGTAGTGGCTTAGGGGTAGGGGCTGCTGGTTAGGGCGGCAGGGGGTAGTGCTTAGGGGTAGGGGCTGCTGCGGTGGGGTCGGCGGTGGGGTAGTGGGTTAGGGCGGCAGGGGGTAGTGGCTTGCGGCAGAGGTCGGGGTAGTGGCTTAGGGGTAGGGGCTGCTGGTTAGGGCGGCAGGCGGTAGTGCTTAGGGGTAGGGGCTGCTGCGGCAGGGGGTAGTGCTTAGGGGTAGGGGCTGGTGCGGCGGGGTCGGTAGGGGCTTGGGTAGGGGCTTGCGGCAGAGGTCGGGGTAGTGGCTTAGGGGTAGGGGCTGGTGGTTAGGGCGGCAGGGGGTAGGGGCTTGCGGCAGAGATCGGGGTAGTGGCTTAGGGGTAGGGGCTGCTGCGGCGGGGTCGGCAGGGGGGCTTGTAGCAGAGGGTAGTGGTAGTTCGGCAACGGTGTAGGCTGTAGTGTACAGCGCGATGGTATACTACAGTCCCATGGCGCTTATGGGCATGGGACTGTAGTATACTATAGCGGTGTACACTACAGTAGTATGGGCTTAGGGTAGTGGGAGTTCTGCGACGGTGTACAGCGCGATGGCTGTAGTGTACAGCGCGATGGTATACTACAGTCCCATGGCGCTTATGGGCATGGGACTGTAGTATACTATAGCGGTGTACACTACAGTAGTATGGGCTTCGGTGGCTTGGTTAGCGGTGTAGCGACTCGCAATGCCCGCTTCGCGGGCATTGCTTCGCTAGGCTGCAACGACTCGCAATGCCCGCTTTGCGGGCATTGCTTCGGGAGTCGCCGTGGCCGCTACGCGGCCACGGACAGAGTCCAGGAGATGAAACCTGGACTCGCTAACCAAGCCACCGGAAGCAGTGCCGCTCCGACGGAAGTCGCTACGGCAATTATATAATAGATAGTTATTTGTATGTAATATATATGTGTCTTTTTGTGATTGTCCTAAGAAAGTAGTAATCATAATATGCTATATTTGAGTAGTGAGCCACTTGATGATACATATATCCTTTTGATAAAAGTGATCTTTTAGAAGATGACCATCAAAAGGTTTGTTTATAACTATATAAAGTGATGGTATTGAAAGCACTATATATTGTGGGACACTGTGAGATATATTATCTATGTATCTACATCCATATAATTTGCCACATTGTGCACAGTAATGTTCTAATTTCTCTGCCTCCTGATATATACTATGTTGGCTCCGTATAAATATTGATATGGACATATAATACGTATTTCTAGTCACCATTAGGGACAATAGCGCTAGCTGCACTGACGGAGTAATAATAAAGATCCCTATATTCATTTTGATTCACCACTTGATGCATCACGACTCTTGATGCTGTGAGGGCGCTTCCCTAATAGCGTCGGCTCGCTCATCGGCTCGGCGTCTCTATGGAGAGAGTGCTGTGGGTCACCTGACCTACAGGTACGCCCCTCCATGACGCCGCTGATGTTGCGTGGCCGGGCGTGACGTTGGGGTAAAGTGTCCGCCGTCATAGTAACAAGAGCGGCATGGTGATTGGTTCTCACTGCTATTTTAAGCCGGCCTTTCCCCCTCACTCACTAAGCCCTCAGATGAAGAACTTCCGAAATGCGCATAAGGGCGCATGCATGATACGGACACTGGATACAATAAAGCACTGAATCAACTTTATATACAGTTAGGGCCAGAAATATTTGGACAGTGACACAATTTTCGCGAGTTGGGCTCTGCATGCCACCACATTGGATTTGAAATGAAACCTCTACAACAGAATTCAAGTGCAGATTGTAACGTTTAATTTGAAGGGTTGAACAAAAATATCTGATAGAAAATGTAGGAATTGTACACATTTCTTTACAAACACTCCACATTTTAGGAGGTCAAAAGTAATTGGACAAATAAACATAACCCAAACAAAATATTTTTATTTTCAATATTTTGTTGCGAATCCTTTGGAGGCAATCACTGCCTTAAGTCTGGAACCCATGGACATCACCAAACGCTGGGTTTCCTCCTTCTTAATGCTTTGCCAGGCCTTTACAGCCGCAGCCTTCAGGTCTTGCTTGTTTGTGGGTCTTTCCGTCTTAAGTCTGGATTTCAGCAAGTGAAATGCATGCTCAATTGGGTTAAGATCTGGTGATTGACTTGGCCATTGCAGATTGTTCCACTTTTTTGCACTCATGAACTCCTGGGTAGCTTTGGCTGTATGCTTGGGGTCATTGTCCATCTGTACTATGAAGCGCCGTCCAATCAACTTTGCAGCATTTGGCTGAATCTGGGCTGAAAGTATATCCCGGCACACTTCAGAATTCATCCGGCTACTCTTGTCTGCTGTTATGTCATCAATAAACACAAGTGACCCAGTGCCATTGAAAGCCATGCATGCCCATGCCATCACGTTGCCTCACCATGTTTTACAGAGGATGTGGTGTGCCTTGGATCATGTGCCGTTCCCTTTCTTCTCCAAACTTTTTTCTTCCCATCATTCTGGTACAGGTTGATCTTTGTCTCATCTGTCCATAGAATACTTTTCCAGAACTGAGCTGGCTTCTTGAGGTGTTTTTCAGCAAATTTAACTCTGGCCTGTCTATTTTTGGAATTGATGAATGGTTTGCATCTAGATGTGAACCCTTTGTATTTACTGTCATGGAGTCTTCTCTTTACTGTTGACTTAGAGACAGATACACCTACTTCACTGAGAGTGTTCTGGACTTCAGTTGATGTTGTGAACGGGTTCTTGTTCACCAAATAAAGTATACGGCGATAATCCACCACTGTTGTCATCTGTGGACGCCCAGGCCTTTTAGAGTTCCCAAGCTCACCAGTCAATTCCTTTTTTCTCAGAATGTACCCAACTGTTGATTTTGCTACTGCAAGCATGTCTGCTATCTCTCTGATGGATTTTTTCTTTTTTTTTCAGCCTCAGGATGTTCTGCTTCACCTCAATTGAGAGTTCCTTTGACCGCATGTTGTCTGGTCACAGCAACAGCTTCCAAATGCAAAACCACACACCTGGAATCCACCCCTGACCTTTTAACTACTTCATTGATTACAGGTTAACGAGGGAGACGCCATCAGAGTTAATTGCAGCCCTTAGAGTCCATTGTCCAATTACTTTTGGTCCCTTGAAAAAGAGGAGGCTATGCATTACAGAGCTATGATTCCTAAACCCTTTCTCCGATTTGGATGTGGAAACTCTCATATTGCAGCTGCCCCCCCGCATCCATCTTGGCCACCCCCCACTCCATCCTGCCCCCCCCTGGCTCCATCCTGCCCCCCCGCATCCATCCTGGCCCCCCCAGCTCTATCCTGCCCTGCATGCAGTGGGGCAGGATGGATGCGGGGGACAGGATGGATGAGGGGGGGCAGGATGGAGCAAGAGGGCCAGGATAGAGCGAGCGGGGAAGGACGGAGCAAGCGGGGTCAGGACAGAGCGAGTGGGGCCGGAAGGGGCGAGCAGGGCAGGATGGAGAGAGCGGGGCAGGACGTAGTGAGCTGGGCAGGACGGAGCGAGCGGTGCAGGACGGAGCGAGCGGGGCAGGATAGAGTCGGGGGGCAGGATGGAGCCGGGGGAGCAAGATGGAACTGGGGTGCTGGAAGCGAGAGGGCCAGGATGGAGCGAGCGGGGCAGGACAGAGCGAGCGGGGCAGGACGGAGCGAGCGGGGCAGGATGGATGCAAGGGGGGCCAGGATGGATGTGGAGAGGGCAGGGTGGAGCCAGGGGGCAGGATGGATACAGGGGGGCAGGATGGAGCCAGGGGGGCAGGATGGAGCCAGGTAGGAGGCAGGATGTAGCGAGCGGGCCAAGATGGAGTGAGAGGGCCAGGATGGAGCGAGTGGGGCAGGACGGAGCGAGCAGGGCAGGAATGAGTGAGCGGGGCAGGATGAAGCCGGGAGGGGGCAGGATGGAGCCGGGGGGGCCAGGATGGATGCGAGGGGGGGGCAGGATGGAGCCGGGGGGCAGGATGGAGCTGGGGGGGCCAGGATGGATGCGGGGGGGCAGGATGGAGCCGGGGGGGGCAGGATGGAGTGGGGGGTGGCCAAGATGGATGCGGGGGGGCAGGATGGAGCTGGAGGGGGGCCAGGATGGATGCCAGGGGGCAGGATGGAGCCAGGGGGCAGGATGGAGCGGGGGGGCCAGGAATGGATGCAGGGGGCAGGATGGAGCGAGGGGGGGCAGGATGGAGCCGGGGGGGCAGGATGGAGCCGAGGAGCAGGATGGAGCGGGGATGGATGCGAGGGAGGGCCAGGATGGAGCGGTGGGGCAGGATGGAGCGACGGGCAGGAATGAGCGAGCGGGGCAGGATGGAGCCGGGGGGGGCAGGATGGAGCCGGTAGGGGGCCAGGATGGAGCGGGGGGGCAGGATGGAGCCGGGGGGCAGGATGGATGCGGGGGGCAGATGGAGCCAGGGGGGCAGGATGGAGCTCGGGGAGCAGGATGGATGGGGGGTGGAAGATGGAGGAGGGGGCAGGATGGAGCGAGGGGCAGGATGGAGCGAGCGGGGCAGGATGAGCCGGGGGGCAGGAGGAGCGGGGGGCCAGGATGGTGCGAGGGGGCAGGATGGAGTGGGGGAGGCAGGATGGAGCCGGGGGGGCAGGATGAGCGAGGGGCAAGATGGAGCGAGGGGGCAGGATGGAGCCGGGGGGCAGGATGGAGCCGGGGGGGGAGGAGCCGGGGCGATGGAGCCGTGGGGGAGGATGGGCAGATGGAGCGGGCAGTGACAGGAGCAGATAGAGCCGGGGGGGCAGGATGGAGCCGGGGAGATAGCGGGGGGCAGGTGGATGCCCGGAGGGAGCAGGATGGAGCCGGGGGGCAGGATGGAGCCGGGGGGCCAGATGGATGCGGGGGGGCAGGATGGAGCCGGAGGGGGGCAGGATGGAGCTGCTGGGGGGCAGATGAAGATGCAGGGAGGGGGCAGGATGGAGCCGAGTGGGGCAGGATGGAGCGGGAGGGGGCTAGGATGGAGCCAGGAGGGGGCAGGATGGGGAAGTCCAGAGGGGGCAGGATGGAGCCGGGGGGGGGCCCAGGATGGATGCGGGGGGGCGAAGGGCAGGGGAATGGAGCGGAGGGGCCAGGATGGAGCGGGGGAGATGGAGCCGGAGATGGGGGAGGGCGGGATGGAGCGGTGAGGGGGCAGGATGAGGACCAGATGAGGGGGCAGGATGGAGCGGGGGGGCAGGATGGAGCTGGGGGGGCAGGATGGATCCGGGAGGGGGTGGACAGGAATGGAGCGGGGAGGCAGGATGGAGCCGGGAGTGAGCAGGGAGGATGAGCGGGGGATGGACCGGGGAGGGGGCAGGATGGAGCCGAGGGGGGCAGGATGGAGCGAGCAGGGCAGGATGGAGCCGGGGAGCAGGATGGAGCGTAGGAGGGGGGCAGGATGGAGCCGGGCAGGATGAGCCGGGGAGCGGGCCAGGATGGATGTGGGGGGGCCGGATGGAGCGGTGGGGGCGATGACGGGGGCAGGATGGAGCCAGGGGAAGAGGGGGCAGGATAGAGCCGGGATAGGGGAGGAGGAGGGCCAGGGGCAGGATGGAGCCGGGGGCAGGATGGAGCCGGGGGGGCCAGGATGGATGCGGGGGGGCAGGATGGAGCCGGAGGGGGCAGGATGGAGCTTGGGGGGCCAGATGATGCGGGGGGCAGGATGGAGCCGATGGGCAGATGGAGCTGAGGGGGCAGGATGGATGCCAGGGCGGAGGCAGGGGCAGATGGAGGGGGGGGGCAGGATGGATGCGAGGGGCAGGATGGAGCCAGGGGGGCAGTGGACGATGAGGGGATGGAGCCGGGAGGCGGATGGAGCGGGGGCAGGATGCGAGCGGGAGGTAGGAGGGCAGATGGGCGGGGGCGGGATGGAGTGGGGCAGGGAGGATGGAGGGGGGCAGGATGAGCGGGGGGGAGGAGGAGCCGGGGGGATGGGGAGCAGGAGAGGCGTGGAGGGGTGGGAGATGAGCGGGCCAGATGGGGGGGGCATGGGGGGGCAGGATGGAGCGGAGGGGAGATAGCCGGAGGGGATGGAACCGGGGGCAGGTGGAGCGGAGGCAAGATGGAGCCGGAGGCAGGATGGAGCGGGGCAGGATGGAGCGGGGATGGACCGGGGAGGGGGCGGATGGGCGGCGGGCAGGTGGAGCCGGGCAGGAGTTGAGCGGGGGGAGCCGGTGGAGAGTGAGACGCCGGGAGGCAGGATGTAGCGGGGGGGTGGGCCAGAGTGAGCTGGGGGGGGCCGATGGGGCGAGGAGCAGGGGGGGGGGGCAGGATGGAGCCAGGGGAGACAGGATAGAGCAGGAGGCAGGATAGAGCCGGGATAGGGGAGGCAGGATGGAGCCAGGAGGGGCAGGATGGAGCCGGGGGGGCAGGATGGAGCCGGGGGGGCCAGGATGGATGCGGGGGGGGCAGGATGGAGCTGGAGAGGGGGCAGGATGGAGCTTGGCGGGCCAGAATAGATGCGGGAGGGGCAGGATGGAGCCGGATGGGGCAGGATGGAGCTGAGGGGGCTAGGATGGATGCCAGGGGGCAGGATGGAGCCAGGGGGGCAGGATGGAGCTGGAGGGGGGGCCAGGATGGATGCGGGGGGGCAGGATGGAGCCCGGGGAGCCAGGATGGATGCGGGGATGGAGCCAGGGGGAGGGCGGGATGGAGCCAGGTGGGGCAGGATGGAGCGAGCGGGCCAAGATGAAGCGAGTGGGGCACGATGGAGCTGGGGGGGCAGGATGAATCCAGGTAGGGGGGCAGGATGGAGCCGAGGGAAAGCAGGATGGAGCCGGGGGGCAGGATGGAGCCAGCGGGGAGCAGGATGGAGCCAGCGGGGGGCAGGATGGAGCAGGGGGAGGCAGAATGGAGCCGGGATGGGGGGGCCGGATTGGGCCAGGAGGGGCAGGATGGAGCCGGGGGGGCAGGATGGAGCTGGGGGGCCAGGATGGATTGTGGGGGGCAGGATGGAGCTGGAGAGGGGGCAGGATGGAGCTGGGGGGTCAGAATAGATGCAGGGGGACAGGATGGAGCCGGGGGAAGCAGGATGGCTGTGGGGGGGCACGATCTCCCTCACCCCCTCTGTTCTCACCCGCAGTGTCGCACTGTGTACAGCGACATGTGACAGGGCGGGCTGTGTGACGTCACATCAGCCTGCCTTGTCACATGACCGCTGTACACGGAGAAGATGGGTCAGAACAGCAGGAGGCGTAGAGGGAGGCAGGGAGGTGAGGAGCGAGGCAGGGAGGTGAGGAGGGAGGTAGGGAGTCGAGGAGGTGAGGAGAGAGGCAGCGGGTACAGGTGCCGCGGCTGAGCTCCGGTCAGCGGCTCGGAAGCCGGAAGTTAACCGACTGAAGCCAGTCATCTCCCAGCTGGCTCGCGCGCGCTGCGGCCACCATCTGCTGGACCCGTGTATCCCGACGACAGCAGTGCTAAAGTGCCGCTGTCGCCGGGCTGCAAATTGGTGCGAAATTTGAACTTTGAATTCGCACACCTATTCGAATAGCCTGCACTCATTGGTGGCCGCCAGAGGCGGCCATCAATGAGCAGCCTCTGTCTGGCGCGCGATTTCTGTGACCGACAGACGCCTTAGACAATTATATAGTAGATGGCCGAGAACAGCCGAGCATGCGCTCTGGAAACTGTGAATCGCAAGTGAAACTGGCAGACGCCATGGCTTATGCGCCTGGTCAGACACACCCGGAAAACATCAAATTAGGCGTTTCCGGGTGCTACATGACAGGCGCATGCGCCGTGGCATCTGCCAGTTTCACTTGCTATTTACAGTTTCCAGAGCGCGCTCGGCTGTGCTCAGCCATAAGATATAATGGGGGCACCAAGCGCAGCCGGGCAGCGCACCCCCATAGACCTAATGTTTTCAGGACCCTGGACAGTGGCTTATACTATACGCATATTACGTACAGTATCTGCTCTACTGTGAGGAGCCATGGCTTCATTCTCAAATTTGTACAAAGCCGACAATAGCCGGCTATACTGTAAATGGGTAATTTAACCCCTAGCATGCTGACAGAAGTGGACAGCATGTCTCTAGGGAGAGTGGGCACCCCCTAGAGACATGTTGGCCACAGCTACTATTCATATTTAATGTTTTAATACACATTCATCCCTGCGGCAGCAGGGATGAACAAAGTATACGGTAACCGCATTGCTCCAGATTACACATCTGGAGCAATCTGGTTATTGCTTTGCGGTTGCCAGAACACATTTTGCACAAAAATGTGTGTGAAGGCAATTGCGGTTACCGCATCCTGATCTGGATGTGGTCACCTTAATTACCTGTCAAAGTGTAACCCCAGCCTTAAAACCCCAATAACACTCTGTGCAGTTGCAATCGAAGTAAACATCTTCTATAACCACAGCTTGCTCTTAAGCACATAACCTAGCCTTCCTTCTTCAAGGTCAAGTGTGTATATAAACCCTGCTTGCATTCCAAGCTTGCATTCCAATAAAATAAAATCGTTATGGTGAACACTACATACTGTAGGTGTCCTGTCTCTTGATTTTCCGAGATAGTCTATCATATAATGTGGTTTGCTGTGCTTACCGTTAATGAAGTGCCCCCATGTGGAATGGACAACAACTACTATTCTTATCTGGACTACTTTTAGTAACATCTCTTGGACAGATAAAGTGGCCACTTCACAAAAAGCTAGGTAAGAGATTTCCTCTTACAATTTATCTGTGCCTTCCTGGTGAAGTTTTATAAATTCAGGTGACTTGTAACACAAAGTCCAGTCAGTTAAACCAGAATCAGAGAGATTTGAAGTGAGTAAATTATGCAATGATGCCACTTTCTCAAAAAATTACTCTTGCTTGTTTTGTATAGTTCTGATTGCATAAGCTTGGTTTGGTTTGTGGATGGTTTGTGGAATATGCAAAAGAATAGCCAATGGATTCCCACCCCATATAATTCTGAATTGGTTGTGAGTAGGGATGAGCGAACTTGAACTGTAAAGTTTGCAGTTTGTACCAAACACCTTTTGTCTGGTGTTGAACCCCGAACATGGACACTGTGAGTCCGCTTCATTTTCAATGTTGTCATCCAAATAAAGCTTGTTAAAGGAGTGCAGCTTTTAGCTTGTGGGCACTTCTGGAGCCATCGCAGCCAAGTATTGCTATGGCTGTGATTAGCTCACTCCATGACTTGGCTTGTATAAAGGCTGGATCTCACGTTGTTCAGATATTTTGCTTTGCTAGCATAGGGATAGGTCGCTGTTGGAGTGAAGGACAGTGATAGGTGCTACGGGAATAGGCTGATGAAAAGAGTGCACAATGCTGTGTCGTCAGAGCCTGAAATGAGGGAAATGACTTCTCAACCTGAGCACCACCTGCATGATGTGTAATTTCACGTCCATTCACGAGCTGCAGTGAACTAGTTTCTTGAGAAATCAGGAACGAACTCAGGCTCCTAAACTCTTCTGCTGCAGTGTCAGTCTCTTCAGCTGCAATGTCGGCTTCTTTCCCATGCTACTGATCACCAGGGCCACCATAAGCACAACACCACCACCATCAGCGGCATCTACTATATCCACACCGCTCCATGGAAGTCTGCAGCTGTTCAAACCTTCAATAGAAAGTGGAAATATCCCCAGTCCATATTCACATTGTAAGGCCAATATTAGACCCAGCAGTATGAATTTCCAGTAATCAGTAAAACAAAACACAAAACCGAGAAAAAAAATATTTCAATTGAAATAAAACACAAAGCGCTTCTCTCTCCCACTTACTGCTGTTTACCGTGTGCCTTTACAATGTGCATGGGGTCACCTGAGTTTACAGCTGACGGGGCTCAGCTGTACACTTAGATGACCTTTCTCACAGCACTTGGATGTCAGTCTGAGCCTGCTAGTCACTGTGGCAGACAAGATTTTTCAGGCCAATATTATGTCAATATACAATATTATGTCAATACAGCTTACAGAAATGTAAACTGTAGCCACTGTCCACCAGGACATGTCATCTGCATTTAGCCCAAAAAGGTATCTCTCACCACTGCAGCTGGTTCTGTGGACTTCAATAGTTAAAAAAATCTACATGTCACCACTTATAACCAGAGTCTATAGCCTTAGAAGTAATAAAAATTCTACCTCTAACCAGTGTGCAACTGTCTCTGTGGCTTTGTGTAATGGAAAAATTAAATTGAGCTGTAGCCAATGTGCACCTAGATATGTCCACAAAATTGTTCCCAAAAAGGTAACTCTCGCCAATGTCCAGCTGGGTCTTTGGCCTTCATTTTTACTAAAAATCTACCTATTGCCACTTATCAGCAAAGTCTGTGGCCTTAGTTTTTATTAAAAATCAACCTCTTGGCAGTGTGCAGCCTGGTCTGGGGCTTCAGCTCCCCCCAAAAAATTAAACACTAGTTACTGTGCAAAAACGTCTACACCTTCATACAATCCAGTAGACCCGATGGCTGGGGACACTCCTAACCCTGGTTAGGTGTTGTTCCCAGCCAACAGGTCTTCCAGTGAACTTTTGGTCCCTAAATAAAGTCAAGGTTTAGGGACATTTTAACTTTTTCCCAAACAAAGCTGCATGCGCTGTTTTTTGGGGAAAGTGTTCAGGTTCCTGATCAACAAGCCGAATAGACCACATTTGTGCCAATTTTGAAATTGCTGAACATGTTTGAGACACGTTCACTCATTCCTATAAGACACTACACTACACACACTCTTGTAGAACAGGGCTGGCCAAGTGCAGTCCTCAAGGGCTGCAAACAGTGCATGTTTACAGAATTTCCTTAGCATTGCACAAGGTGCTAGAATCAACCTCTCTGCAGGTGATAAAATTAGCACTTGTGCAATGCTAAGGAAATCCTAAAAACTTGCACTGTTTTTAAACCTTGAGGGCTGTAGTTGTCCACTCCTGCCATAGACATCTCTGTGGAAGTAGCCAGGAGGCAAGAAGAATCCTTAAGCCCTTTCACCACAACTGTAGCTCTCCCAGGACCCTCTTCGGCCCTGTGCCCATGGTGTGTTGTGTGCTGCTTTATTTTATGCAGATTTTGAAAATCTACATCAAAATCTGCACGTTTATCCTGAGGCCAGAAAAATCTATAACAGTTCAGAAGTGCTGTGCCCACGCTGCATTTATTTTACTTGCAGACCGTGGTTCAGATTTCTTTTTCTGCCCAAAGATCTGCACCAAATTTGCAAGGAAAAAAACACATTCCTTTTGTGAACATGACCCCATCATATTCTTATAAGGCACCGTGCCACAGTGGGATTCCCTGCTGAGTTATACCTGCTGTGTAACCTGAGACAACCTCGGGAAAATCATGAGGATGTCTGAGGTTCAGAGCGGCCTGCAAGCATGGTGAGTGTGACAGCACCGCTGAAGCTTGCTAAGTAAAAGCGTAGGAAGATAATGTCTGTGCCAAAATATTGGGGGCTCCACTAAAACAGTTTGAGCTGTGTTTTGCAGCTTTTAGGCCACTTTGAAGGTGTTTACTAGGTCCTTGATTTTGTATGTCATTGATTTCAATTGAGTTTGGATGTTCAGTGAACTGTTAACTGAACTTGTTTGACGAGCTTTACACATTCAGCGAACCGAATTCTAACTTTTAAAGGTTCGCTCATCTCTATCATAATGCATAATTTCACCTGCTTTGCTCTGCGTGAGTGTGTGTTTTGGATCTTGAGCTGACTTATTTTTTGCTCTATTTTGATACCATTTTGGGGTAGACACTATAATGTGATCTCTTCTTATTGCATTTTTTTGGCAGAGTTACGGTGCTGATGACCTTTATTGGCACCCATTCATTTTTTTCAGACTACATTATCTTCAGAGATAAATGGAAATGTATCAAAGGTATATCCCTAGGATTTCTTAAATAATGGTCCAAAGTAAAAAAACAATATAACATTGTTTGTCAACTTACATGTTGCAATTTCAAAGAAGAAACAGAATAAACAGCATGTGCAGCAATAAAGGCACCCCTAATTAATACTTGGTTGCACACCTTTTGGCATTGATGATAGCCTTCAGATATTTCTTGTAGCCATCCATAAGCTTCTTGCACTTCTCAGGTAGTATTTTTTCCACTTTTCCTTTACAATTTGTTCAAACTCTTGAATGTTTGCAGGGTTCTTTTTCCTAATGGCAGATTTCAACTGACCCCAAAGGCTTTTTAATGGGAGAGGTTAGGACTCATTGCTGCCCATTTTAAAACAGTCTATTTTTTCTTTTTCAACTATTCCTGTGTATTTTTGTATGTGCTTTGCCATTGTCTTGCTGGAGAACTTATTATATTCGACTGAAACCAAGTTTTCTTACATTGGGTAGGACATTTTGCTCTAAAGGCCACGTTACACACACAGCTATCTGTTCAGATATTGGTCACAGATGTCTGGTTGCAGTCAAATCATGGACACATTGTTACTTTTTGCAGCTGTGTATAGAATGGAACAATGTGTCCATGATTTGACTGCAACCAGAGATCTGTGACCAATATCTGAACAGATATCTGTGTGTGTAACGTGGCCTTGAAATCTCTTGATAATTCTCTGACTTCATGTAATATGGTCAAGGCCTCCCATTACCTGACGCAACAATGAAACCCCACAGCAGTAAGGATCCTCCACCACGCATAACTATTTGTAGTAGTGTTCTTTTACTTTTAGGCTTCATTGGGCCATCTGTAAACAAACTGTTTCTTTACATTGCCAAAAGGTGTATTTTTGTTTCATCTGTCCACAGAACTGTTCCCAGATGGATTGTGGATTGTCAGGGTACTTTTTGGCAAATAACAGTTGTTCCTTTTTATGCCTTTTTCTTTAGCAATGGCTTCTTCCTTGGACTTTGCCCAAAAAGCTCTACTTGGCTTAATGTGCGGTATATGGTACTTGATGAATCCATATCCCCAGACTCTTCCAGGTTGGCCTCTAGGTCTTTGGATGTTTGACATAGTGTTTTTTCCACCATTCACACCAACCTTCAAAGACATCTCATGTCAAGTTTCCTCTTTCCCCCATGTCCAGAGAGCTTTTTGATGGTTCAACGCTTGGCAAATATTTTAATAACATTGACCTGCTAAGTGCAATGGATATCTGACTTTTTGGCTGTTTATGGTAAGTTTGTCAAAGGCTGAAGAAGTTGAAAGTAGTGACTTGATCATTCTTAAGGCAGCATTTGCTTGGAAGGCACTCAATAAAATTTAGGACAGAAGACACCTGCATCTTGCTCAGGTAAAACTCTGCTGATTAAAAAACACTGTGTCAACATCCCTTATACAGGCAAAAAAGTGAATCACTTTGAGTAAAATTGAACTCACCATGAAATTTTTCCACAATCCACAAAAATATTTCTGTGATTTGCTTTGTGCAAATTTGTAGAGAATCAGAAAAATGGGTGAAAAAAATAAATGTATCTCACCACCGAGTACACTACTCGTATTCCACACAGCTCCCTCTGTTCCCTTGCAAATGATATCTTCTGTAAATCTTCAGTGCACTGATGTCCTGCAGCCTCCGATGTCACAATGTGCACCATGATATTCCAAAGTGCATTGCTTAAAGTGGCTGACTAAGCAACACATGGGACCTCAGAGACCCACTCAGTGCCAAAAGAGCAAAAGAGGATATTATGCTTAAATTGCCAAAGATGAATGCATGTAGCATATTTGGGGCGTATTCACGCATTTACTCGCCGCTTTGGAGCACTCGCGTAAATGCAGTGAATTGAAATGCTGGAGACGCCTTCCAGCAAATGCTATGGCTTTTGCCGAAAGGCGTTCGGATGCCACGTATTTCGGCGTCTTTTTGCACCCTCGCTTTCACTGCAAAGCGTGTACACAAGAAGAATGATCATGTCAATTCTTGATGCCTTTTTCAGTGCTTTTCCCATAGGCCACATTGTAAAATGTGGTCAAGAAAAGGGTGCTGAAAATAGCACGGCATCTGAATGCAGTAGCGCTTTTTTGCGGCAAATGCGCACAAAAAAGCAACACTGCAAAATTACGCCCGAATTATGCTACGTGTGAACCTAGCCTTATGTTTATTATGCAACAGTATAACAAAGACCACTTGATTTGTATCAAGTAATTTAAATGTGAATTTTATTTTCTGGCCTTATTAGAGCAAACTGCCAAATTTAAATTGCATCTTAATTGCCCTTCACCATACAGTAGCTGTTTACTGTTGAGTAAATATATAAAATACAATAATATTTCAGTACAAAATTACAAAAGAAAAATTGAAAAAAATGGATTAGAAAAAAATGATCTGTTTTCTTGCCCAGTAAAGACCGCTTTCCATGTCCCAATATCGTTACGATATTGTATACAACGGCACGGGAGCGCGCACGTTTTTGGCACTAGTCCAAAATCGCATAGGAGATGTTACACAGGGAGATATCGGCAGGCAACGCAACTGCGATGTCTACGCCCCCTCCTTCGCGCTGTGTATGAGCGACCCAGGGAACTACCATTTAACATGGGAGTGAATAGGGGAAGTTGCGCTCCAAATCGTAGTTGCGCTGTCACACAGCACGATCCTGCAAGATCATCAAGCCAATATCGGCCAGTTGGAGAGCCTGCACAATTCCTAACTGATATCGTTTTGGCATCGTTCTTGTGTTGCATTGCTCATTTACACCACACAATGCACGAACGATATCGGCGCCAATGGCCGAACCACGTGACTTTTTATCGTTGTTGGGCAACATTATTGTGCCGTGTAAAGCGGCCTTTACTGTTCATGATATGTGTCTGATATTGCAGTGCAGCTCTGTATACTTTGCATACTTGACTAAGGACAAGCTTTATTAACAAATGTACCCAGCAGGAAAGCATTCATTTTTTTTAAAAACAGACCCTTTTTTCCTAATTTTGTACAATCTCATAAATACAATTTAAATACAATTAAGGCTAGTGTCGCACAAACATCTGTAATAAAAGTATGTACACTTTGCATCTATAAATTGGATGACACTTTTCCATGCAAGCCAGTGGGTGTGTGAAAACAATCTAACTGAACTCAGATGTCATCCAAGTGCAGTCTCATTTTCGTGGACTGACAAAACTCGGAAAATATTGAATCATACTCTGATGACACCCTAAACAAACTCTGTCCGATCAATCTGATGAGAGTGTGATTAGCAAATTTGCACTGATTTTCTCAGATGAGTGAAAATACAGCCGTGTGACCCTAGCCCCTAACAGAACTATATAATATGGTAAGGCTAGGGTCACACTTGGGTTGTGGTATCCGCTTGAAGGATGCTTTAAAGGATGCATTTATTCGTCCTTGCGTTTACATGATATGTGTGCATTTATGTTGCCTAAATTAATGGATGCATTAACGCATGGTACATGTATGCACCATGTGTTAACACATCTGTTTCTGCAAGATTGGGGAGTCTCCCACCCCTCCCCTTTGAACCCTGCACATAAAAAGCTGCCTTCTGCAGTCAGTCCAAGTCAGACACTGGACCTGTCTGGATCCTGCTCATTTTGGGTACCAATGCACATGGTCAGGTGGTTTTAAATACATCAGATAGGGACTGCTCTGATATGGGTTACCTTGAAGTTGGTAGAGCAGCTTAGTATACATTGTTTTGCAAAAAACGTATCAACTAAATACCTTGTATTTTACTTTTTCAGCAGCACTTGCTGTTTACTGTGTTTTTTTTTACAGCAGAGTATTTTTACACGTTTGTTTGACTGTTTTTTGTGATTCAGTCTTTTGGTGGTGTGAACACTGTCCTACAGACGTGCTCACTGTGTGCATGGTTCATTAGTTTTTGTCTAAATTATTCTAAAATCTTGTCTACGGCTTCATTGTATCTATTACACTTCCTCATAAAGAATATGCCAAAAGGATCTATAAGAAATTGCTTACAACGAAACTTTGGGATCACACTGGTGACATTTATTTTTTGTTAAGTTACAATGAATGTACAGCATGATAACATTTGGCAGGAGTTTTTCATTAAGATTACAGTTTCATTAAGTATTGTATTCCATATTTTAATAACAGTTTGTTATGACATTGCAGCATTTTTATATTGTTATTTATAGACCAAAAATATATATTCTATTTCCTCCCAAATAAAAAAGTCCCAAACGTTTTGTTTGGCAGCTATAAAAGGGATATTTAATCTTTAAAATTGCAAGTTGGATAAATTCACAAGAGAATATACGTTTGGATTTTTAATAGTTTGGATTTAAAAAATGTATTATGTTAAAAAAATACTATTTGGAGAAAAAGATCTGAGCTTGTATGTGTGTATGTATGTAGTCTGATCAATGGCTCAAGTCAGCGGAGGAGCCATAACTTAAACGGAATCTGTCAGGTGATTTTCTAGTACAACACTAATGGTATCTTTAAATAGGGCTTGGGCAGCTCTTTCAGGATCTGTAACTTTTATTGCTTTAGCTCCTCCTGTTATTTGTTGTAAGCGCCAAAGAATTCAGAGTTGCATGTTGACTAGTTAAGCATATATAAATACAAATTGCATATTGACTGCTCCCCACTCCCACCTCTAAGTACATCTACTGTCACCGCTGAGAGATGGGAGGGAGTATGGTTGGGGGCAGCAGTGCAAATTCAGTTTGGATTTACTTTCTCTGATGCCAGCATTGAGAAGTGGGAGAGGAAAGCAGTGCATATGTAGCTTGTATTTACATATGCTTGACGATTTACTTTATACAAACAAATTTTATGGTCAGGATAGAGCGGTTTACACAGTGAAGACTAAGGAATAGGTATTAGGTAATTGATTAATTAGTTTATTTGTGAAACATACCACTACGCGTTTCTATAGCGGACTGCTGTCTTCCTCATGCAGATTTACAGAGGATTGTGGGCATAACCCTATAAAGGAGTAGCAGCCAATCAGACTTGGGGTTAACTGAGGATATTTGTTAACCCTTTAATAGAAAGTCTGAGAGGCTGTGTTGCTGTAGTGGTGTGATATAAACATTATAGCATAATTACCATAAAATATAAACATTATAAGCACATACATATAATACAGTAATACAGCAGCGCTACACACACGATGTTGTGCAGGGGTGCACAACAGCATCAGGTGAGTGGACGCCCCCCTCACCACTCCTCCCATCACCCCACTATACCACCAGGTACCATTCATGTGTGCTCTCCTTATTATTCATTCCTCCACATTGACGATTTACTTTGTCACACTGAATTCTGCGGACCTTACAACAAGATACCAGGAGAAGCTACAGCAATAAAACTTACTAATCCTGAAAGAGCTGCTTAAGTCTTATTTAAAGATACCGTTACCATTGTACTAAAAATCACCTGAAAGATTCCCTTTCAATGACCAAGATGCTGGTCCCTGTCTCTATGTTCAGCATAGGAACAATCAATTTCAATACTCTAGTCATTCGACAACCTCGGTTGGCTGTTAAATTACCATATAATGGGGTTTCAGAATTGGTGTTCCTACATTCATGTCCTCAATTCAGACATTTATCCATCTTTCATATATGCATATAAGATTTTTCAAAACATACTTATGTTCAAATTTTTTACTAATTAAGCTTATTTATTTAAAAATATCATATGTCATTTGTATCTAGCTCCAAGACAAGCCATGTGTCTCCATATTACAGATTACAAAGCATTTGCCTCCCCTTCAGTTATGCTTTAACCCCTTTCCCCAGGCAATTTTCCATTTTTCATTTTCCCTCTCCTTCCAAGAGCCAAAGTTTTTTATTTTTTCATCAACATAGACATATGAGGGTTTGTTTTTTTGCGGGAAAAGCTGTACTTTTGAATGACATCATTTATTTTATCATATAGTGTACAGGAAAATGGGAAGAAAAATCCAAGGGCGGTGAAATGAAAAAAAGTGCAATTACACGTTTGTTTTTTTGGTTTTTTATTCACCATGTTTACTATATGGTAAAACCGATATGTCGGTATGATGCCTTGGGTCAGTAGGAGATCTTAGATACCAAACATGTATACTTTTACTGTTATCTAAGTGGTGAAAGAAAATTCAGAAGTCTTTAAAGTAAAAGAATTGCACTTTTGGCGCCATTATCCATGACCCATACCATTCTAATATTTTGTTATCTGGGACTGTGTGATGGCTTATTTTTTGCAGTTTGAGCTGACGTTTCTAAAGATACAATTTTTGAGTACAATAAGTGTAGAAATCCTGGGCACTAGTAGCTATTATTAAACCGACTCTAACCAGCATATGAATGTGGGGGTTTTGCACAAAACATAAGGCTGCTATATAATCAATGATTATGAAGAGAAATGACGGCACTCACCCCAGAAAGTTCATCCAAGTGCAGAACTCTTTATTCCATATGAGGAATGAGGTTACAGGTGTCCAGGGAGGGAGGGGGATGATGGGCGCACCATTTCGCATAGTTCACGCTTCAACGGGTCCAACCACGTATTTTGGCATTTGGACTTTTTTTTTCATTACGCAGTTTACAGATCTGATTATTTGATTTTCTTTTATACATCGGGGATTTCTGAAAGTGGCAATACCAAATGAGTGTATATTTTTAATAGTTTTTTTTCAATGGGGCAAAAGGGCGGTAATTTGAATTTTGTGTTTTTTCCTTAACATTTTTAAAACGTATTGTTTTTCATTATTTTTTTTGCTCAGTAGAGGGCCCCAGCACTCCACTGTCTGATCACTTCTCCTATGTTTGGATGCTCTACAGCCTATCTGAACACAGGGGAAATTATCTCTTCCTTCTGGTGATCTCACTGGGTCATCGCCAGCAGAAAGAGATTGCTTACAGCTTCCGGGTCATCAGATGACCCCAGACTGTGTAGTTAACAGCGGAGGTCCCATGATCGCATCACAGAAGTTCTGATCATGGTGGGGAACGGTGCAGTCCCCACCGTGGGGTTTTGAATCGCGCTGTCAGTGAAGGACAGCGTGATCCAAAGGGTTAACAGCATTGATTGGATCGGTGATTCGATCGATGGAATTAGCTACACATCTCAGCTGATGAGATCAGCTGTGAAGTGTGTCGGAGGATGTGAACTCAGCGGGTAAGCTCACATCAGGGGCGGGACATGTTCAAGGTGATTTGTATATGTACTTTGTCGTGAAGAGGTTAAAGAAGACCTTACACTGGGTTAGAAGGAATTAGTTTTTGCCCTTATTTATTCCAACTGCTACCCCAATTATTCCATTTTTTTCTTTTTTTAATATCCACCATTTGGTTCTAGAGATATTGACATTTATGTTTAGTGTACATTTTTATAGTTTTTATGATAGAACTCTGGCTCACAGGATTTCCTGAGGTATGACATTAGGACTTTTTGCATAACTATCCATAATAATTAGCACCTAATAAAAAGGCCCATATATCTGGAACCGTATGGCTGATTTGTAAAAAGCGAAAACTGGAATATACAGGGGAGCAGCATGAATAAAATATAATCAAAAACTGACCACTTCTGACAGGTCCTTTAAGTTTTTCCCTTGTGAACCTACAGAAACGTCTGGATGGTAGAGGATAAAACAAAACTACAGGATTACATTACAAACAGGCTTATATGGTAGTTTATCTTAATGGAGAAACCTAACTGTGAAGCTCTATACATGAAACACAGGAATATTTTTATTTAGATACACTTAAGTAAAAAGTGTACTCTTTAATATTTGTCAATAAAATATGTGGCAACATGCACACCATCCTCCATATACCTCCAGGAATCCTGAAAAAGTAACTTTCTTATAATAGAAACAGCAGGCCAAAACTTTTAAGGCTACATTCACATGTTCAGTTTTTGCAAGTCAAAACCAGAAGTGGATAAATATTACAGAAGTGGTGACATCTTTCTATTTGGCCTCATTCACATGTTGAGTATTTGGTCAGTATTTTACATCAGTGTTTACAAGACAAAACCAGGAGTGGAACAATCAAAGCAAAAGTATAATAGAAGCACACCACCACTTCTGGATTTGGAGAGGTTTTTACCTCAGGATTTATAAGCCAAAACCAGGAGTGGCGCAATCAGAGGAAAAGTATAAAGGTACCGTTACACGGAGAAACATCTCCGGCAACATCGCCGGAGACTGAAGGGAGCGCACACGTTTTTGGCCGTTGGCCAAGATCGCTGGTGGGCTGTCAGACGAGGAGACATCGCCGACAATGCAGCAGCGATGCTAAAAGCAACTATTGCTGCCAGGGTTAAATTGAACCCTGGCAGCGATCCTTAACATTGGACTCAATGGGGGAAGTTGCTTGCAACATCGCAATTGCGATGTCAGACAGGGTGATTCAGGCACATCGCCTGAGCAACATCACCAGGTTTCAGGACATTGTCTTGAAACCAGGCGATGTTGCTGAAGCAACTATCGCCGTTGATATCACCCTGTTACAGGGGTAACTCTCCAGCGATGTCGCTTCAAAATGGCAATGCCCCTGAGTTGCTGGCGATGTTGCCAGAGATGTTTCCCCGTGTAATGGTACCTTAATAGAAACACGTCACCACTTCTGTATTTGGGGAGGTTTTTACCTCAGGATTTACAAGCCAAAACCAGGAGTGGAAAAATCAGAGTAAAAGTATAATAGAAATAGAAACACGTCACCACTTCTGAATTTTTCATCCACTCCTGGTTTTGGATAAAAAAAACTGATGTGAAAAACTGACCAAAAATTGAACATGGCCGAAAAATATACAAATTACAGTTATTATACCTGAACTTTTAAATAAGACAGAGGCCTCTATATGGAGAATTATACCTAGCAGAAAGTGGCAAACAAATCAGCGCAAAACATGCTTACGTGAATATCGTCCCTGCAAAAACATTACATTAAGCCATAAATCCCAATAATAAAAAAAGTAAAAAGAAAAAAAGAGTCAGCACAAACGAACAAACACTACTTTATACTAAAAAGGAGCTTATTTCTACAATATAATCTGGGTATAGTGTCATAAGATATTGCAGGACTGAGCACCTTCTTGATAACTATAATTCTTCATCTGTGCTGGCTTCTGCTTTAACGTCTTTGTATTCCTTTGATGCAGCAGGGACTGTATTCTTATTCATATTTTTCTGATTGGTTTGAGCTATTTCATGTATTGTACTCATCTGTGTGCAGAATTTTGACTGAACCAGTATTCAAGGCCATGATATATTCATTTGTTATAAGTTTCTTGCACATTTTACTTTTTTTAAACTAATCCGCTTATGCGTCTGTATTTTTTTACATTACTATAAAGTGTTAACATCTTAAAGCACCACTCCAGCAATTTTTTTTTGTTTTTCAGGGCTGGAGTTGCACCTTGAATGAAAACCCCCACCCCCGATATCCCTCCTACCCTCTGGCATCTTCAACCTTTACTGATGTCGCCTCAGTCCCGGGGCGACATCTTGTTATTATAACTTCTGACTGGCTGGAAGTCAAAAATTACATCAGAAGTGCTCACTGCAATTCTATGACAGACAGGATGAGGCTATCATAGAGATACATTGATTTGTGACCGCCGGCACAATCCATGAAACACTAGTGCAGCCAGGGGGAGACCGACTAGAGCGCCGCTGGAAAAAGATGAAGACGGCCGCAGATGAAGATAAAACATGGGGCAGGGGGACTTACATTTAAAGCAGCACTTCAGTGCTGATATATACTGTACATTAACACTAGAGTGCTGGATTCACTCAAGGAGGTTCAGACGTGTGTGTGTGTAATTTTTTAGACATGTAAGGGCAAGAGAATATTCTACTTTTAAAGCAGCTGTGCTTAATCTATGCAATGATGTGAGCCTACATGTTATACTTTAATATAATAGTAAAATAGCAAATATTTACAACGAAAATTTACAAAATGTAAACAATCTTCACCAGTAAAGAGAACTACCCCAGAGATGTTCCTTTTCTCTTTCATTGACTAATTTATATTAGAAACTTAAAGCGAACCTGTCACATGAAAGAATGCTATTAACCTGCAGATATGGGGTTATTCTGCAGGATAATAATGCTTGGAACCTGCCAGGTGCCTACACACCTGGCAGTGTTCCGGTTTCAGCCATGGGGGAGCCATCTGCACAGCCTCTATTGAGCTCCGTTCCTTATCATTGAGGTAATCAGATGTTTTCTATTGTCATATACGATTTTAGCATGCTGACAATTGGTTGTTTTCCTGTTTACTGCACTGAAAAAGTGTAGCACTAGTGCTATGTTTTTTCCAAATGATAGTGTATATTTATCTTTATTATTGTATGCTGACTGTCATTTTGTTAAAATGATTGTTGCAGATCCCTTTCCCTGATGAAAAACGTCATAAGTTTTGAAACACTCGTCGGGATTGGTTGACACGAAATAAACGGATCTTTTTGCATTGACTCTTGTTTCCTGTGTTGTGTGTGCCAGAGTTCTCTATTTTTGCATGAGGCTGGCGCCGGCATGGGATCAGTGAACGCTCTGTGTACTAAGAGCAGCGGCTGTGACTATGCCCCTCCCCATACTGACTGACAGCTGGTTCTAATACAAAACCAGTGTGTAGGGCAGCGGGAGACCGACTGACGGCTGAGCCAACACCATCACCACCCACATGACTGAAACCCAAACGCTGCCAGGAGGATCATTTTCTCTTGTTCAATGCACAGTTTACCGAGCAAGTTGTAAATGGTATCAACATGCAGATTAATACTATATCTTCAGGTTATTTGTATTTTGATGTAACAGATTCCCTTTAATATAACCAGGTAGACAAAGACTTGAATTTCTTCTTGGGGAACAGATTAGGTTTCCATACAATGCTAGATTTGGATGAATCATTCATGAAGTTTACTGCATGTATCATTTCATAAAAATAGAACAATTGTTGTGCTTTGTCTTTTGAATTATAGAACACAGATATACAGTAAACACATTCAGCCAAATCTAATATGTGTACAAGTCTATACAGTTAAGCAACGTTATTGATGAATCAAAAATATATTACACACTTTAGAATAATAGCATTTGCAATCATGCATGTCCACAAATGAACCATTGTGCTAAGTTCACTGGTTTATTAGGGAACTTACTTAGGCTGCCTTCACACTATGGATTGGATCCGATCCGTGGCAGTCTGGGTGAACCTGACAGCCCCGGACCGGATCAGCACACAGAACCGGAGGGCTAATATGCCCTCCGGTAAAGGTGTGCAGCCTGACACAGCTGACGCTGCCGATGATTCAGGACCGCGGCTCGCGGGGAGCTAGCCACGGTCCTGAAATAACAGCGGCGTGCAGCTGTAGGTATCCCATTCCCGGATCCTCCCAGATCGGGGCAATCTGGCCCCATAGCCTTCCATGTTAGGGAGCGCCGGATTGCCCCGGATCCGGGAGGATCCGGGAGAAGGCAATTAGATGAGATTTTTCTCCACGGACACAAAAACGTTGCAAGCAATGTTTTTGTGTCCGTGAGAAAAATCTGAATTCTCCCAGATTCTCCTGGAGAGATGGAAACCTGATGGCAGAGAGCTGCCATCCGGCTCCATAGGATACCATGGGGCCAAAATTCGGTCCGGGGCTGTCTGGCTCAAGCAGACAGCACGGATTGGATCACACCCACAGTGTGAAGCCAGCCTTAGTTGAGTTCTTAATTAAACTCTGTTATCAGCAAAAGTCAGAATTGTCCAATATCAACATAAACCATTAAATTTCATATCGGATTTGTTAAACAGTTTGGTGCATAGATCATGCTTACAATCAGAATTACTAAATACTTACAGACAGATCTCACAATATTGTTTTATAGAAGACAGTATCAACATACGAAACATACAAAAGTATAAGAAATAGAAACAATACAAAACCACTGGAAAACAGGCAATATTACGAGTAGAAAGTCAGACATTAATAGACACTTAGGTGTTTTTGATTCTTTTTTTTCATTATTTGAAGCCACAACATCCATAGCACAAAATAGCCACCCATTGTTAACCTCAAGAGTGGAATTGTCTAACCTGACCGGTTAGTAATACTTTTTTTTGCTGATGGAAGACTTCCATTTACAATTGAAAAAGAAAAAAAATTGAGGACTTGGTACATTGGAATGTATAATGATCCATTGAATATTCTATGCGTTTGACACTTGCTCACAATATTCATGCTTCGGGATCGTAATCTTGATATTCCTCCTACACAAATCAGAAAAACAGAGTTAGTGAAGTGCCAACAATAGACTTTTTGTGCCTGTGAAGAAACACTCTCAGTATGTAGCTGCAAACAGAGTACAATTATGTCTGCTTATTACAAAACAACGTGTCATTTATGTTTCAGACAGAACAGTAGGATATGAAGATGCCTTTGATTATCTGTTAGCATATTGGGCAGGACTGTGTATCAAAACTAGGGATGATTGAGTTTCCCAAAATTCATGGTTGATTTGTTAAAATAGACCATCATATTCAATTCGGTCTGGAGAACATTTTGTTTTAAAAAAAAACATTTTTTCAATAACACTTTTGATTATGACCTGAGGTCTTTCTAGTAGGGATGGGCGAACTATTCTGGTTCGTGACCGGGGTTGCTCTGCTAAAGTAAGGCAATAGTTAATACTCCTAATATATTTACCAGGTAGGCGATCTGTCTTCCTGGTGTGACGCATCGCAGCATCACTTCCAGCCCGCCCCTTACCTTCTCGACTATTCCCGCAGAAGCCTGGAAGTGACCCAGCTCCTCGACACAGCTTAAAGGGATGACGCGGACCTGGTAAGTATAATCAGTATGTTTATTAACCGTTTACTTGCTTTAACAGAGCAGAGCCCATCCCTACTTTCTAGACTCCGAATAGCAAGAGGTGAAAGTGAAAAAGGGGGATAAAAAACATTAAAACCACCCCTCACCCAAATCCTTTAACCACCTTCACTGCTGTTTAGTGGTCCACCCTCTGTGCAGGTCTTTGTTTCTTCTGGAGCTGGGGTCCACATGGGGGCATGGGAAATGAATCATGTCAATGATGAGCATGAATTCTCCCACTATGTGGCTGCATGATTGCAGGACCAGAAGAGCCAAAGAGGAGTGGCAAGTTGATGAGCAACAAAGGTGGCACTAAACATCAGGTGAGGACATAGAATAGGTGACTAGCCTTTCCGGCGCAGTAAAGAATCTAGGAATTTTATTGGAATAATGCAAATTGAATTCCCAAAATTTCAAATTCATTTATAACACATTTTTCTTTAAACAACATAAAAACCAACAACATTCTAATAGCTACTGTATATGTCAGGTACACACCAGAATGCAGAATTCTCCACCAGACCCTCATAATATACTATGTTTTGTCAGCAGGGAGAGGAATATAAGTGTCTGTCAAAGGCTAGGGTCACACATGGCAATCAGTTTTTTAGAGGGCTTAGAGAACCGGATCCGTTAAATTTAGGGTGCCAATAGTATCTCCTGAGCTGGCCATTTTTTGGACTTAGTCAGTTTTCCCCAAATAATTCTAGGAAAAAACGGATCCGTTAACAGATGGTGCCAATAAGTGCCATTTGTTAACGAATCCATTTCCCATAGGGCCCCATGTTAAAAAACAGCATCCATTTTTTTGCTGCACCTAAAAATGTTGCCTTCAACGTTTTTTTGAGCCTGGGAAGAGTCTTTGAAAAACGCAGTGACACTTAATGCGCACCATCCGTTAACAGATCCGTTTTTGGACTTAGAAAAGAAAAGACAAAAATTTTCCCAAAAACTGTCCCAAAGCAAAAACGGCTGCCATGTGTGACCCTAGTCAAAGGCTGTTTTCACACTAAGTTTTTTCCATTCAGGCAAGATCAGGTTTTTCAGTAAAAACCTGATCCTTTCAAGATCCAGTTTTTTGCCCATTTATCTGAATGGTGTCTGGTAAAATCCTGTTGCTTTAGGATGCTACCTGACACCATTAAAATGAATAAATGAAAAACTACATCCTGAAAGGATCAGGTTTTTACTGAAAAACTTGATCTTGCCTGAATTGAAAACAACTTGAATTGTGAAATCAGCCAAACAAAGGATCAAATCATTCTGCCTCATTTTTCTATAGGCAAGAAATATAAATCTTGTAGGAAAATGTTATTATACTGAGCTGGATCTTCCTCACTGTTTGTTGCTACTTTACCGATATGATATGTCACTAAAGCTGACCAACTTTATTCTTATAATTAATCATACAGATACTATGCAAATTTGAATGATCTTTCATTGGTAGGAATCCTTAATCTTTATGGCTGGCCAAGCTAATCTCTTGAAATTCATTTTGGACATATTTGCTCAACTCATAGGGCGACATTCGATTTGCATTGCATAAATTTAGTGTGAATTGAATTTGCTGGTAAGGTGTTAAAAAATAATAAACTCATATACTTAACTCTCCTTGTCCCCTCATATACCTGTCCTGAAGCTGTTGGCTGACTTTCTTCTTCGATTTGCACAATTTGAATCACCAAAAAATCAGATTAGTTAGAATCCAAATTTTGGGGGATATTTACAGAAAATGGGATTTGTTTAGAATCAATAAACTCATCTCTACTAAGTAAATGTAGTCATATTCAAAGACGTTACGGTTGTTCCGTTCATTCTTTCACTGGTTGCTATTATATTTAAAAATGAAAATCCATCTTTGTTGATTGTCTATCAAACGACAGTACAATTTCATAGCTATGTCATATAGCGTCCTATAGACAAGAGTTTGTTCACACATTAGGATTTTACTGCAGACGTTTCTGCATCAAATACATGTCCTTGGCAGGGAAAAAGCTACAAAAATAAATATGGGATTTTGCTGCATTTTTGACACATTTTTGTGGATATTTTTTAATTCAATTTGTGATGTATTCATTAAAATGGGTATAAAATTCTCCAAAAACGTTAAGAATTGACAAGGTGTAGATTTAAACAAGTGTTTATAAAATTTAATTCACTTTGCTGGGACAGTAAAATGATGTATTTTTAATGGAAAAAAGCACAAGGAAAGAGCTTCGGAAAAATGACAAGTGTGAACAAGCCAAAACTTTTCTTCTTTCTAAAAGAAAACAATCAGATTTCATTTGTTCAGTTATTCTGGAAAACCTGTTGCTTCAGGATTGGATGATGTAAGCGATTTTACTAGGTAGTTTGAATAAATGAAGTCCAACATTCCCTGGCTATTCATTTTTATTTTAACAAAAGAAACAACGGTATAAAAAGTTCTGCAGGTTTTCAATGAAAAATACATTGTAGAATAAGTAACCAAAATGGTAAAGAATCTACTTATATAATCGGGAGTTGGGCACTGTAGCCCAATCCCAACATGCTTTGCGCGGGACTGCGAGTGATGACGCGCAGCGTCATCACGAGCCGCAGACCCGCACTACTCTAAAAAAAAAAAAATCCTCACCTCTACCCGAGCCCGCGCTGTCTCCCGCCCTCTCCCGCCGTCTTCTGCCGTGTTCCGCTAGGCTCCCGGTGGCTGTGCAGGCTCCCGGTGCCTCCAGTGATCTTCTATCTACTGAGACTGAAGGACCTGTGGTGATGTCAGAGTCACGTGACACCAGCTTACTCCAGGCAAATCGCGGGTCACGTGACTCTGACATCACCACAGGTCCTTCAGTCTCAGTAGATAGAAGATCACTCCAGGCACCGGGAGCCTGCACAGCCACCGGGAGCCTAGCGGAACACGGCAGAAGACGGCGGAACACGGCAGAAGACGGCGGGGGCTCGGGGTGAGGTAGCATAATCTTTTTTTATTTTTTTTAAACCCCTGCCTTGCACGAGCGCACCACAGACACCTGTATACTCCACCACCACACACGCCTCTACACTCTGCCACCACCACACACGCCTGTATACTCCACCACCACACACGCCTGTATACTCTGCCACCACACACGCCTGTACACTCTGCCACCACACACGCCTGTACACTCTGCCGCCACCACCACACACGCCTGTACACTCTGCCGCCACCACCACACACGCCTGTACACTCTGCCGCCACCACACACACCTGTACACTCTGCCGCCACCACACACGCCTCTACACTCCACCACACACGCCTCTACACTCTGCCGCCACACACACACGCCTGTACACTCTGCCACCACCACACACGCCTGTACACTCTGCCGCCACCCACACACGCCTGTACACTCTGCCGCCACCACCACACACGCCTGTACACTCTGCCGCCACCACACACGCCTGTACACTCTGCCGCCACCACACACGCCTGTACACTCCACCACACACGCCTGTACACTCTGCCGCCACCACCACACACGCCTGTACACTCTGCCACCACCACACACGCCTGTACACTCTGCCGCCACCACACACGCCTCTACACCTCTGCCGCCACCACACACGCCTCTACACTCTGCCGCCACCCACACACGCCTGTACACTCTGCCGCCACCACACACGCCTGTACACTCTGCCGCCACCACACACGCCTGTACACTCTGCCACCACCACACACGCCTCTACACTCTGCCGGCACCACACACGCCTGTACACTCTGCCACCACCACACACGCCTGTACACTCTGCCGCCACCACACACCCTGTACACTCTGCCGCCACCACACACACGCCTGTACACTCTGCCGCCACCACACACGCCTGTACACTCTGCCGCCACCACACACGCCTCTACACTCTGCCACCACCACACACGCCTGTACACTCTGCCACCACCACACACACCTGTACACTCTGCCGCCACCACAGACGCCTGTATACTCTGCCGCCACCACCACACCTGCCTGTACACTCTGCCACCACCACACACGCCTGTACACTCTGCCACCACCACACACGCCTGTACACTCTGCCACCACCACACACGCCTCTACACTCTGCCCCCCACCACACACGCCTGTACACTCTGCCGCCACCACCACACACGCCTGTACACTCTGCCGCCACCACCACACCCGCCTGTATACTGTGCCGCCACCACCACACACGCCTGTATACTCTGCCGCCACCACCACACACGCCTGTATACTCTGCCGCAACCACCACACACGCCTGTATACTCTGCCACCACCACACACGCCTGTATACTCTGCCGCCACCAGCACAGACGCCTGTATACTCTGCCACCACCACACATGCCTGTATACTCTGCCACCACCACAGACGCCTGTATACTCTGCCGCCACCACCACACCCGCCTGTATACTGTGCCGCCACCACCACACCCGCCTGTATACTCTGCCGCCACCACCCACACACGCCTGTATACTCTGCCGCCACCACCACACACGCCTGTATACTCTGCCGCCACCACCACACACGCCTGTATACTCTGCCACCACCACACACACCTGTACACTCTGCCCCCACCACAGACGCCTGTATACTCTGCCGCCACCACCACACCTGCCTGTATACTCTGCCACCACCACACACGCCTGTACACTCTGCCACCACCACACACGCCTGTACACTCTGCCACCACCACACACGCCTGTATACTCTGCCACCACCACACACACCTGTACACTCTGCCACCACCACAGACGCCTGTATACTCTGCCGCCACCACCACACCTGCCTGTATACTCTGCCACCACCACACACGCCTGTACACTCTGCCACCACCACACACGCCTGTACACTCTGCCACCACCACACACGCCTGTACACTCTGCCGCCACCACCACACATGCCTGTACACTCTTCCGCCACCACCACACACGCCTGTACACTCTGCCGCCACCACCACACCCGCCTGTATACTGTGCCGCCACCACCACACACGCCTGTATACTCTGCCGCCACCACCACACACGCCTGTACACTCTGCCACCACCACACACGCCTGTATACTCTGCCGCCACCACCACAGACACCTGTATACTCTGCCACCACACAGATGCCTGTATACTATGCCACCACAGACACCTATATACTCTGCCACCACCACCACACACACCTGTATACTCTGCCACCACCACCACACACGCCTGTATACTCCACTACCCACAGACCCACCTGTATACTCTGCTACCCACAGAGCCGCCTCTATACTTTACTACCCACAGAGTCACCTGTATAATCTCCTACCCTCAGAGCCGTCTGTATACTCTGCTACCCACAGAGCCCCCTGTATACTCTGCTACCCACTGGCCCGCCTGTATACACACAATTCATTTCACCCTGCTCCCGATGCAATTGCATCGGGCCTTTTTACTAGTGTACATTATATTACAAGCATGGAGACGTAACATATGTTCTCTAAAGCAATTTTTAATTCAAAGGAAAGAGAACCTTGACTTTAACTTAAACATTCTTACATTCTGATTTTGCAATAAAAGAAAATGAAAAATGAGAACAGACATTATTTTTATATGCTTTGTTTTTACTTGTGTTATGTTAACAAAAAATAGCAATAAATTGTAGAAATGCGGAAAAAAGGGGGTTTAATGGGTCCAATGCGATACTAAAATATTTGTAATTTGTTTAATTGATATTTGCACATTCTTTCTTATCCTTAGATTCTTTTGATTTTGCTACATTTTTATTGCCAAAATGATTCCTTTAAAATTATGAGAATGTCACTGAGCACGACATGAGATGTTTGTAAAAAATGTTTGGAAGTATAAATCCCTAAAATATATTTGTAAGGCTGGTTTTAACACCACCTTTGAAATGGACAGATCAGGATCTGTTTTTGCCTCCCTTGTATCCTTATGGTGCCAGATTGGCTATAAATGACCATCCGATTCTGCCAGTTCAGTCCCGGATTCATTTCTGTCCTGTTTTTTCCTGGTCCTAAAATCAGAGACTGCTCGAATTTTGGGCTCCGGTGAAAAAAACAGACCAAACCGGAAACAAACGAATCAGGGGCGATCTGGCACCTATAACATGGGAGTCTATGGGCCCTGGATCCGGGAAAAAACAGAATCGTTTCCCGGATCCGTATTCAGTGTACTGAGCATGCTCAGTACACTAAAACTGGTCTTTTCCTGTAATTTAATTTTAGCAATGTATTTACATACACTGCTAAAGTAAAATTAAAGAAAGGAATGGTAAAAAAATAAGTGCTCACCTCTCCGCTGAGTGCCCCGCGATGTGAGGCATCCACCTCTGATAGCTGCAGGACCTTAATCAGTTGACGGGGAAGGGGCGGAAACCCAATCAGTTGATGTGTCACATGACCACATCAGCTGAGCAGTTTAAGTCGCCTGCCAAAACCGATCGGCGGGTGGGCGATTTAAACCGCTCAGCTGATGCTGTCATGTGACACATCAGCTGATCGGATTCCTGCCCGTTCTCGGTCAGCTGATTAAGGTCCTGCAGCCATCGGAGGTCGATGCCTCACATCGGGGGACCCTTGGCGGAGAGGTGAGCATTTATTTTTAACCATTCCTCTCTTTAATTTCACTTTAGCAGGGTATGTAGATATACTGCTAAAGTGAAAGTAACAGTGCCAACACAACTTGTCAGCCTCAGCTTCCCCCAGCTCTTTCTGTGTCCACATCCCTCAAAAACCTGGATTCGGACACAGAAATGGCATCCAGAGTTTACAATCCGGACCTGTCTGTCCTTGTCTGTGTGGTCCTGTAAAATACAGGATCCCCGCGGACAGGAACAAAACCGTGGTGTGAAGCCAGCCTTAGTGTGTTTTTTTGCATGTATGTTTTACTTTTCCTACCTCCTATATAAAATCCCTATTCAGTATATATATCTGTCTCTGTTTGTCTGTTTCTGTGTCTGTAAGTTTGTCCCCAAAACAGCACTACCTATACGACATTGTGTACATTACAAAAGACAGTTAAACTGGAAAGTCAGATTTTAAACCAAGTTTGGTTGATCAGTCAAAATCTATGCCAAGATGGGCCATCTCAAAAAGTATGCAGATGATATGGAATGGAAAGCACCAGCAAAACAGAAAAGGCAATGATGCGTAAACGAGACTACTGAACAAAGAGACCATTACCATGACCAAACCAGAAGTGCATGGGTGTCGCACACGACTCCCCCAATCAAGACTCACTAGACTTTCACAGGATGCCAATTTGCAGCAATAGCACCGACAACACAAATCTCTGGTGTCAAGATCAATGAGACGCTCCCAAGATGCTGCATCACAGTGAACATGCCACATGGCCAAGTCTCCAAGTCAAAGTCTAGGAGGTTGCAAATAATGCAGTATCGCAACTCAAGCAACACAAAGAAGATTCTCCATTTTCCAGATCTATGACACTTTTACAGGATGTATCATTACATTGCCAAACTGTGACAACGAATCTCCGCAATCCAGATTAATGAAACTGTCACAGGATGCAGCATCACACAGGCACCACCGTAATGATGAATCAAGAAGTACAGATCTATCAGACTGTCACAGGATGCAGCATCACACAGGTGTCGCTGTAATGAGGAATCTACGAAGTACAGATCTATCAGACTGTCACAGGAAGCAGCATCCTACCACCATGACCATAATGACGAATCTCTGGAGTTCACACAATATCGTTATATCATGTGTTAATTTTCATTACTCCACCATGAATAGCAGCATTTTCATTTATAACAGCATTCATGATATTTAACATACACATACCTACTTTGTTGTTTGCATGTTATACAATTCTACTGCTATTGCAGAGTTTTAAATGCACCTATATTTTATTTTAATTTTGTAACCTAAAACATTAACAACATACACTCCCTGACAGAAGTTATGTCGCTTATCCATGTTATGTAAATGAAAGCTTATAACCTGACGTTAAATTCAACCATTGGTTGTATAAATTACTCTTTTGAAAGCTGAAACCCTCCGAAATGTGGTTTAGGTTAAGAAAATAAATTGGCATCAATGCTGAAATATTGATCATTTAATGAACACAGAATGGTCAGATTTTGGCAAGACAAAAGTTTTGTCGCCCACAGAAAGTAATGTGATTTTCAAACATTTCATGTTTTGTGTGACTTCCATGAGCTTGATGGACTGTATCCATGTGGTTCAACAATGATTCATAAAATTTTTAATTAAGTCATCAGGAATAGCAAAGAATGCAGTCTTACCTGCCTCCCAGAGTTCATCTAGATTCTTTGGTTTTGTCTTCCAAGCTTCCTCTCTATCCTACCCCAAACATGCTCAATGATGTTCATGTCTGGTGACTGGGCTGGCCAGTCCTTGAGCCCCTTGATCTTTTTAGCCTGGAGGAACTTTGTTGTAAAGATGGATGTATGAGATGGAGCACCATCCTGCTGCAAAATTTGACCCCTTTTATGATTTGAAATATAAGAGGTAGTTAATACTTCTTGATATTTTAGGCTATTGATATTGCCTTCCACATTGCAAATGTTTTGCACACCCCCATACTGAATGTAACCCCAGACCATGATCTTTCCATCACCAAATTTAACTTTTCTGGGTATACTTTGGATCCATACGGGCACCAGTAGGTCTCCTGCAGTATTTGCGGCTGCTGTGGTGTAATGAAGATTTATCAGAGAAATCCACCTTTTTCCACTTTTCCAGCGTCCATCTGTTTAGCAGGCTGTGGGACTTTGCAAATGCCACACGTTTTTTTATTTGCTTTTGTTTAGTGCTGGCTTCTGGGCACTGATTCGACCATGGAGGCCATTTCGAGACAGAATCCTACAAACTGTTCTAGTTGACACAGGAACTTGAGGTGACCAGGCCTGTTGGAGCTCTGCTGCAGTGGAAGAAGGGCTTTGGATTTTCTAACCAACAAATGTTCCTCCTGAGCAGTTCTCTTGCAGAGTCTGCCGGACCTGGGCTTGTCAAACACATCTCCAGTCTCTTCAAATCTGTTTTTAATTCTTTGCACTTGATGCTGAGACACATTAAAGGTGCCAGCCACCTCTGCAGTGGATCAGGTCTTCACCCTCTTGATAATCAAGGCTTTGGTTGCAGGGTGAATTTTTGACATGTTGTCAGAGCTCAAGTTGCAGTTCAAGTGAAGGTCTGGGGTGCTGGGTTTCTTTTTATACACACCCACTAATTAACCAATCATTTACTGAGCACAGGTGAGGATGTAAACTAGGATTGGGTGCATTATATGACCAGGTGACAAAACTTTTGTCATGCTGCAATCTGACCATTCTGTGTTCATTAAATGATCAATATTTCAGCATTGATACCAATTTATTTTCTTAACCTAAATTTCAGAGGGTTTCAGCTTTCAAAAGAGTAATTTATACAACCAATGGATGAATTTAACGTCAGGTTATATTTACATATCATGGATAAGTGACATAACTTTTGTCAGGGGGTGTAGTGCAACTAATATATATTCGCACACATTTTAGAATCGCATAATGCAATCGAATCAGGCTCCCATCTAGTGTTAAAATAAATCTCATGATTGCACTATGAGCGGACTTTAATGTATTACAGCCACACGTATGATGCATATCTCTTTATCTGGTAATTAAATCTTGCTTTATCTGATGTCCTTTTCACTGCAGACAATAACAAACTAGAGATGGATATCATTTTGTTTTGTATCAAAGCTCATATTTTTATTTTATGTGCAAAAATCAGTAGAGTGATGGTTTCTATAAAGAAAGATGCAGTGTTGGGTTGTATTCCACATTTTTGGTGGAAGAAAAAGATGAATAAAAAAATATCATTACATCTTCAGTCTCTTTAGTGTCACTGCTTGGTGGTCTATACCAGGATTAGAGGTGAGGCCATTATTTCTATTCAATCACCTGATCGGCTGCAGGGTTACTGTTGCTCATCAGTCACCCGACACTGCAGCTAATCAGTGGTTCCAGGCAGGGCCGGACTGGGACCAAAAAGCAGCCCTGGAAAACAAGCCCCACCAGCCCACACACTATATCAACAAACAGCTCCAATCCGTAAATTTTGCTTTTACGTTGTCGTGGCCCTCACCACATTCTTAAAGGAGTTATCTGAAGAGCCACATGTGAATGGTGCAGCAGAGGGAATAATCAGTCACAGCTCCATTTACATGGTGCTCTTCAAAGCTCCGTTTGTCAGGATTTTGGGGTCTCAGTGGTCAGCAACACAGACACGCAGCCTCATCCAGCCACACACAGCCTCAGCCAGCCACACACAGCCTCAGCCAGCCACACACAGACTCAGCCAGCCACAAACAGCATCAGCCAGCCACACACAGCCTCAGCCAGCCACACACAGCCAGCCACACACAGCCTCAGCCAGCCACACACAGCCAGCCACACACAGACACACAGCCAGCTACCCACATACAGCCACACAGAGCTACAGCCACACACAGGTAGCCACATAGACAGCCACCAGCCATATATAGACGCAGACAGACACACAACCAGCCACCGAGACAGCCAGCCACACAAACAGCCAGCCACACATACAGCTACAGCCACAGCCAGTCACACATACAGCTACAGCCACAGCCAGTCACACATACAGCTACAGCCAGCCACACACAAACAGCCAGCCACATAGACAGCAACATAGACAACCATAGCCAGCCACACACAGACCGCCACACACACCACACAGGCAAATAGTCAGCCACACACAGCCAGTCACACACACACAGCCACAGCCAGCCTCATAGTCCCAGCCACACACAGCCAAGCAGCCGCAGCCACACACACACACAGCCACACAGCCGCAGCAACACAGCCGCAGCCACAGAGGCACAGCCCCAGCCCCAGACACAGAGGCACAGCCCCAGCCCCAGGCACAGAGGCACAGCCCCAGGCGCACAGCCCCAGCCCCAGGCGCACAGAGGCACAGCCCCAGGCACAGAGGCACAGCCCCAGGCACAGAGGCACAGAGGCACATCCCCAGGCACAGATGCACAGAGGCACAGCCCCAGGCACAGAGGCACAGCCCAGGCACAGAGGCACAGCCCCAGGCACAGATGCACAGCCCCAGGCACAGAGGCACAGAGGCACAGCCCCAGGCACAGAGGCACAGAGGCACAGCCCCAGGCACAGAGGCACAGCGCCAGGCACAGAGGCACAGCCCCAGGCACAGAGGCACAGAGGCACAGCCCCAGGCACAGAGGCACAGCCCCAGGCACAGAGGCACAGTCCCAGGCACATAGGCACAGCCCCAGGCACAGAGGCACTGCCCCAGCCCCAGAGGCACAGCCCCAGGCACAGAGGCACAGCCACAGGCACAGAGGCACAGCCCCAGGCACAGAGGCACAGAGGCACAGCCCCAGTCACAGAGGCACAGCCCCAGCCCCAGGCACAGAGGCACAGCCCGAGCCACAGGCACAGAGGCACGTGCCTCAGCTGATGGTGAAAGTACCTTGCCTTGCTTTCCTCAGCTTTGGTTTGCTGTCTCGCACTGCCCCAGGTCCGCAGCTGACAGGCCACACAGGAAGAGTGAGGAGGAGACTGTACGCTGTCTTCAGGCCAGCTCCACTGGCACAGGGACCACCGGTAACGGCTGGGGTCGGTGTGGCCGGTGTGTTTCCATTTCGTTGGCGGGAGAGCAGAATGTGTGCTCTCTCGGCCCACAAAGAACGTGCTGTCGTGATTTCGGCACAGCACGGCACAGCCTGCTCCAACAGAAGTATGAGCCGCTTCTTGGGCCGCCCGCTGATTGGTGTGCAGAGTCTGTGCACCAACAAGTGAGTCTCTCTCATCATGACTTATAATGCCGCCGCAACTTGGCGACCGGCGCTGCTCCTCAGACACCCGCTATGCAGGCGGGCGGCGGCGACCGCAAAATCATTTAAAAGCAGCCAGGCCTGCGGCGGGAGGAACAGGCGGTCCCCACACCCCGCCACCGGCCGGCCCATCGGGAAAAGTCCCGCTCCTCCCGCCTGTCAGTCCGGGCCTGGTTCCAGGTACCTGAATGGATGGGATGTCATCATTTGCAGTTCCTATCAGAGACCATCGGTTGTGCTGAATCAACGGGGAATTAGAGTGGTAAGGAGGACATGGATTTCTTGCATTCATTCCCTCTGTCAAGTTTTGAAAAAATCATCCAATGATTTTTATTGTCAAGTATAAAACACTTTTTTTTGAGGGATGAATGAAAAAACAAACAAACACATATTGTATAGTTTTGCTGATCAATTTGATTGTGACAATAAATAAAATATATCACTTTTTTAATGTTTTATTACTTAACGTAAAAACTAGTGATAAGCGAGCACTAAAATGCTCAGGTGCTCAAGGCTCGGGTCGAGCATATCGAGATACTTGGGTGCTCAAACCGAGCACCAAGTCCAATGTTAATCTATGGGGTTTCTGAGCATTTTTCCGGCGGTGTTGGCGCGGGAGCTTTAAACACCGTTGATCTGACAGTTGTTTAAATTTCCTGCGCCGACATCAGCTGGTCGGTGTTGCCGTGGGAAATTTAAACAGCTGTCAGATCAGCTGTGTTTTATGCTCCCACGCCGACACCGCCAGGTGATGAGTGGCTGCCGCTCCTGCTGCCCCCTGGTGCCATCCAATCACCCCCTGTTCCCCATGCCTGCCGCCTGTGTAGCATGGGACAGGGGGTGATCAGATGACACCAGGGGGCTCCAGGAGCGGCAGCCGCTCATCGCTGGCGGTGTCGGCACGGGAGCATAAAACACTGTTGATCTGATAGCTGATTAAATTTCCCGTGCTGACACCGAACAGCTGATGTCAGCGCGGGAGATTTAAACAGATGTCAGATCAGCTGTGCGCCACGGGCTCGATATAGACCTGATGGCGCTGTGCGGTCAGGCAATCACTGTAATGCCACAACCAATATGGTTGTGGCATTACAGTGTGTGGCAGCCAATCCCTGCATGTGGGCTGGCTCTGTAAAGAATGCCAACATGCAGGGACAGGACGCGAGCATGAGCCCGAGCATCTCGCTGGTATTCGGTGAGCTCTGAGCATCCAGAGCACTGAGATGCTTGGGTGAGCACCGAGTACCGGCGAGCATGCTCGCTCATCTCTAGTAAAAGGACACACTTTTTTTTGATTTATGTTATCAATAGGGTTACAGAGGAAGCTTCTTTTCTTGGCTTAGAAAATTAGGCGAGGTTGCCTAAATTTTGAACATCCAGGATTAGAGTTAACCCTCATCCCAGATGTTCCAGCACTGAATCAGCTGTAGATAAGAATAGACATTTAAAACATTATCTGGGATATATGAGGGCTACAATATGAGAAACACTACAGTCATGGCCAAAAGTTTTGAGAATGATACAAATATTAATTTTAACAAAGTCTACTGCTTCAGTTTTTCTAATGGCAATTTGCATATAGTCCAGAATGTCATAAAGAGTGATCAGCTTAATAGCAATTACTTGCTAAGTCAATATTTGCCTATGAACTTTAACCCCCAAAACACATTTCAACATCATTGCAGTCCTGCCTTAAAAGGAGCAGCTAGCATCGCTTTAGTGATTGTTCGCCAGCCCTGTCCTCATCAACACCCACACCTGTGTTAATGGAACAATCAGTCATGATTAAGTAAGAATGACACCACTGGACACTTTAAAAGGAGGCTGGTGCTTGGTATCATTGTTTCTCTTCAGTTAACCATGGTTATCTCTAAAGAAACACGTGCAGCCATCATTGCACTGCACAAAAATGGCCTAACAGGGAAGAGTATCGCAGCTAGAAAGATTGCACCTCAGTCAACAATCTATCGCATCATCAAGAACTTCAAGGAGAGAGCTTCCATTGCTGTCAAAAAGGCTCCAGGGCGCCCAAGAAAGACCAGCAAGCACCAGGACCGTATCTTAAAACTGTTTCAGTTGCGGGATCGGACTACCGGCATTGCCAAGCTTGCTCAGGAATGGCAGCAGGCTGGTGTGAGTGCTTCTGCACGCACTGTGAGGCGGAGACTCTTTGAGCAAGTCCTGGTTTCAAGGAGCGCAGCAAAGAAGCCACTTCTCTCCAGAAAAAACATCAGGGACCGACTGATATTCTGCAAAAGGTACAGGAAGTGGACTGCTGAGGACTGGGGTAAAGTCATTTTCTCTGATGAATCCCTTTTCGATTGTTTGGGACATCTTGAAAACAGCTTATTCGGAGAAGAAGAGGTGCGCGCTACCACCAGTCTTGTCTTATGCCAACTGCAAAGCATCCTGAAACCATTCATGTGTTGGGTTGCTTCTCAGCCAAGGGAATTGGCTCACTCACAGTCTTGCCTAAAAACACAGCCATGAGTAAAGAATGGTACCAGAACGTCCTCCAAGAGCAACTTCTCCCAACCGTCCAAGAGCAGTTTGGCGCCCAACAATGCCTTTTCCAGCATGATGGAGCACCTTGCCATAAAGCAAAGGTGATAACTAAATGGCTCAGGGAACAAAACATAGAGATTTTGGGTCCATAGCCTGGAAACTCTCCAGTTCTTAATCCCATTGAGAACTTGTGGTCAATCATCAAGAGACGGGTGGACAAACAAAAAACAACAAATTCTGGCAAAATGCAAGCATTGATTATGCAAGAATGGACTGCTATCAGTCAGGATTTAGTCCAGAAGTAGATTGAGAGCATGCCAGGGAGAATTGCAGAGGTCCTGAAGAAGAAGGGTCAACACTGCAAATATTGACTTGCTGCATTAACTCATTCTAACTGTCAATATAACCTTTTGGTACTCATAATATGATTGCAATTATATTTCTGTATGTGATATAAACATCAGACAAACACAAATAAATCCAGAGGACAGCAGATCATGTAAAAATATAATTTTGGTGTCATTCTCAAAACTTTTGGCCATGACTGTACTATGAAAAACACTATGTTTTGAGAAGAAGTCAAAACTTTTAAGGCTACTTATGCTACATTATGATCTCATATTGATGCTATGAGGAATTTCTTTGTGCCTCAATACCACTATTTTGGCCTTTAAAAATGTTGTATTAAATGCTGGTCTTGATATATTCATATTTGTGTTTTTTGTATACACCAACAATGCTTGTGATACATACATGGAATAAAACGATAGTCTTTAATGGGAATCATTTTTTATCATAGGGACACTGTCAGGTCATTTCTCAGTATGAGACTAATATTACCCTTGAATAGTGCTTGGGCAGACCTTGTTTAAAAACATGTAAAATCATTATTGTACCATTTGTAGTTTCCATGTTATCAGAATTGTCAGACCTTGCAGGGAGCTCCTGGAGTTGTTCTCTCCATTGTTAGCAAACTGGAATAGTCCAGCTACTGTATAAACTGTCATGTAATTATGCACTCCCTCTCAGCAGCTCCCTTCTCCCTCCTCCCTTTGCTAACAGAGCAGTGTCAGGTTACACTTACAGGAGATCTGTTCTTTTGAGGACACGGAGGGAGAGAGCTATTACAGGTCTGCCTTATCTAGACTCCATTTGTTTCTCTAAGTAGTTATCCCTGCTGTGACAGCTTCTGTGTTGTATTTGACCTCTTGTGATGCTGCAAACATAGAGAGCAGAGAGGAGAATACAACCCCCCAATCATCTCCTGTGCAGTGAAGTGAATATGTGACATGCATATTCATGGTATGGGCAGTGGACAGCAGAGAACTAAGTGGATCACTCACTGTGAGTGACAGATGGAATGATTCTCTTCATTTGAAGTTTACAGAAGATAGGAGGGAATATAAATAAAAGTAATACAAACATAGAGAGAGTTTAGAGCGAGGAATTAGTAAATGATAGCAGTTACATATGGATTTTGACCTGACAGTTTTACTTTAAATATATTGAAAATTACATATTAATGTGCTTTGAAATTATAATGTGGTATACATTTTTTGGCATGTGTTAAAATTTTATGTTGGGCATACTGTATCGTAAAAAAAAGAGCTGTGCAGGAAGCCTCAGCTCCTATAAAAATGTTATAAAATGGAACTTTTTAGAACCTTAGGCAGCATAGCTTAGCACCTTGAGGCATGCTGCAGACAGGTATATTCTTTTCTGAAACACTCCAGCTGACTTTTCACAGTGTTTTTGCAGGTGATTGACAACTCTCTCACTATGGTACTGCTAACTAAATTTTCTTTCAAAATGCTGGAGCATTTCAGAGTAAAACCTACAGTGCCTTGAAAACTCTTCATTACCTGTGAACTTATTTTATAATACACCCATAAATTTAAAAATGTACAGTATTTCTTTGGGATTTTATGTGATATACTAACACTTAGTAGCAAGTATTTGTGACATGTAAATGAAATGATTCACGGTTTGCCAAATATTTAAATAATATTAATCTGAAAAAGGTGACATGCATTTCTATTCAGCCCCCCTGCCTTGAGTGAATACTTTTCAGGACCATATTTCACTGTAATTCCTTCTATAAGTCTTTTGGGTTTTGTCTCTACGAGGTTTACATATCTAGAGGCTAACATTTTTGCCTATTCTGCTTTGAAAAATAGTTCTAGCTGAGTGAGATTGGATAAAAAGCCTTGCCACAGATTCAAAATGATGAGATCTGGATTTTGACTGGGTTATTGAAATATTAAAATAAATATGCTTTGATCGAAATAGTTAAATTTTACCAAAAGTCTCAAGTCCTTTGTAGTCTTTAAGGGTACCGTCACACGCCGCAATATCGCATGGCGATATGTGGCGATATAATGTGCGCGCTCACATTTTTCGTGCTCGCCTCAGATCGCCGATGGCGGCAGCACACGCCGCAATTTCGCCCTGAAGGTAAGGCAATGTGTCGCTCCGGAAATCACCTCACCTACAGCGGAACCAATCTTGCCTCATTTCCTCACCGCTTCCCACGCCGCAATCTCAAAGGTAATGTGGACATACATGTTCAGCACGGCGAGGAGATAGGCGTGTCACAGTGGTTTACACCGCGCCCCATACACGCTCATTTGACAACACAATAGCGTTACGATTGGTCAGGCTGCTTTGGAAGGCTGGCTAATGTATTACGCCATTGTCTATCGGAGTTTGTCACAAATACACGCTCATGTACTCTATTGTGGCTCCTGCAACACAGTTTCGAGGCGCCAAAGTGTTACATAGGAGTGGTCTTGTGCAGTACAGTGGATTACACTTCAAGAATCGGTATGTGTGCATCTGTAGATGATGGCGGTAAAATACAAACAACACTATGGACATATGTGCCTGCATTGGTCGACGCCATGGCAGAGTTGCCATGGTTGAACTATGTGTATGTGTACTGAAGTGTACTTACATCCCCCACAAACACCATTTCATTCTCCATGTGTGTGGTGCTGAACGGACAGATCTTCACATATGGCGCGGTGTCAACTGACAGCCAATGGGAACACAGTAGCCCACACCAATCATCTCAGACGGGGCACAGACTACAGTACGCTGAGGCACGCCTACGGGAAATCACAGGAAACGCTCTTTTTATCAGTATCGCCCTGTCACATGCCAAGACCCGAAAATATCGCCTTACCGATTGCCCCTGATTACTGAGCAGTGCTCAGGAATCAGGCGACGGGAGATGGGCGATTTATCACCGCGAAATTCCCCAATCACACGCCGCAACCGTGAGGCAATTTCACGGCGATTGCGCCGTGGCGACATATCACCTTTATGATCTCCAGGAGATATTGCGGCGTGTGACGGTACCTTCACAGGTTTTCCTCCAGGGTTTCCCAGTATTTAGCTTTATCCATCTTACCATCAACTCTGACCAGCATCATTGTACATTCGAAAGAAAAGCATCCGCACAGCAAAATGTTGACACCACCATGTGAAATGGTGAAGGATGGTATTTTTAGGGTAATATGTATTGTTAGTTTTCTGCCACCCGTAGCTTTTGCATTTAGCCCAAAAAATATCTACTTTAATCTCATCTAACCAGAGCATCTTCTTCCACATGTTATGTAGGGGACACAGCTAGCAAGTGAAAGAAGGTGCTCTGGTCAAATGAGACCAAAGTAGAAATTTTTTGGGTTAAATGAAGAACGCTATGTGTAAACACTGAACATCATTCTGAAAAAAACATCATGTCATCATTAGGGATGCGCCAGTATAATCGCAAGTATTCGGTACTCGGCGAGTAATGCGGTACTCGCGGTACTAGGAACATAGCGAGTATTTCACTACTCGCCTCACAATATTCGGATCTCCCACCCAGCATTATCCAATCACAGTAATGCCACAGCCTTCTTGGTTGTTGCATTACTATGATCGGCTGGCTGCCCAGCGTTATACATGACTCATATTGTAGTCTCTGACTCATAGGCTCTATATAAGTCCTGCCACCGCCATTTTTTGCACATTGCATGCAGCACACAGCTATTGTAGGGAGAGTGTGAGCAGCTGCTAGGGAGAGTTGTGTTTGTGCAAATCATCCAGAAATCCTCTGTAAAACCCAAAAGCTCTTGTGAGAGCTACCAGTATTGTAGTACTAGGTGACTATAATGCAGGGAGACAGGCAGGAGAGTTACAGTACCACATAGCGCAGTCAGCAATATTTCAGCTCTTCTCAGAGCTGAAAGTATAAGGTCAGGGAGTAGTGACAGTTTTCCCAGCTATTTTTGGTGTCACATTTACCCCCTGCAGGCCAATTTTTTTGCCGCTGCATTGCTGTGCTCATACCGAATAGCATGCATGGTACTGCACAAGTGACACGCAGCCAGCACCGCTGTCTTGTGTGGTGACTGGCGCACGTAATATAGCTTTAAACCTCAGGGCAATTGTTTGGTGCCGTTGCGGTGCTGTGTTCATACCGATTAGCACACACGGTACTGCACAACTGAAACGCAGCCAGCACTGCTGTCTTGTGTAGTGCTGGCACGCGTAATATCGCCTTTAACCTCAGGGCAATTTTTTTGGTGCCGTTGCCATGCTGTGTTCATACCAAATAGCACGCAAGGTACTGCACAGCTCACACACAGCAAGCACCGCTGTCTTGTGTGGTGACTGGCACGCGTAATATCATCTTAAACCTCAGGACAATTGTTTTGTGCTGTTGTTATGCTGTATTCATACCGAATAGCATGCACGGTACTGCACAGCTCACACACAGCAAGCACCGCTGTCTTGTGTGGTGACTGGCACGCGTAATTTCATCTTAAACCTCAGGGCAATTTTTTTGGTGCCATTGTGGTGCAGTGTTCATACCGAATAGCATGTACAGTACTGCGCAACTGACACGCAGCCAGCACCACTATCTTGTGTGGTGACTGGCGTGTATAATATCGCCTTAAACCTCAGGACAGTATTTTTGTGTCGTTGTGTTCAGACCGAATAGCACACATGGTACGGCACAACTGACATGCAGCCAGCACTGTGGTCTTGTGTGTTGACTGGCATGCGTAATATTGCCCTAAACCTCAGGGCAATATTTTTGGTGTCCTTGTGGTACTTTATATAAAACACAAAGCAGTACTAGGCTGTAGTGCTACCTTCCACAAAGCACTAACTGTTTGTTGTTCCCCAATATCTGCATCTGAACATCTGCAGCTATGCCAGAAAAAACCCAAATTCCTAAAAAAGCTGTTGTGAAGTGACAGGGACATGGACGTGGTCGTGGGTGTGGGTTTGTCAGTGGTTCCCGACAAGGCACAGAGTCTGAGAGACAAAAGAAGGTTGATGCATCTATGTTCCTGGCAAAATTTCATGGTCTGCAACATAAACAGGTCTGGAAGCCAGAAGAGCAAGAGCAGATATAATCTTGGATGGCTGAAAAGGCCTCCAAGAAATTTTCTAGCAGCACCCAATCGTCCACGACCACACAGTCTCCTAGTATAGTTTTTGCACTGCCCAATGTGCAGGCATAGTGACAGTGTCTCCAAAAATGAGCCCAAGGGGCTGTACCATGGTTAATGAAGGAAGCAGGGTCTCATCACAAGTGCCATCGATGTGAAATATCAATTGACGGAACATTGTTTTTAGCTTATTGACCATGAGGTACATGTGGCAGAAGCAAGAGTTGAAAACATGTGTAAGAAGAAGAAAAGGGGTTTGTATGGGAAGGGATGTACATGATCACCAGTTGCCTAAAATAACATTTTAGGTGACTTTAGGTTGAGATGCTGTAATCAGGAGGACTTACATACTCTTGCGAAATCGAGTCATTGTTAATTTTTATCAGAATCAGCCTGTCTGCATTCTCTGTAGTCAGCCATGTGCGTGTATCTGTGATAATTGCCCCAGCAGCACTGAAAACATGCTCTGACATCATACTAGCAGCAGGGCAGGTCAGTACCTCCAAGGCATTTAAGGAGAAGTCTGGCCAACTATGCAGCTTGGATACCCAGTAATTAAACGGAACAGAAGCATCAAGAAGGACATAGGCCATGTTCACACACATGCGTTTTTTTGCCCATCCCTGCGTTTTTTGGGCTGTTAAAAAAAACGCAGGTGCGTTAACGCAGGGTACATTTGAGTGTACATGCGTTTTTCAGCCCCACTTGCGTTTTTTTTCCCCAGTCCAAAAAACGCTGCATGCGTTGGTCGGCAGGAAAACGGAAAAAATAAATTGCTTCACCAAAAGAAAAAATTTTTATGCCATGCGTTTTTTGTTATTTGGGTGTTTGGTGAAAAAATGACTAATTGCAAAAACGTTTTGAAAGCTTTCACACACACAAGGCACATTTTTTGGCACTCTTAAAAAAACGCAAGTGGTTTTAGGAGTGCTAAAAAAAACGCAAATTGTGTGTGAACATGGCCATAGGTATGGTCACTTAGATAGTCGTTGACCATCATGTGCAGTTTCTCCCCCCTTGACATTGTTACCGGTCCAGTTAACCCTTGCTGATGAGCCGGTTTATTGAAGCTGGTCCAGTTTGTGGACATTTTACCACCACCTCTTTGGACCTGCTGCGTGTGCCTCTCCCAATCAATGCATTTGTTGCATAGAGATGGTACCTCTGCTAGCAGCGGTGCATGAGGTGATGTTGCTATCAAATGATCGACAATGGCCCTCTTGAAGGATTCAATTGTAAAACCCCTTGATGACTGCAACAGTAGCAAAGGAAATTTGCCATTGTGCCGTGGATTTAGAAAGGTGTCCAACCAGTATAGGTTGATGTTGAAAATGTGGATCACGTGAGGGTCTTGGCACAGACAGTTAGATATGAATTGTGCCATGTGTGCCAAGCTGCAAAGAGGCAAATGTTCTGTGACCCCAGAAGGAGGAACAATACCTATGCTCTCCTCACACTGACTCTCCTCCTCCACCTCCTCCTCTCCAGCCCACCCATGCTGGACAGACATGAAGCTAGGGTTGGGAGTCGCCTCTGTAGCATGAGGGGTCCCCTCGGTACCAGTGAAAAAGAAATCCTCTCCCTCCTCGTCTTCCTCATCATCTTCATCCCCCAATCTTGCTTGATGAGATTGGCTGGGCTGGGTAGGATCACCCATTGTGAAATCTTGCTCCATACCCAACTGCTGGGCACTCAAAGATTCCAAGTTTAGATTATGCAGCAATTTTTTCAGCAGACATAGCATAATAGTGATGGTTGCGCTAATAATAGCCTGATCACCGCTCACAAGCTTGTTGCAGTATTCAAAGTTATCAAGCACCTCATAAATGTCTCCCCTCCTGTATCGGTAGGTATTGATTGTCCATATATACTGTATTTGTCCTTGTTCTCCCCTCTTCATATGTAAAGGGCCATGGAATCTAATGGTGCTATATAAATAAATAATAATAAAAACAATAATAAATGTCAGCGATCCACACCCACTCGACAGTTATGTGTCTTGGCTGAGTCTCAGTCTGACGGGAATGTTCAAGCTGGTATTCAGCAAGTGCACTCTGCTGTTCACTTATCCTTGGCAACATATGATATGTTGAGCTCCACCGTGTTGGCAGGTCACAAATGAGTTGGTGCTTTGGCAAATTAAATTGCTTTTGAAACACTGCAAGACCGGCAACAGTGGTTGAGTAATGGCGGAAATGGGTGCAAATACGGCGCACCTTCTCAAGTAGGTACGGCAAGTCAGGGTATGTTTGTATAAATTTCTGCACCACTAGGTTCAGCACGTGAGCCATGCATGCCATGTGTACCAGCTTCCCAAGCTTTAAAGCCACCACCATGTTATGCCCATTATCGCAGACAACCAGACCGAGTTGGAGTTGCAGTGGGGAGAGCCACTGATTGGTCTGTTGTTTTATTCTTTGCCACAGCCCTGCTGCAGTGTGTGGTGTTTCACCTAAACAGATGAGCTTCAGCAGAGCGTGTTGCCGCTTTGCCGATGCGCTGCTGCACAGCTCCCAACTTGGGAGTGATGTGGAGCGTAATTCAGCATAGGATGATGAGGCAGAGGAGAAGGAGGAAGAGGGGAGACAGGATGCATATGATGAGGCGGAAACCCTGATTGAGGTTGGGCCCGCTATTTGTGGTGTGGGTAGGAAATGTGATGGTACAGATTGAGACTTTGTCCCACCCTCCACCAGGTTGAGCCAGTGTGCTGTGACAGAGATGTATTATCCCTGCCCACAAGTACTTATCCATATGTCTGTTGTAAGTTGGACCTTCCCGTTTACGATGTTGGTGAGAGCAGGCTTTAGATTGTATAGGACGTGCTGGTGTAACGCAGGGACAGTACACCGGGAAAAATTGTGTCGGCTGGGAACTGTGTATCATGGGGCAGCCACAGCCAACAGATCACGGAAAGACTGTGCCCCCACAAGCCTAAATGGCAACATCTCCACGGCTAGCAACTTGGCAATATGCTCCTTCAGTATTTGTGCTTCTGGGTGTGTGGCTTGGTATTTAAGCCTCCTTTCATAGATATGGGGCATGGACAACTGAAGGCTTGGCTGGGACAAACAAGTGGATGAGCTTGTTGTGTCCTGCGTCTGTGCAATCACAGTTTGTGAGCAAGAGGTATATGATCACCTGCTTCCTGCCCAGCAGATTTGGAACAATGGATCACAGGTGACATGGCAGTGGTTTGACACGCAGACACTGATTTGGTACCCTGGTGTTCCACCCACCAACTAGGCTGCTTGACTGCCATGTGTTTCCACATACCATTGGTGCTTTGGTTGCCTTTGCCCTCTCCTCTGCTCAGCTTTGTATGACAGATGCTACAGATGACAACATTTGGTTCAGAAGGACTGAAAAAAATTTACAGACAGTGGCTGAACTCACCCTTGCCTTGACTTGGGGCACAGAGGGATTGCTCTAGGCAACAGTTGACACATTTCACACTCTGCTCAAACCAGCAGCCCTTGGTGTCTTTTGGTTGTGCTACGTATCCACCTTCTTTCTCTGTGCTGCTGTGCTGGCTATGCATGCCAGCGGTCCAGGTCGGATCGGTGGTCTCATCATTGACCACCTCGTCGTCCATGTCATCCTCCTTCCGTGTTAATATTGTCAGCTGGCCAGATGGCAACTGTGTGTCATCACCATCAGCCTCCACCTCTTCACCCGGTATATCATGTGGATGAAAGTGGATTTCTTCTGGCTTGTGGGTTTTCAAATATTTGGACGTGAACAGACAATACCTCCTCAAGTTCCTCTTCAATGTCGCGCAGTAAGAGGCTACAGGCAACGAAAGGATATGGACCAAACAGATACTCGGAGTGGCTAAGTTGGGGCCAAATGTTTTCTGTGACTCCTGATGGGGGGATTAACTAAGAACAGGTTGAGAATAGGATGACCCAGCGTTCTCTGTCCAAACATGGCTATTTTTTGGAGACACAATGGCTATGCCTGGACATTGGGCACTGCAACTACTGTGCTAGTAGTCCTAGCTTCATAATTATTTGGCCCCTGAGGCCTGCTTCCTTCATCAACCATGATACAGCCCCTTGGGCTAACTTTTGGAGACCATATGGCTTTACCTGGACATTGGGCACTGCAACTACTGTGCTAGTAGTCCTAGCTTCATAATTATTTTCCCCTTGAGGCCTGCTTCCTTCATCAACCATGATATAGCCCCTTGGGCTAATGTTTGGAGACACTATGCCTGCACATTGTGCAGTGGCAGTGGAACAACAAGAACAGTAGTCCAAGCTTTATAATTGTGAAGTCCTTGTGATGATGATGATAGGTGGCTTCTTCCTGCCTTAACCATCACACAGCCCCTAGGGAAGATTGCTCTTCTTACACGACTTACACACTGAGCTGTCAGAAGATTGCCTCCATCATCACTGCTCTTGCGGCACTTTTGATATATCACTGCGTAAGTGGCGTATAAGTCCTGCTATGCCGGCAAAAAATGACAGGACTTCAAATAGTATTTGTACATTCTAGTTAAGCAGTGGTGTAAAACCACTCGTGCAGCCCCTGACCAGGTGCCCCCGTTATATACATTTGTTTACAGCATACATTTCTTTAACATTTACACATTAAGGCTGCGCACACACGTTGTGTTTTTTAATGCATGCTTTTTTCTGCAGTGTCCAGTAGGACAGTGAAGAAAGATATTTCTAAAAAATAAAAAAAGGTGTCCCTGATGTAATTTCCTGTCTTCTCTATTCAATGGGATGGAGATACAAGGGAGCCCTAAGTTTTATTTTATTTTTTAAATAAAAATAAAATAAAAATTGACGTGGGCTTCACCATATTTTTGTATGCTATCCAGATACAGCATGTAGGTACGAGCTGCCCCCAACCTCCAGCTACCTAGTTGACCCAAAAATATAATGAAGCTCTTTTTTTAAATTATTTTATGAATTTCATGAAATTAAAAAAATAAATAGTTGGGCTTCACCCTATTTGTGTGTCTAGCCAGGTACAACAAGGCAGCTGGGGGCTGGAATCTGCAGCACAGGGTGGCCCAAACATTCTGGGCCCCACCTCGCTGCGAATTGCATTCTGCAGCCACTCCAGAAAATGGCGCAATCATTGAAGCACCATCTTCTGGCACTATATCCGACTCTTCCAGGGCCCTGCTGCCGGGTGGCTCACTGGGTAATAATGGAGCTAGGGCCAGTTTTGTATTATCAGCTGGCCCTAAGCCCGAAATTCATGATGTCACGCCAATATTAGACTAGGCCACCATGAATTTCTATTACATAGTTAAAAAAAACACAACACAGAGAAATTTTTTTTAATTAGAAATAAAACAAAACACAATTAGTGACTCCATTTTTATTGAAAAAAAAACTCTGACGTATATTAAAGAAAACAACCTCTGATGTAGTCCAAATGATATCTTCTTCTTCAGCTCTGCTACATCTCTACCAGCACTCACACATCTGCTGGTAGAGATGTAGCTCAGCACTCGGTCGTGGGAAAGTTTGTCTGAGTTCACAGAACTCAGATGAACTTTCCCACGGCTCTGCAATCACTGCCAGAAGTGAGGTGAGAGCAGAGCTCACTTCAGGCAGTGTTGGCGGTGACGTCAGAGTTGGGGTCCCGCCAGCTATTTCAAACAAACAGCTACTGCAAAAGCCAGCTATTTCAAATGACTTTTTACCGCTGGCTATTTCAAGAGATCAGCTGATCGCTTGAAATAGCCGGCAGTGTTTTTGAAAATGTTCGCGGCTTGTTTCCAGCAGAGGAGCGGGCATGGAGTCAGAGATAGAGGGAGCTAGGCAATGGGCAATGGGGAGGGAAGCACCAGGCGGGGGCATGCATCAGCTGAGTGATTGTTTAAAAGCCGGCGTCTTTTTGCCACCGGCTTTTAAGGCCCCAGACTACTTTTTTGGGTCCAGCAGACAATTGCTCGCATTTCCCATTGACTAACATTGGACTCTCTACTCGTACCCAATACCCAAGTATTACGATCTACTCGGTACGAGTATAGCGAATTCGAATATTTGAATACTCGCTCATTCCTAGTCATCATGTGGTGTGAATGTTTGTTTTCAGCAAGAACAGGGAAGCTAATGAGAGTTGATGGGAAGATGAATGGGTCTAAATATAGGGTAATCATGGAGGAAAACCTGTTAGAGACTTCAAAAAACTTAAGTCAGAGGCATACACTGCATGAAAGTGAAAAGTTCAAAACATTGTTACCCCTTTTGCTTATCAGTATAGGTTCACTTTCCAGCAGGACAATGATCCTAAACATACTGGCTGAGCTACAATGCAATGGTTTAGATCTAAGCAAATTCATGTGTTTAAATGTGAATGTTAATGGTCCAGTCAAAGTTCAGACCTAAATCTCATTGAGAACCTGTGGAAAGATTTGAAAATAGCTGTTCACAGCTATTCTCCATCCAATCTCACTGAGCTAGAGCTATTTTGCAAAGAATAATGGGCAAAATGTTTAGCCTCTAGATGATCAAAGCTAGTAGAGACAAAACTCAAAGACTTGAGACAGTAACTGCAGCAAAAGGTTGTCCTACATTACAGTATTAGAAAACCATGTATACTTTCCTTTACACTTCACAAATACTTTCTATTTAATGTTCGTAAATCATAAAAAGTCCCAATGAAACATATTAAACATTGTGAGTATAACATGAAAATATGTGGAGATTTCATGGGATTTTGGCAGGTTTCCTTTAAAGCAAACCAATCAGCAGGATTTAGGCTAGGGTCACATTTGAGGTTTTTTTTTTCAAATCTGGATCCATAGGCTGCAATAGAAAAACCGGATTGCACTTAATGCATGGCTGTACCTTGCGGTACCGAATCCGGTTTTTGGTGCCACAATGTTTTCTCATTGCAGATCTGGATCCATGACAGGATCGAGATCTGCAATGTGATGCCAAATGTGACAGCACACGGTAATACCGGATCCGGTAATGGATGCGGTTACCGGATTGTGCCTTCCAAATGTGACCCCAGCCTTAGGCTATAAAGGTAAGACAGGGCCTTACAGGCACTAAGATATTGAGTACAATCATACCTTTACTTCAATGATTACATGTATGATTGCAGAGAAAAGCGTTATCAAACATCAAGAAATCTGTGAGGCATATTAGCATACAGTCATATGAAAAAGTTTGGGCACCCCTCTTAATCTTACTTATTTTTATTTGTTTAAAATTGGTTTTTTGCAACAGCTATTTCAGTGTGATATATGTAATAACTGATGGACATGGTAATATTTCAGGATTGAAATGAGGTTTATTGTACTAACCAAAAATGTGAAATATGCAATATTTCAAAATTTGACAGGTGCAAAAGTATGGGCACCTCAACAGAAAAGTGACATTAATATTTAGTAGATCCACCTTTTGCAAAAATAACAGCCACTGGTCGCTTCCTGTAGCTGTTAATGAGTTCCTAGATCCTGGATGAAGGTATTTTTGACCATTCCTCTTTACAAAACAATTACAGTTCAGTTAAGTTTGATGGTCGCCGAGCATGGACAGCCCGCTTCAAAACATCCCACAGATGTTCAATGATATTCAGGTCTGGGGACTGGGATGGCCATTCTAGAATATTGTAATTGTTCCTCGGCATGAATGCCTGAGTAGATTTGGAGTGGTGTTTTGGATCATTGTCTTGCTGAAAGATCCATCCCCGGCGTAACTTCAACTTTGACACTGATTCTTGAACATTGTTCTCAAGAATCTGCTGATACTGAGTGGAATCCATGCGACCCTCAACTTTAACAAGATTCCCGGTGCCGTTATTGGCCTACAGCCCCAAAGCATGATGGACCCTCCCCCAAATTTGACAGTGGGTAGCAAGTGTTTTTCTTGGAATGCTGTGTTTTTGTGGCGCCATGCATAACGCCTTGTTGTATGACTAAACAACTCAATCTTTGTTTCATCAGTCCACAGGACCTTCTTCCAAAATGAATCTGGCTTGTCCAAATGTGCTTTTGCATACCTCACGCGACTCTGTTTGTGGCGTGCATGCAGAAACGGCTTCTTTCACATCACTCTGCCATACAGCTTCTCCTTGTGCAGTGTGCGCTGTATTGTTGACCGATGCACAGTGACACCATCTGCAGCAAGATGATGCTGCAGGTCTTTGGAGGTGGTCTGTGGATTGTTCTTGACTGTTCTCACCATTCTTCTTCTCTGCCTTTCTGATATTTTTGTTGGCCTGCCACTTCTGGCCTTTACAAGAACTGTCCCTGTGGTCTTCCATTTTCTTATAATGTTCCTCACAGTGCAAACTGACAGGTTAAATCTCTGAGACAACTTTTTGTATCCTTCCCCTGAACAACTATGTTGAACAATCTTTTTTTTTTTCAGATCATTTGAGAGCTGTTTTGTGGAGCCCATGATGCCACTCCTCAGAGAAGATGCAAATAGGAGAACAACTTGCAAGTGGACACCTGAAATAGCTTTTCTCATGATTGGATACACTGGGCTATGAAGTACAAAGCTCAATGAGGTTACCAAACCAATTTAGTGCTTCAGTAAGTCAGTAAAAAGTAGTTAGGAGTATTCAAATCATGAAAATAAGAATGGTGCCCATACTTTTGCACCTGTCAAATTTTGAAATAATGCATATTTCACATTATTGGTTAGTGCAATAAACCTCATTTCAATCCGGAAATATTACTGTGCCCATCAGTTATTACATATATCACACTGAAATAGCTGTTGCAAAAACCCAATTTTAAACAAAAAACAATGAGTAAGATTAAGAGGGGTGCCCAAACTTTTTCATATGACTGTATGTGCACCACATGGGGTTGGGTTTCTTTTTATTTCACCCCTGTTTGCTCTAAGACAAACCCACTCCCCATCTGTTCCCCTCTCGCCCCCTCTCTGTCAGTATATTCCCAGGCATATTACGTCTAACATTGTGCCTGTAGATAGCACAATGTCAGGCTCAAATGTGCCCCCAGATAATTTATTCTGTCCCTCTTGAGTCTCCAGCTTCTCATGCTGCCTCTCACTTCTTGTTCTCTCTGGCTGTTTGTGATCAGGCAGTCACAGTGCAGGAGAAGGCCGCACACCCTCCAGTTTGCGCGTCTCAAGCTCAGCTCTCTCCTCACAGTCACAGGTCTGTGACTGCCTGTCATGCACAGCCAGAGAAGAAGCAATAAGAGAAAGCCTCAAATGTCAGAGACACAGGAGGGAGGGAGTGATGATCTGGGGTACATAGGATGCCTGACATTGTGTCATCTCCATGTGCGACGGCAGACATAATGTGCCTGGCATATACTGACAGAGAGGGGGAAGGAAAGGGGGGAGTTTGACTTATAACCGACTGGGGAGTAATACAAATAAACCCAACCCCTCATAGTGGCGCTGTGCTACACTTATGCAAATGTGCTGCACAGATTTCCTGATGTTTGATAACACTTTTCTCTTCAATCATACATGTAATCATTGAAGTAAAAGTATAATTGCACTCAGTGTCCCAGAGCCTGTAAGGTAGAGGCTTTAATTTATAGTCCAATAAGCCACTTTATAGCCCTGCTGCTTGGATCCTTCTATGATATCCAGTCAAGCAAAATGGCTAATGAATAAAAATTCCTAAATGCTTGCAGCTTAAGATTTAATTGGGAATAGGAGAATGTGCAGAGAAAGGACCATGAGACGTTTTAGTTATTTCCTGAATAAATCTAAAAGTGTTTCAGTTTGACTGTGCTTGATCTACAGCCAAATCAGTAGTTCTGAAGAAAAGAAACATCAAACATTCCATATGTCACACCATTTAGTCTTCCTTGCTAGTTGCTTACTGTACTGTGTATATTACCATGGTAACATCTACAGATACAATGTATAGTGAAATTCATCCTAATACATTTATTGCAAATCACCTCTGATTACTAATAAAGTGGGAATATGAATGATTATGCTGAGTAAAACAAACAGTCATTTAATGTGGGATACAACGCATACAGTAGTCAAACAAAGAGTGAGCACGTCATGAAAAATGAAAAAAAAATATATGGATTACATGTAATGCTAGGTTTCCACAGAGCTGTCTGTAAGGGTACCTTTACACGCCGCAACCGCGGCGAGAAATCTGACCCGCAATCTGTTGCCCTGTCACCATCGCCGTGAAATTGCCTCGGAATTGCGACGTGTAATCGGGGAATTTGGCGGAGATAAAAAAGGTTGCGCCTGGTTCCGATTTCACAGCACTGCTCCAAAATCAGAGGCAATCATGAAGGCGAAGTTCCCTGCTTTTGGCCTGTGAAGGGGCAATAGGGATGGAATCTGCATCGCCTACTGATTTCCCGGAGGCGTGCTGGAGACCACGCCCCATCAGCGATGATTGGTGGTGGCTACTGTCTTCCCATTGGCTGTCAGTTGACACCGAGCCATATTTGAGTGTGTATTGGTGACAAACTCCGAAAGAAATTGGCATCATGTATTAGCCAGCCTTCCAGCACAGGCTGCCCAAATCATAGCGCTATTGCGTTGTCCATTGAGCGTGTATGGGGCGCGGTGTAGACCAGTCTGGCATGCCTATATTCTCACCACTTTGCACATGCACGCCCACATTCCTTTGGGGATTGTGGCATGTGAAGCAGCGAGGGAAGGCGACCAGATCTTTCCCGTTGTTGGTGTGGCAACTTCCGAGGCGACATGTCGCCTTAGGTTGAGGGTGAAATTGCGGCGTGTAAAAGCGCCTTTGGCGATCTGAGGCAACCATGAAAAATGTGCACGCGTACGTTAGATTGTCTACTATCGCCACCAAAAGTTGCGGCGTGTAAAGGTACCCTTAAGCAATATGTCGGGGTTTTTGCTAGAATTCTGGAAAAACAGGATGGAACCTGACCCTATTCACATCAATGAAGCTGATGGAGTTACTGTGGATACTGACTGGCCACCATCCTTTTAATAATATAGAATTTTAGGAGAACAACCAGATGGAAGAGGATGACAGATGCCACAGCACAATTATGCAAATAGATATTTTATTGCTTTAGAACACTCAATGTCCCAGATTAACATTTTAATCCTACATTCTTTTTATGTAAAATTACAGAATTAAGGCCCCTTTCACATCAGTGTTTTTCGCTGATTGCGGCAGATCCGGCAGATTTACCTCATCTGTCGCCTAACAGTCGCACTTGCGGCACACTTGCAGCAAGCCCCATGTATTGTCTATGGGGCTTGTGGCAGGTGCGGCAAGTGCGGTATTGCCGCGATCCGGCATTTGCGGCAGTTGCGGCTACGGCAAAAAACGCCGGATTCTGGCATTACCGCACCTGCCGGAAGCCCCATAGACAATAAGGGGTCAACAGGACATAGTCAAGTAATCAGTCATTACCTTAAAGAGGATCTGTCACCCCCATGCATGCTGATTTAATAGTCATGTTCTCCCTCGCCTGCTTGCCTGCTGTATGAGACGCAGTACGCAGGCGCAGAGCCAGGGATCATATTCCTCAGTGCAGAAATGCTGCATTCAGTGCTGCTATTAAATCAGCATGTATGCGGGGGTGACAAGGTCCTCTTCATGCACCCCACATTTACCTCACTTACGTTATGGTACTTCGTAAATGATGCATTAGGGTAAGTAGAGTTAGGCTAGGGTCACACTTGGTGTGTCAGTTTTTCTGCCTTTTCAAAACATGATTCTGTTTTTAGAGACTGCCATATTTGCATCCAAAAAACGTTATGCGTTAACGCTATGCGTTAACGAATGGTACCTATAAGTACCATGCGTTAACGGATGTGTTTTCCATAGGGCCCCATGTTAAAAAAACGCTATGCGTTTTTTTACTGCACCCAAAAACGCTGCTAGCAGAGTTTTTGGGTGCAGTAAAAAAACGCATAGCATTTTTTAGCAGTGCATTTTGACACTGTTTTTTTAGCATGGGAGCATGATGGTTTTAACGGATCCAAGACTCAAGTCTGACCCCAGCCTAAGGTCATGCTTTACCCAAAACAAAGCCAGATGACTGTCTGCTTTTGTTGTGTTTTTAATCTTGCACCCCTTTTTAATTCTGTGAAATAAATGTGATGTTTTAAAGATTTTTTCCTTCAGCAGATTCTGGATTTTCCTTCTTTTTCCATTGAATTTATTTCCATTAGACAGCCCGTAATCCTGTAACCATATAGTTATAAATAACACACACAAAAAATAGTTTGTTTGAATAAAGATCCACCGATTTATTCATTAAAAAAATATTGACGTTCCGACGTAATCCAATGATGTAATGTTCCACAACGCTCATCGGATCCTATGGATGTGGCTCTTTTTTTAAATGTATTCTTTATCCACATTTATTTTCAGAGCAATCGTGCTGCTCTTAACCCTATTTTGCTTCCTTTTACAGCCCCTAGCCCTTAATGCAACTATTTTACAGCCATTTAATAGAACCAAAATTTTGGTCCCTATTGACGTAGGGTGGTTTCACATCTATGAGATTCCTGCGCTAGGCTGCTCTGCCTACCTGCGCCAGCGCAAATGCAAGCCAAGCGCAGGGGCATTTAGGGGCTTGGCAGCCTAGCGCAGCCATGCGCCTGTCACTTAGCACCTGGAAACGCCCAATTGGGCGTTTCCAGGAGCGTCTGACCAGGCGCATGTGCCGTGCGCTCTGCCACTTTCACTTGTGATTCTCACTATACAGAGCGCGTGCTCAGCTGTGCTCGGCCATAGGCTATAATGGGGGCACCGAGCGCAGCTGAGCACAAATGCAGGGCACATATGCGTCCCTGCGCTAGGCTGCCCAAGCCCCTAAATGCCCCTGCGCTTGCATTTGCGCTGGCGCAGGGCATCCAGAGCAGCCTAGCGCAGGGACCTGATAGATGTGGAACAGGTCGTACTGTATTTTTCGGATTATAAGACGCACTTTTGTTTCCCCTAAATTTTGGGGGAGAGTGGGGGTGCATCTTATAATCAGAATATATGGATTATATACTGCAGGGCCCAGGGAGGTGGGGGCTGCTCTGGAGCAGTGCTGGGGGCTGGAGTGGGCTGGCTGCAGGAGGCAGCGGGAGGTCACGTGCCCCAGCTCATATAATATGCACTGCCGCTTTCCATCACCACGGTGCTAAAACCATACCTCGGTGATGGACTGGGGGAGCAACGCATATTATATGGGCCTGCGCCCCCCCCCAGTGATGGCACATGCCCCCCCTGTGTTCGATATCGCCCTCATGCTGCTGCCCATAGTGAAATTAAAAAACTTTACTTACCTTCTCCAGTGCTGTGCTCCCTGGTCTCCCTGCTTGCCGCTGTGATCGGGCACGCAGAGAAGATGTCACTCTGCTGTGCCGATCACATGACGGGCATTACAGAGAACCAGGTAGTGGAGGAGCGCAGAGGCATGGAGGGAGACACAGGGAGGACAGCGCTGCAGAAGGTAAGTAAGGTGTTTTTTATTTTACTATGGTCAGCAGCATGGGGGCCGTAGCCAACACAGGGGGCATGTACAATCACAGGGTGGCCAAAGCCAACACAGGGGGGGCATGTACAATCACAGGGGGGCCATAGCCAACACATTAGGGGCATGTGCAATCACAGGGGGTGCCATAGCCAACACAGGGGGCATGTACAATCACAGGGGGGGCCATAGCCAACACAGGGGGGGCATGTGCAATCACAGTGGGGGCCATAGCCAACACAGGGGCGCATGTACAATCACAGGGGGTCCATAACCAACACAGGGGGGCATGTACAATCACAGGGGGTGCCATATCCAACATAGGGGGGCATGTACAATCACAAGGGGGGGCCATAGCCAACACAGGGGGGGCATGTGCAATCACAGGGGGGCCATAGCCAACACAGGGTGGGCATGTGCAATCACAGGGGGGCCATAGCCAACACGGGGGTGGATGTACAGTCACAGGGGAGCCATAGCCAACACAGGGGGGGCATGTACTATCACAGGGGGGCCATAGTCAACACAGGGGGCATGTACAACCACAGGGGGGGCCATAGCCAGCACAGGGGACATGTGCTATCAATAGGGGACATGTGCCAAAAAATAGGGGATGTGTGCTAGCAATAAGGGATGTGTGCCAGCATTAGGGGATGTGTGCCTGCAATAGGGGATGTGTGCTAGCAATAGGGGACGTGTGCCAACAATAGGGGATGTGTGCCTGCAATAGGGGACATCTGCCAGCAATCGGGGACGTGTGCCAGCAATAGGGGATGTGTTCCTGCAATAGGGGACGTGTTCCTGCAATAGGGGATGTATGCCAGCAATAGTGAATGTGTGCCAGCAATAGGGGACATGTGCTAGCAATAGGGGATGTGTGCCTGCAATAGGGGATATGCACCTGTAATAGGGGACATGTGCCAGCACAGGGGGATTTGTGCCATCAATGGGGGACATGTGCCAGCACAAGGGGGCTATAACCAATATAAGGGGGCCATATCCAGATTGGAGGGCCTAATTTTAGGATGGGGGGCTGTATCCCAGGATGAGGGACAATGTACCAGGATGAGGGGGCTATGAGGGACATATACCCTATATGATATGTTAGACGGACACTGGCATTATAAGACGGACCCCATTTAACATGAAAAAATATTTTTTTCTCTTTTCCTTCGCCAAATTTGGGGGTGCGTCTCACAATCATGTGCGTCTTATAAAGCAAAAAATACGGTATATGGAGTTCAGGGTCGGGGCCAAGTTTAGGTAAAATCAGGGTACTGAACCAAACTTCTAACAAAAGTCCAGCTGAGCACGGCAAACCCCAATTTACATGGGTCCGCTTAGCCCTAATCAATAAAAATCTATTAATAATTCTTCAGAATTTAGAAAGGATCAGATCAAATCAACTATCTTTCTAGGTAGGATGTGCATTTGGTGAGCGTACCCTTGAGAATCCTAAATTTGTATTTCGAAACTAAACAACATCAGAGCAACATATTTGGTAGGGTTCTAAGATTTAGTATGCGGTAAACATAACTTTTTCTTTCAGTTAAGTGCCTTATTTGATTCAGAAAATGCATTACAGTTAAACTATTTATTAGTGATGAGCGAGTACGCTTGTGACTACTCGGTACTTGCACGAGTATCACTGTACTCGGGCTACTTGGCGGGTACCGAGTAATCTCGCGATACTCATGCTGTACTCGGGGTCCCTCATCCCTGCATGTTGGCGCTCTTTAGAGAGCCAGCCCACATGCAGGGATTGGCTGGCAGTCACTGCAATGCCACAGCCCTGTTAGTTGTGGCATTGCAGTGATTGGCCGGCCCGCACAGAGTGACCGAGCCTTTATAAGGCCCGGCCACGATGTGCTCTGCACACAGCCATCCAGACAGTCAGTGTAGGGAGAGTGTCTGCTGCTGCTTAAGGGACAGATTTGCGGCCCTCATAGGTAGATCTAGAGCAGGGCTGCAAACTGCTGCTGACCAGAACAGTCCTTCTCAGGACTAATCTAGGAGGATATAGGCAGGGTGATCCAGATCGGAGTCCAAGCTTTCCAGTGACCAGAACAGTCCTCAGGAGATTGTTGGAGCTGACTAGCTGTATACAGGCAGGGTGTAATATCCATATCCAGCTTTCCTGTGACCAGAACAGTCAGGAGACTGTTGTAGCTGACTTGTTGTATACAGGCAGACTATCCATATCCAGCTTTCCTGTGACCAGAACAGTCAGGAGACTGTTGTAGCTGACTAGCTGTATACAGGCAGGCTATCCATATCCAGCTTTCCTGTGACCAGATGTCACGGGTGGCACGGATGACAGGGTGGAGGCCACGCGCAGACGATCCCAGCGGGTGGCCCACCAGCCATAATGGGGGAGGATGGTCCGTCTCTTTCAGGGGCATTTACCTTCTGTGTAGATGGAGAGAGGGTGTGATGGGATCTCGCTGTTATGGGGGGACGGCTGTGGAGGTCTTGTGCTCGGTCTGGTTTTATCCACCAATATGGTGGGTCACTAGGACCCAGCAGATTCCTTCCACCTTTATAAGGAGGTTCATTACCCTTCCTCGGTGCAGGTGATAGTTCCTTGTGCACTCATGATCCTTGCTCCAGCAGACGCTGAGGTTGTGGAGGTTGCTGAGTTCTGCTGTCAGATAAGTGTTTCCTTTTCCCTAATGTCTGTCTTCCTGGTGTTTGTCTTTAGTTGATAGTGGAGGGGTCTAGTGAACCTCTCCATCTGATCCTTAGATAAGATAGTGCTAGGATCAGAGAGGGACGAGGTTCGTGGTCGGCGACAGTTGAGGAGACTGTATAGGGACGTTAGGGCAGACAGGGTCAGCTCTAGGAAGTCTAGGGGTTACCGTCTCTTCTTGTGCCCTTAGCGTTAGGGACTCCTTATTCCCCCCCCCCCCCGTCGTTATCCTACGCTGGGTGTCTTCCCTACTCCCAGCGTGACACCAGAACAGTCAGGAGACTGTTGTAGCTGACTAGCTGTATACAGGCAGGCTATCCATATCCAGCTTTCCTGTGACCATAACAGTCAGGAGACTGTTGTAGCTGACTAGCTGTATACAGGCAGGGTGTAATATCCAGCTTTCCTGTGACCAGGCAGGCTATCCATATCCAGCTTTCCTGTGACCAGAACAGTCCTCAGGAGACTTTTGTAGCTGACTAGCTGTATACAGGCAGGCTATCCATATCCAGCTTTCCTTTGACCAGAACAGTCAGGAGACTGTTGTAGCTGACTAGCTGTATACAGGCAGGTGTAATATCAATATCCAGCTTTCCTGTGACCAGAACAGTCAGGAGACTGTTGTAGCTGTATACAGGCAAAATGCGCAAGGGCGTTGGCAAGGAACAAGGAAGTGGACGTGATGGTGGTGCAGGCAGAGGCCGAAGTCGTGTGCAAGCACTAATTTCGCAACAACAAAATGCCACATTTACTCGCTCGCACGTCCTGTCCCAAATTCTTGGGGCCCGCAGCAGTACACCACTCTTGAACCAAGACCAGTGTCAACAGGTTGTTACTTGGATAGCGGATAATGCTTCCAGTCAGATTGGCACCTCCACAAACACCCTGTCTTCCACACGGTCAAGTGTCAGTAGCTGTGATACTGCACCGCACTTTTCCCAACCTGATCCTCCTTCCTACCACCAGGCCGAGTACACGTCCACGGACATTACTGATCCCACACTTGGACACTCGGAAGAGCTGTTCACGTATCCATTCGCACAATCTGGCCTCTCTCCAGCTCCTGTTGAAGTGGGTCATGAGGAGATCGTATGTACAGATGCCCAAATATTTGAGCAGCCACGGTCTCACGAAGGGAACATTGGCAACGTGTCTCAACAAGGGGTGGACAATGATGAGACACAATTGCCAGGAAGTCAGGAGGAGGATCAGGGTGCGGAAAAGGAAGACGACGTGGTGGATGATCGAGTAGCTGACCCAACCTGGCAGGAGGATATGCAGAGCGAGGACAGCAGTGCACAGGGGGAGGGAGGCGTAGCATCCCAACAGGCAGCAAGAAGCAGGGTGGTGGCCCCAGGCAGAAGTCAGGCAACCGTTCCCCAGAACAACAACACGACACAAGGTGCCTGTGCAAATGTTAGGTCTTCCCGAGTCTGGCAGTTTTTTAAGTTGGCTTCAGATGACTCTAAAAAGGCCATTTGCAACACCTGCCATGCCAGCATCAGCAGGGGTACGAAAAACTAGCAGCCTGACCACCACCAGCATGATCAGGCACATGTCAGCCAAGCACCCGACTTTATGGGAAATACAACAGAGTCGAGGAGCGGTGCTTGCTGATGTTACTGCTACGTCTTCGCGTGTTGTGCGTGCGAGCCAATCCCCTGTCCATTCTGCCCGTGAACAAGCCTCCGGCCCTGCACCTGAAGTTGCCCACACACAAATAACACCACCACCAAGAAATGCTAAGTTTGGCCAGATGCTGAAGGAGTACCTTGCAGATCGAACAACTGTACTCCGACATTCCTCTGTGCCTTACAATTATTGGGTCTCCAAGCTGGACACGTGGCATGAATTGGCTCTCTACGCCTTGGAAGTCCTGGCCTGCCCTGCCGCTAGCGTTTTGTCAGAGCGTGTTTTTAGTGCCGCAGGTGGAATCATTACTGATAAACGCACCCGTCTGTCAACTGAAAATGCTGACAGACTGACTCTGATCAAGATGAACAAGGTTTGGATTGGGCCAGACTTCACCACACCACCAGCAAATGACAGCGGAATTTAAATTTTGTTATGGGAAATTGCCATGTACCTCCACTCACCCATGGGTACACACTTCTGGACTTTGGCTAATCGCTGGACTGCTCCTCCTTCTCCTCATGTGCCACCATGATGACCGTTACAATACTTAGGCTGTTGTTTCAGGTATACCCCCAGTGGTAAATTTTTTCACCCATTCTTTTAGAATGGGCATTACAACGACAGGAGACCCGCTCCTTTTCAATGGGAAAAATGTTTTGAGGCCCTCATGCATGTCTGTATCCAGGGACAATGTGGAGACTCCCAATTTTTGGCTGCGCTGCCAAAGGGCTATACTACAATACACCCACTTCAGGTTTACAGGCCCTCCTGCACGTCTGTATCCAGGAGCATTGTTGAACCTCCAATTTTTTGGTGACGTGATGGTGACCAGACTAGTGAATTAATTCTCCAAAATGCTATTTTTTCCTAAGAGCACTTATGTATTTGTTTTATACATATGGAATTAGATACTTGTCCATCTCCCCAATTGCATCTTAGATAGATTTTAGATATATGTTTTAAGGCATAAAAAGATATAAGGCAATTACCTGAGGAGGCATTTCATATGTTTCATCTGGGTTCATATTGTTGGTATGCTCCAATATCCCCTCTTGGCCAAATCCTTCTTCATTCTGAAATAGAAAATAAAATAATGATATATAGAACAATATATAGAGGTGATTGAAAAGTTACACTGCACATGGCAATGATGTGAAGGATTAAAAACTAGAGAATAGAATTTATTGAGCAAAGTATTTTACAGCGGTGAGAAAGAAACAGAAATAGAACATCGGAAATCTTTGATGTATTTTAAATTTTAACAGCAGTCAACCAGCCAGGATAAAACACGTCAAGAGCTCACTAGTTAGATATTTTCTGGATGGATTGGCTGGTAAATATTAATTTCTATAATTATAATGATCAATAAAGGGGTTTTGCCATGAGCAAAATATATATTAATCAAAACATCTAATAATAATAATAATTTCTACAAATGAATGTGTTAAAAAAAATGTTCACGTGCTGAGATAATGTTATAACATTACATCAGCACAGAAAGATTTTTTTTAACACATCCAATTGTAGAATTTTTTTATTTTTTCAAGATCTTTTGAATAAATGTACTTTGCTCATGGAAAAACCCCTTTAAATATGTCTCAAGCAAGGAAAACAGGATAGAAAATAATAGATTTATTGGACTATTAATTTATACTTTCTGTAAGCTTGCTCCACAAAGGGATACATTTCCAAATCAAGCTACATAAATTATTTATCATATATGACAAACTTGCTTCAAGCCAATAATGTATCATCATTTTCTAATCCATTCTATGCCAAGCTATTCAGCATTGATGCTAACATTACTGTGTTATATTTTCATCCTTCCATTAAGTCTCCATTATGGCAGATATTCTTATAGTTGTACCTGGCTGTATATGGAAATAGAGCGAAGCCCACATTTTTTTTTTTTTTATTATTTCATGAAATTCAGGAAATAATAATAAAAAAAGGTCTTCCTTCTATTTCTCTATTCTGTTTCCAGGCAGGTATAAATAGGCACCTGGGGGTTGGAGGCAGCCCATTCCTGCCTGCTGTACCTGGCTGGACACAAAAATACGGCGAAGCCCATGTCAAATTTTTTGGAAAAATTCATTAAAAAAATACATTTAGGGACTGCATCTTATTAACCCCTCGAGGCCAGAGCGCTGTGGCATTGTAAGTGGGGCTAACTCAGGTCACCAGAGAATAACTCAGGTCATGCCACCTGAAAGAGGTGGGGCTATGGGGACCTGGGGTCCACCGAGGATCTCCTGTGGCCCCGGTGGGCCAGTCGGACCCTGTATGCATATAAAGAGACACCTCTTGATCACTAATTTACCTTATGTATTGAGTACCATTACCAGAAGTATATTGACACCCAGACTCTATCCATAAAGTCTGCCTTTACAAAGATTTGTGATAGAAATAACCATTCTTCAAAGCTCATTGATTGAGTGTGGTAATTTGATAGGATATTTCGTAACAAGCCAGTTTGTAACATTTCTTCCCAAAGTAAGGCTATGTTCACATGTTTAAGGTTTAGCTTTCAGCAAAAATGAAGCAAAACCTTTGTGGATATGTCTAGGTTTCTCCAAATGCAGATTTCTTGGCAGAAAACAATGTGTTTCCTGTGCATTTTTGTAACTTTTTTAAGTGCATTTTATGCACATTTTTGGCTGCGTTTTTGTGTGTTTTTGCCATAGAACAATGCCAATAAAACAGGAAACAATTGCCATGCTCATTCTTTCAAAAATGCAGTAAACCTGTGGTGTTTCCACTTTTTGGAGAGAAGAAAAACCAATGTGTGTGGTCAGCTAATCCCACAAATACATAGGTTTTGCTGGGAAGCAAAAATGAAGGAATAGATTATCATAAACCCATGGCAAAACCTGACCCCACAAAACACTGTAAAAACACTGTAAGAATGCACTGTGTGAACATAGCCAAACTTAGCCATAAAATGGGACAATGTAATGTTACAGAGTGGGCTATCAAGTGCTGAGAATTGTAGACAATAAAAGTCACCAATGCTCTGTTGATTTAATAACTGCAGAGCCCAAACCACCCCTGCATTACCATCAGCACAAATCTGTGCACCAAGAGCCTGATGGCCCAACAGCTGTATACAAGCCTTACATTACCAAGCTCAATGACAAGCTTGAGATGGAGTGGTGGAAAAATCACTGTAGCAGTCTTGGATAGACAAGTAAGGGTTTAGCGAATTCCGGAAGATCATCCCCTGCCTAATTGCATTGCGCTAAATGAAAAGTTAGGTAGAAGAGAGGATTTGGTTAATGAGGTTATTTTTCATGCCTTTCATGGATTAGACTAGGTCCCTTAATTCCAATAAAGGGACTTTTAAATGCTTTAGCATATTAAGATATTTTGGACAATTGTGTGATTCCAACTTTTTGGGAACATTTGGGGAAAATGAGTAACGCTACAAGCTAGCGAAACATTTGCCTGAAGACATGATAAACTGACCTGTGTGTTTTTACGTATTAAGAAACCTGTTTTTACCTGAATACCAATAAATGGAAATTTTATAAAGAACTGAAGGTGCAATTTTCCTTAACTCACTGGAGAATTCTTGGAAGAGATTTGGGAAAAGTCTTTTTCTGTCCCTGTATAACTGTGCCCCATGGGAAAAAAATGACCATGTGTAAGGCGGGTGATGGTGAACTAACTGCTGCAAGCAGCAAGTGCGTGTGTCGGTTATACTCTGCACTAGCCATCATACTGCCGCACACCCTTTAGGGACAGGTATACACTTCATCTGCCTTCCTTCTTGATAAGGGGGGACTTTAGTAGAGCCCTTCTCAGGCGGCAAACAGCACGACCGCTGGCGACTGGACACACAAGCAACAGACAGGTTACACACATCTGAACCAAAAACAGTGCAAACCACAATAACTAAGGGGCACAATGAATAAACAAGAATAGAGAACAAAGCATAAACCACCTCAGCAGCATAGAAACAGTTACCTTAACCACCCAACAGAACTGAAAATAATTAGCAAAGACCAGAGGAAATGGCAGGCTTTAAATCTACCGCCCAGTAGTCACCTGAACATGCTGGGGCAATGCCCAATCTCCACCCCCAGACCACAGAGACACTGGAGGAAGAGAGGAGAGAAAAATGGAGGGAACCTCCCACCAGCTGTCCCAGGAAGCATGGCATCCCGTACCTAGTGGCAATAGCTAACACCAGGAAACTTGGTGTAATTTGGCCACTGAATAGAATAGTGGGGCCATTCTTCATTAATGGAAACCTCAATGCTACTGGATATCTGAAATTGCCACATGATTCAGATATCCAGTGGCATTGAGGTTTCCATTGATGAAGAATGGTTCCACTATCTTTGTACCCCATATACCACACCATTCCATCAATTTTTGGGTTCCATCGTCTTGGAGGGATCTATCTACTGTGGGTTAGTGTTAGACCAATAGCGGTGGGTTTGTTTGTTAACTTCACCATTCACAAAAATGTTTCTCTCATCACTCATCTGAAGGCAATTGTCTATGCTGTGAAGATACGAGATGTGCAGCATCTGAAACAATGGATACTGGAAGCCTGTGCTAGCATTCCTGCTGCGGTGTTGTTATCTGTGTGTCAGTAGTGGGAGAAGAGGGTTGCATTGACAATCCAATACGATGGGCAGCACTTTGAACACATTTTATAAATAGTCATAAACTGGTAAATAACACACGAAAGAATAAACTTACGTTAAAACCAAACACACCATTGTTTTTCTTATGAAATTCTCAATATGTTCGATGTGTCAAATGACCCTCTTACCATTGAAAAAAATAAAGTTGGATCCAAAATGTCAGACCTCAAAATGGTCACCACCCATCTGGAAAAGTTTTCCCCTTCCCATATACTAATGTGCCACAAACAGGAAGTTGATATCATCAACCATTCCCATTTTATTAAAGGGCATCCATATAAATGGCCCACCCTGTATACATAAATATATATAATAAATATAGATAAAAATTTACTTACTCTAAATTTTCATTTCCTGGAGTTCGTAGGCAGCACAGAATGGATTAAACCCTTAATCCCTGGTTGGAACAGAAGACTTTTTAATTAGCAATACCAAATAGTTAACCAATCGACACCTCCTGTGTTCTCCCCTCCCCTCCCCCATAAAGGGTGGGAAGACACTACACAACACGTTTAATTTACAAGCAATAATGGATTTTAATGGGAGGGAATTTTGTGCTACCTACAGACTCCAGGAAATGAAATTTCAGGTAAGTAAATTTTTATCTTTCCTGATTGCCCTCCGGCAGCACAGAATGGGACTTAGCAAGCAATATCTTAGGGTCGGGAATTGGTTTTGACACCTGTTGAAGTACTCCTGAAGGTTGAGCTTGCAGAGGCTGAGATGTCTAGCCGGTAATGCTTCATGAATGTAGATGAAGATGACTATGTTGCAGCTATACAGATGTGATCCAGTTGAACGTGTGTCCTTTCAGCCCATGAGGCGGATGGAGGGCAAGTAGAATGAGCTCTAACTGACAACGATGGTTCCAGTTGATTTGTCACAGAGGTTAGCATGAATCACCGATCGGATCCATCTAGCTAGAGTGCTCTTGCTAGCTTTTCAGCTGGGATTCGGCCTTGTAAACTGATGAAACAGGTTCTCGTCCTTCCTGAACGTGAGAGTGTTCTGGATACATACCTCCAATAAGGCGAGACCTTGTTTATTAACACTGTCGCTGAGTACTTGAAGAACAACCACGTGGATGATGATGTTCAATGCAGAACTCCCTTTTGGCAAGAGCCCTGACATGAGTCTCAATGCTATATGATCTAATGCAATGCGGAGATATGGGTCCCTGGAAAACAATGTTTGGAATTCTCCAATTCTCCTAGCTGATGAAAGTACTACCAGAAACACAGTCTTCCAGGAGATGTGAGTGATCAAAGCCTGTTCTGCTGGCTCGAGATGAGGTCCTTGAAGAACTTTAAGAAGGAGCAAGAGGTCCCAGAAAGGAACAAGTGAAACAAAAGGGAGGTCTAAAATTCTTCACTGCTTAAAGAATTGAGCTATCAGCAGATGTCTAGTCATTGTACCATCGAAGTTGGCCTTGATCGCCGAAAACTGAGTCTTCAGAGTGTTAGCTTCAGACCATTATCAAACTCTGCTTGTATGGACTGTAGAATAGAGGTCATAGTACTCCTGTCATGTCCTTGTGAGAAGCACCATGAGTTGTAGATGTTCCATAATCTGGACTACCCATCAACGTAGCTGGTCTTCGAGCGGCAGCAAACATACTGATGATGTCATCTAGGAACATGTAGATGATTAAAGCCTCCCTGACCATCTCCATGTTGTCAGTGCAACCTGGCTGAGTCCGGGTAGTGAATGTCCCTTTGTTACAGGAGATCTGGTCTGATCGTAAGCTTCCAGATTCTTCTTTTCGAAAGCTGCCACACGAGCTGAAACCAATTTCTTTGAAGCTAGAATGGAAAGACTGCCCTGCTTGTCCCGATTCTTGTAGAGTACCGGGAGGATCATCGGAACTGGGCAAAAGGCATACACCATCAATCTCTTCCATGAGAGAGCTAGAGCATCCAGGGCCCAAGGCTAATCGTAACTCTGAAGGGAGGTGAAGCAGGGAGACTTTACGTTAAGATGGGTAACCATCGCGTCCAAGTCGGGTGTCCCATATTCCAGGGGATTTGATAAACATTTTGATGTTAAGGCTTCAGTCTGCTGGTAGATTTGATTGTAGCTGAGCCAATCAGCCATGGTGTTGAAGACCCCAGGTATGTGGACTGCTGTCATACTGTGCAGGATGCTCTCTGCTCAAACAAATATCTTGTGGCACTTTGAAATAAGAGAATGACTACTTGTCCCACCTTGTTTGTTGACGCAGACCACTTCTGACAGGTTGTCAGATCGGACTACCACAGCTTACTGGAACAGCAGCTACTGAAAGTGATGAAGAGCGAGACCTATGGATTAGACATGATGTTAGGATGTCTGCTTGCAGCATTTGAACAAAATGTTTGGCCCATGGAACTACTTCTATGATTGAATTAAGCTTCCCCAAGACACTCATTGCCGTTCTGATTGATACATGAAAACTCCGATAATATGAGATACCTCGTCTTGAAGACTTCAGATTCTCTCGCTGGTCAATGTCACTGTCATGTCTTGGGAGTTGCTCATGCATCCAAGAATATCTTGTCTTTGGAAGATAATAGCCATGATTTCTCTCTGTTGATCAGGAATCATGGGATATCAGCAGATTCAGGGTTGCCTGTAGATGATCCAGTAACTGAGCTTTGGAGGAGGCAATCAGTAACTAGTCGTCTAGGTAGAGCATGATGTAAATGCACTGATGTCTGAGGGCAGCTACCAGGACTACCGTTGTCTTGGCAAAGACTCTTTTTTCACCGAGATCCCGCACGGTAGACAAGTGAATTGAAAATGGTGAAGAGGACCATCTTACTGTACTGTGACTCGTAGGAACCTGCGATGGAACGTAAGAATTGGGAGATGCAAATAAGCATCCTGCAGATCTATGGTTGTACACCAGCTGCCTCTGTACAGAATCAACCATACCGATCAAAGATTTTCATTTTGAATTTCCTCTTCTTCTAGAAGGTGTTCAAGTAAGTGAGATCTACAGTATTACTAAACATAATCTCTCTCCAGACTTGGGAACTGGAGATAGAGGGAGGCACACTGCTAGCCCTCTTTGATGAGGTGGCATCTCTTCTAGTGCCTCTTCCTGTAGGAATTCTTGTAGTAGATCCCAACTGTCGTATTCCTGTCCTGATTTGTCCTAGAGCTTCTGGATATATTATAGTTGGGAACCGAAGAAACTTGAAGGCTGAAGAAACATATCATTACTGGCTCATGAGTCAATCCACAGCGCCTTTCTGGAGGCGTTTTTAGTGATCAGAGAGTTAGCCCCTTTCAGTGTAATAAGTGAGGCATCGCATAACAATTCCTTATGTCTTATCGTGCGAGCTGTTGGTCAAGGTGATAGAACCACAGTGTCAGCCATATCCTCAGGGCCCTGGCCACTGGCACTGATATTGTGAACATCTTAACTGCTTGGGAGGCTGCCATATCACTCTTCTTTAGGAGAGAATCTGCTTTTCTGACTGCAGGGTCTGTAAAAGCGAGCTGACTTCTCTGTAGAATTTATTTTTTTTGGAAATAGCCTTAGCTACATCCAGATCCGCCTGGATTTGTTAAGGATCAACCCTATAACCAGTTCTGAGTCTAGCTTCTCAGATCCACACCACTCATACTGCAGACATTTATTCAGCAGCAAGTGCACTGAGAGTGCCTTCTCCTTTAAGGCACAGAATAAGCTTTTTTTTCTCGCTTTGCCTTTATTAGGCTGGCTGCAATGCTGCACAGACAAACCACCATGTTTGAAGGGAAACATGTTCCCTGTAACACAGGGCACATGGCTGACAGCTGCCAACAACAAGTTATAAGGGCTGCATCCTGTGATTGCAGAGCAGGATCCATCTGTGCAGGAAGGAAATACCGTATTTTTCGCTTTATAAGACGCACCTGATTTAAGACGCACACCCAAATTTGGTGAAGGAAAAGAGAAAAAATTAATTTTTAATGTTAAATGGGGTCCGTCTTATAATGCCTGTGTCCGTCTAACAAATCATATAGAAAACATGTCCCTCATAGCACCCTCATCTTGGTACATTGTCCCTCATCCTGGGATATAGCCCCCTTGTGCTGGAACATGTCCCCCAGTGATGGCTCAGTCCCCATGATGGCACATGCCCCCTGTGCTGGCACCCCCCCCCAATGCTGCACACATCCCCAGTGCTGACAACTTGCCGCAGTGCTGGCACACTTGCCCTTGTGCCTGCATTCACCCCCCTGTGCTGATACACTTGCCCCAGTGCAGTCAGAATTGCCCTGTGCCTCCACTCACCCCCTCCTGCAAGCACACTTGCCCCTGTCCTGCACTCACCCCCCTGTGCAGGCACACTTATCCCCATCACTGTTTAGAGCCCCCCTGCTGGCGCGCACATAATAAAATAAAAAATCATTACTTCACCTTACAACGATCGCGCTCACTTCTGCCAGCTGAGTGGTGACTTTCTGCTTTGTACCAGCTATCGCGAGCGCACAGTGATGACATCCGATCACATGATGCGCTCTGGTCACATGACCCGATGCCAAGACCAGAGCAGGAAGTCACCGCTCAGTTGGCAGAAGGGAGTGCGATCGTCGGAAGGTGAAGTAATGATTTTTTATTTTATTATGTGCGCGCCAGCTGGGGAGCTCTAAACAGTGTCGGGGGCAAGTGTGCCTGCACAGGGGGATGAGTGCAGGCACACTTGATATGCGCTGCACCTCTGTCCACATCTTGGTTCTGGTTTCAGCACCAAGGTGATGGACAGCGGCAAGGCAGTGCATATTGGAGGAGGCTAATGAGCGGGAGCACATGAACTCCCGCTGCCTCTTGCAGCCCGCAGCCAGCCCACCCCAGCCTCAGGCACCACTCCAGAGCCGCCCCCACCCTGCCCTGCAGTAAAGGACCGTACATTCCCATTATTTATTATTAATTATTATTATTATTAAGATGCACCCCCCACTTTCCCCCAAAATTTGGGGGAACAAAAGTGCGTCTTATAATGCAAAAAATAAGGTACATCCTGCAGGCATTCATCAGAACAACTGAGTGTCAGTGGAGCAAAGCTTCTGTGCACCTGAAGGTAACATATTATAGCCATATTGTGTATAGGGATAATCTGTCAGGAGCGCACCAACACTTTAGATCCCAGACAGCTCTGCTGCTTGGCAAAAAAGGATAAACTTACATTGTCGGTTTTATTTAGTTATGTAATCTACAAACCGGTCTTCATAGTTGAACCAGTGCAGTCGCACAATGCAAGCAGAGCGTGCCTAGAGAACCTGCATGCGGCTGGCTCAATCCTGTGATGCTGCCATCCCTCCTACATGGCACATGTAAGAGAAGAAATGGAAGAAAAACATCTGAAATAGTAAAAGAGACATCAGGCTAATGACCTCATGCAAGGTTAGTCAGTCCCAGGAATGTACAACACCCCAGACTACCACTGCTCGGCTGCCTGGCGAATGCCAGGACTTATAGAGCGCTTCCATTTAAAACTTCCCACTAGGATCTCCTCAGCCGCAGCACGTGCACACAGTGAAGTTTACCTTCTTCTAGCTTCAGTCACATAGCCGGGATGCCACCATGCCTGCGCTTCAACTGTAAGTAGAGGGTCTGATTATTCATACTAAATTTTCAGTCCTGGCAGCCACTGGGCTTACCTTAGGTAGCTTGGCAGCATGATTTCTTGGGTATGACAGGAAGACCAGCTTGGGATTTACATCCAGGACATCCACCGTTAGTGACAGGAGACATTTATCTATAAACCCACTGTGAGGTAGCAACCGGGGAACCCGCTTGCATAACGACAACAAACACGTGTTTATAAGTTTAACCAATGTCTACCCGTTTATTTTCACATATTAACAACATAACCCGGGTAGCATGTTTGACACATAGCACATTGATTATAAACACTTTACATAAATACACCATACATTTACATATAACATTACATAACACTTATATTGCACATAACATCTTATAGTAACCCGGGACCTGTAACCATCTCTGTCCCCATTGGAGCTCTACTAACAGCTCCCGTGGTGGCTACGGCCTCCGGCCTACTCACACTATACATACGTTACAGTACGACGATGACCCCTCCGGGTTCATAACAGGGATTGAGCAACCTGAGTACCGGGTATGTCATGTATCCCCAAGGGGCTCTTTCCTGGACGCATCTCCGCCTACGTCCCGGTCAGAGTCCACATGGTTCAACCATGGTGTCCCCACTCTAGGAGCCCTTTTAACCCCTGCTTCTGACCTTCGTTACATACGCCTCAACGGGCCCTGTGGGTCCCAATGGCGGTACCTGCCGCCTGGCTTTAGTCCCCCAGCATGATGATATACATTCACCCGTAGTCAGGATTCCTGCCTGACCGGGACCTTACATACCGTATGTGATCCATCATTCAAACGTCCATGGATCACACACCTGCTCACAGCCCACATCCATGGACTGTGGCCCCTCCATGGCCCATTACAGGGACTGGCAAACCATAGTACACGGGAACCTCATCCGATACCTACTAGGAGCCCTATTACCCCTGTGTCTGGCACCACAGGCACACCCACACCATTAGAGGTCGTGGTTGAGGGACGGGTACCCTCTGCAAGCAGCAGGGCAAGCCTCCCTCTCGTCCCACAGGGACGGAACGCCTCCAACATCATCCATACTAGCTGGGTCACTCTCTCCCCACATCATTATACATGGGTCTTACATATAGGCCATCATCTCTCATTCCGGGCCATTACCTAAGCCCTCATACACATAGTTAAACACGTTCTGTTTCATCAGGTCCTTTAACTGAGCACTCTGACTCGGACCCAAAGGCGGTCTATGCCCGCCTGGCACACTACATACGATTGCCTCCATAGGCTACATACATTCGCCTCCCGAAGGGCTACTTTCATTCCGGTTCATCAGGACCTTTATGTGACTCCACTGAGTCGGTCCCAAGGGCGGTCTATACTCGCCTAGCATGATTTACACACACGGTGCACAGTTCACACAATCATTCAGGAACTGCTTTTCTTACCGGGCACGGATCCGGGTCTCGCTACCTGTGTCACAGGTTCCACCAGGCATCCCCACAGGCTCTCTCCCGGACGTGAGGTGAACCACGTCCGATCTAGCGTCCACGGGTCAACCACAGCTTCCCCCTCCAGGTGCGGACACGACCACGGACCTCGGCACCGGCATGGAGCTAGCAGGCTCCCGTGTCCACACACAGAGCCTTGGACTGCTCTGCACTCAGGCTGCTCTCAGCCCACATGCTCTCAGGCTGGCAATCTCTGGATGAATCTCAGCAGGATGTCAGCTTCCAGAATCAATCTCAATCTGAATGACTCAATCACTCACCTGGCTGCCTCTTATCGTGCCAGCCACTCCCACATGGACATCCCCCTTAGCTGCCGGTAATCAGCCTTTCACACAGCTCAGGTTAACTCCCTGTGTTCCGGGTTGTCAGCACTCAGCCCTTACATTCCTTAGAGCCTCATCGATCTCATCCCACTCTCACTGCCGCTCATTAGGCTCATGAAACCTTGTGTTCACAAGTTGGTTCACACAGTATTATCAGTCAAACTGGCCAGTGTGCAAAGGATCATACCTTGATCCTGCATGTGACGCGCCCCGGCCATGAGGACCATGCCGGCGGTGCCTCACACCACATATATACAGTTGTGACCAAAAGTATTGACACCCCTGCAATTCTGATTAGAGTTCAATTAATGCACTCGCACAGTTTTGTAGTTGCTTGAGGTGAATTTATTTCAAAACATGAGGTGTAGATGGTGACTTAGCAGGATGTTAATGTTTCAGCCCACTATAGGCCTTTATCACAACGTCACTGCCGTTGTGTATCAATAGGGATTTGTCCAATTGTGGTTTTATAGGATATAGGAATAAGCACTTGTCCTGTATAGGTTCCAAATAGTGTTTGATCCACTTATGGTTCTGTATAAAGGTGATCCCAGGAATCTTAGTGTCCTTTCTACCAAGGGCTTTGTACCAAGTTGATAATCCAAGTGATAATCACAGGATTAATAGGAATAAGCAGATACATATACCCTGAACTGTACCACAGAGGTTCACTATACAAATTCCCAAAGGACACTAAGACACCATCTACACCTCATGTTTTGAAATAAATTCACCTCAAGCAACTACAAAACTGTGCGAGTGCATTAATTGAACTCTAATCTGCATTGTGGGTTATCGGACCCTTTTAATCACACTGCCAAATAGAACCACAAAAGTGAGTGCTGGTCATTAAACGTGTTGAACCCCTGCAATTCTGTCAGATAATACTCAGTTTCTTCCTGAAAATGATTGGAATCGCAATTTTTTTAGTATTATTATTATTATCTTCATTTAATTTGTCTTAAATTAAAAAACACAAAAGAGAATGAAGCAAAAAGCAAAACATTGATCATTTCACACAAAACTCCAAAAATGGGCCAGACAAAAGTATTGGCACCCTCAGCCTAATACTTGGTTGCACAACCTTTAGCCAAAATAACTGCGATCAACTGCTTCCGGTAACCATCAATGAGTTTCTTGCAATGCTCTGGTGGAATTTTAGACCATTCTTCTTTGGCAAACTGCTCCAGGTCCCTGATATTTGAAGGGTGCCTTCTCCAAACTGCCATTTTTAGATCTCTCCACAGGTGTTCTATGGGATTCAGGTCTGGACTCAATGCTGGCCACCATAGAAGTCTCCAGTGCATTCTCTCAAACCATTTTCTAGTGCTTTTTGAAGTGTGTTTTGGGTCATTGTCCTGCCGGAAGACCCATGACCTCTGAGGGAGACCCAGCTTTCTCACACTGGGCCCTACATTATGCTGCAAAATTTGTTGGTAGTCTTCAGACTTCATAATGCCATGCACACGGTCAAGCAGTCCAGGGCCAGAGGCAGCAAAGCAACCCCAAAACATCAGGGAACCTCTGCCATGTTTGACTGTAGGGACCACGTTTTTTTTTCTTTGAATGCCTCTTTTTTTCTATTGTAAACTCTATGCTAATGCCTTTGCCCAAAAAACTCTACTTTTGTCTCATCTGACCAGAGAACATTCTTCCAAAACGTTTCAGGCTTTCTCAGGTAAGTTTTGGCAAACTCAAGCCTTGCTTTTTTATGTCTCAGGGTAAGAAGTGGGGTCTTCCTGGGTCTCCTACCATACAGTCCCTTTTCATTCAGACGCCAACGGATAGTATGGGTTGACACTGTTGTACCCTCGGACTGCAGGGCAGCTTGAACTTGTTTGGATGTTAGTCGAGGTTCTTTATCCACCATCTGCACAATCTTGCATTGAAATCTCTTGTCAATTTTTCTTTTCCGTCCACATCTAGGGAGGTTAGCCACAGTGCCATGGGCTTTAAACTTCTTGATGACACTGTGCACTGTAGACACAGGAACATTCAGGTCTTTGGAGATGGACTTGTAGCCTTGAGATTGCTCATGCTTCCTCACAATTTGGTTTCTCAAGTCCTCAGACAGTTCTTTGGTCTTCTTTCTTTTCTCCATCCTCAATGTGGTACACACAAGGACACAGGACAGAGGTTGAGTTAACTTTAATCCATGTCAACTGGCTGCAAGTGTGATTTAGTTATTGCCAATACCTGTTAGGTGCCACAGGTAAGTTACAGGTGCTGTTAATTACACAAATTAGAGAAGCATCACATAATTTTTCTAACAGTGCCAATACTTTTGTTCACCCTTTTTAATGTTTGGTGTGGAATTATATCCAATTTGGCTTTAGGACAATTCTTTTTGTGTTTTTTCATTGAATACAAATTAAATGAAGATAATAATACCAAAGAATTTGTGATTGCAATCATTTTCAGGAAGAAATTGAGTATTATCTGACAGAATTGAAGGTGTCAATACTTTTGGCCACAACTGTACAGTGCGTTGTGAAAGTATTTGGCCCCCTTGAACTTTTCAACCTTTTGCCACATTTCAGACTTCAAACATACAGATATAAATTCTAATTTTTTTGTGAAGAAACAACAACAAGTGGGACACAATCGTGAAGTGGAACAAAATTTATTGGATGTTTTAAACTTTTTTTTAACAAATAAAAAACTGAAAAGTGGGGCATGCAATATTATTACTTTCATGCAGCAAACTCACTCCAGAAGTTTCGTGAGTATCTCTGAAAGATCCAATGTAGTCCTAAATGACTGGTAATGATAAGTGGAATCCACCTGTGTATAATCATGTCTCTGTATAAATGCACCTGCTCTGTGATAGTCTCAGTGTTCTATTTCAAGTGCACAGAGCATCATGAAGACCAAGGAACACACCAGGCAGGTCCGAGATACCGTTGTGGCAAAGTTTAAAGCCGGATTTGGATACAAAAAGATTTCCCAAGTTTTAAACATCTCAAGGAGCACTATGCAAGATGCAAGCGATCATATTGAAATGGAAGGAGTATCAGACCACTGCAAATCTACCAAGACCCAGCCGTTTCTCTAAACTTTCATTTTGAACAAGGAGAAGACTGATCAGAGATGCATCCAAAAGGCTAATGATCACTCTGGATGAACTGCAGAGATCTACACCTGAGGTGGGAGAGTCTGTCCATAGGACAACAATCATTTGTAGAATGCACACATCTGGCCTTTATGGAAGAGAGGCAAGAAGAAAGTCATTTCTCAAAGATATCCATAAAAAGTCTCGTTTGAAGTTTGCCACAAGGGAGACACACCAAACATGTGGAATAAGGTGCTCTGGTCAGATGAAACCAAAATCGAACTTTTTGGCCAAAATGCAAAGCGATATGTTTGGCGTAAAAGCAACACAGCTCATCACCCTCAAAACACCATCCCCACTGTCAAACATGGTGATGGCTGCATCATGGTTTGGGCCTGATTTTCTTCAGCAGGGATAGAGAAGATGGTTAAAATTGATGGGAATATGGACGGAGCCAAATGCAGGACCATTCTGGAAGAAAACCTGTTGGAGTATGCAAAAGACCTGAGACTGGGACGGAGAGTTATCTTCCAACAAGACAATGATCCCAAACATAAAGCAAAATCTACAATGGAATAGTTCAAAAATAAACGTATCCAGGTGTTAGAATGGCCAAGTCAAAGTACAGACCTGAATCCAATCGAGAATCTGTGGAAAAAGGGGGAAACTGCTGTTCACAAACGTTCTCCATCCAACCTCACTAAGCTCGAGCTGTTTTGCAAGGAAGAATAGGCAAGAATTGCAGTCTCTCGATGTGCAAAACTGATAGAGACATACCCCAAGTGACTTACAGCTGTAATTGCAGCAAAAGGTAGCACTACAAACTATTAACTCAAGGGGGCCGAATAATATTGCACACCCCACTTTTCAGTTTTTTATTTGTTAAAAAAGTTTAAAATCTACTATATAATCGTCTAATTCTGTCTGTGTGTCTGTAACAGAAATCCACGTCGCTGATTGGTCGTGCCGACCGCAACCAATCAGCGACAGTCGCAGTCCGGCCGTGAATTGGCAGGGGATTTGAACCATGCACACCACTGAAACCGTCGGGAGATCAGCGGCTAGCACCACTGATCACTTGATGGTAGCTGCAGGTCATCTCTTGTCGCACGGAGGTCATTGGCGACGCAGCCAGGACATGACTAGCGTCATCTCCCGGCTGCTTGTAGCAGAAGTACCCCGACTGGCGCTAGCGATATCGCTCAGTGTGACCCGTAGCAGCGACAAGGGCCCCGCTGTGAGATTGCTGATCGTGTCAGAAAGGGGGTACCGTCACACTTGGCGATGCTCCAGCGATCAATACAACAATAAGACCTGGTAGGGATTCCCGACAGTAGCCGCGGGTCATCTCCTGCCATACGGATGCCAGAGGCGTCGTAGTCGGGAGATGACCGGCGCTAGCCAGTCATCTCCTGGCTGCTCACAGCGGAAGTACCCGACCACCATATTGGAACACCCAAGTTATGGGTATTCCGATATGGCGGCCGGGATTCAAATCCCCTGCCAAACCGCGCGGGACAATGACCAACGACCTTAATAATACGCCCTAGAGTGACAGGGTCCCAACGACCACCATATCGTTGCTGCATCGCTGATGAGATCTGACTGTTTGACATCTCACCAGCGACCACGTAGTGACGCTCCAGCGATCCCTACCAGGTCGTATCGTTGTCGGGATCGCTGGATCGTCACCAAGTGTGACGGTACTTTACTGATCGCTCATTGCATTATTCTTAAATCTTCATAAATAAACTACATACATATTCTAGAGTACCCGATGCGTTAGAATCGGACCACCATCTAGTATCCAATAAATTTTGTTCCATTTCATGATTGTATCCCACGTGTTGTTGATTCTTCCCCCAAAAATTTGAATTTATATCTTCATGTTTGAAGCCTGAAATGTGGCAAAAGGTTTGAAAAGCTCAAGGGGGCAAAATACTTTCACAAGGCACTGTGTATACATATATATATCATATATATATATTATATTATATGTATACATATAATTTGTGCAGCTGGGCCCTTGGGTGCGTCATTCATTTAGTGGTGCAGAGGCATCATACTGGGCTACCCACCAGGTCCAGTGGTCTGTTCTGGATCAGTGGTAGCATACATACATGTTGCACCATATGTATCAGTGTGATTGGCCCCCTATGTATGTAAGCATTATCTGTGTACATATAAATGCTTTCTTTCATCTCCATGAATTGGCTGATTGAGAGTGATTACATCAGTGCCTAGCACCTGTGCTTGCCTCCTCAAAATGGAGTCTGGCTGTATCCTGCCAAGTGCACTAGTTGATAGATTCCTGTGGCTATACACAGTATGTTTCTTTGATAATTGTTTTTTATTAAGTTTTTAGAAATATGGATAGGGACTTGTAAGCATGGGGATCCTTGATGTGGATTCCAAGCTTATATGTTCTGGCCATAACATTTACTAATAACTCGTAAAACATTTTGTGTCCAAAAAAATTTTTTTGCACTTTTTTTTAATCTTTTTTGTGGGTGCAGCTGGGCATCTGGGTGTGTCATTCATTTAGTGGTGCAGAGGCATCATACCGGCTTCCCCGCCTGGTCTACTGGCCGGTACTTGATCAGTGGGTAGCATACAAACACTCTCCACCATATGTATCAGTGTGAATGGCACCCTTTGTATGCAGGCATTATCTATATGCATAGTAAATGCTGTCTTTCACCTCCCCCATGTATTGGTTGGTTGAGAGCGATTAAATTAGTATCTAACACCTGTGCTTGCCTCTACAAAATGGAGCCTGGCTGTATCCTGCCAAGTGTACTAGTTGATAGATTCCTGTGGCTATACATGGTATGTTTCTTGATAATTGTTTTTTATTAATTTTTTAGAAACATAGATAGACACTCGTAAAGCTGGTTTCACACTGCAGTTTTTTCCCTGATCAGGTTCGATCAGGTTTGTTTTGCCAAAACCAGTAGAGGAACCAGAGAGGAACTTGCAGAGAAAAATTTAATTGAAAGATTGACACCTGTTCTGAGTTTTGGAGACACACATACATTTTTAGAGAATTTTACAAGTGCATTCCTCCATATGTACCTAATCTGTTTATATTATGTCTGACAGCTGCACAAGTGAATTAAATTTTACATCAGCTCTTTAGCCAGGACACTCCCATAAGGACTAGAGGAAAATGTTTCCATGGGCTTCATGTCAACTAATTAAAAATCCATCAATACCTTAACCTTTGCTATAGCATCCTAATTCAGGAACCTTACAATATTTGTCACATTAAGGAGATGCCTTAGTTTAATGTAGCTTCTGTTGCTAGACAAGATTGTTTCCTACTTGTCACACAACTCATTGATCACGCACATTGAAATGTAATGGATTGTGTCATCTATCCAAAATACGATAGGCATAAATCTTTAAAACTGGTTTAGTGCATGGTATGTAGGAATAAAATGTGCCCAATTCTTTAACCCCTTCATGACCCAGCCTATTTTGACTCTAATGACCTTGGCCATTTTTTGCAATTCTGACCAGTGTCCTTTATGAGGTAATAACTCTGGAACGCTTCAACGGATCCTAGCGATTCTGAGTTGTTTATTCAGGACATATTGGGCTTAATGTTCAGTGGTTAACTTAGGTCGAAAATTTTTGCGTTTATTTATGAAAAATTTGAAATTTGGTGCCAGTTTTCAAAATTTCTCAATTTTCAAATTTTGAATTTTTATTCTGTTAAACAGAGAGTCATGTGACACAAAATAGTTAATAAATAACATTTCCCACATGTCTACTTTACATCAGCACAATTTTGGAAAAAAAAAACTGTTAAGAAGTTATAAGGGTTCAAAGTTCATCAGCAATTTTTCATTTTTTCAGCAAAATTTACAAAACCATTTTTTTAGTGACCACATCACATTTGAAGTCCCTTTGAGGGGCCAATATGACAGAAAACACTCAAAGGTGACACCTTAAAAAAACTGCACCCTTCAAGCTACTCATAACCACGTTCTAGAAGATTATTAACCCTTCAGGTGCTTCACAGGAACTAAAGCAATGTGGAAGGAAAAAATTAACATTTACATTTTTCCAACAAAAATGTCCTTTTAGCCTCAATTTTTTCATTTACACATTGGTAACAGGATAAACTGGATCTAAAACTTGTTGGGCAATTTCTCCTGAGAACACCGATACCTCATATGTGGTCATAATCCTCTGTTTGGGGGCACGGCAGGGCTCGGAAGGAAAGGAGCGCCATTTCACTTTTGGAGCTAATTTTCCTTTCAAAAGGTCAAATTGCGCTCCTTCCCTTCTGAGCCCTGCCGTGCACCTAAACAGTGATTTATGACCACATATGAGGTATTAGTGTACTCAGGAGAAATTGCCCAACACATTTTAGGATCCATTTTATCCTGTTGCCCATGCAAAAATGAAAAAATTGAGGCTAAAAGAAATTTTTTGTGAAAAAAAAGTACTTTTTCATTTTTATGGATCAATTTGTGAAGCACCTTGGAATTGAAGGTGCTCATTATGCATCTAGATACGTTCCTTAGGGCAGACTAGTTTCCAAAATGGGGTCACTTGTGGGGGAGCTCCAATGTTTAGGCACACAGGGGCTCTCCATACACGACATAGTATCCGCTAACAATTGGAGCTAATTTTCTATTCAAATTGTTAGCGGACACCAAGAAGTGACCTTATTTTGGAAACTAGACCCCCAAGGGACTTATCTAGATGCATAGTGAGCATTTCCAACCCCCAGATGTTTCACATATTGATCCGTAAAAATGAAAACATACTTTTTTTTCACAAAAATTTTCTTTTATCATTTTTACAGATTAATTTGTTAAGCACCTGGGGGTTCAAAGTGCTCACTATGCATCTAGATAAGTTCCTTGGGGGGTCTAGTTTACAAAATGGGGTCACTTGTGGGGAAGCTCCAATGTGTAGGCACACAGGGGCTCTCCATACGTGACATGGTGTCCGCTAACAATTATTTTTGGTCTAGCCAGGTACAACTAAGCAGCTACGGACTGCCACCCTCCCGCAGATGCCTCGTTGTACCTGGCTGACAACCAAAAATACAGCGAAGCCCAACATTTTTCTTTTAATGATCTGCCATACAGTACACCATCACTGTTACCCCAGAGACTACAACAAGAGGAGACTTGATCCCTTGTTGTAGTTTCTGGGGTCACGGTGATAATGCACTGTATGGCAGATCTTTGCTATACAGTACACCATCACTATGATATAGACTACAACAAGAAGACACTTGATCCCTTGTTATAGTCTCTGGTGCAGTGATGGTACACTGTATGGCAATAATCTGCCATACAGTGCATCATCACCGTGACACCAGAGACTACAACAAGGGATCAAGTGTCTTCTTGTTGTAGGCTCTGGGGTAATGGTGATGGTGCACTGTATGGCAATAATCTGCCATACAGTGCATTATCACCATAACCCCAGAGACTACAACAAGGGATCAAGACTCCTCTTGTTGTAGTCTCTGTGGTCACGGTGATGATGCATTGTATGGCAGATCATTGCCATACAGTGCACCATCACTATGACACCAGACTACAACAAGAGGACACTTGATCCCTTGTTGTAGTCTCTGGGGTCAGAGTCATGGTGCACTATAAGGCAATGATCTGCTGTAAAGTGCACCATAACTCTGACCCCATCCATCCACCCATCTACCCATCCCAGCTCTCTCTCCATCCATCCATCCATCTACCTACCCATCCATCCACCCATCCATCATCCATCCACCATCCATCCTCCATCCATCTATCATCCATCCATCATCCATCCATTCATCATCCATTCATCTATTCATCCATACTCACCTCACAGACAGTCTGGTGTCCGGCAGCTCCTCATGTAACAGATCAGCCTGCACACAGGAGGAGCTGCTACAGGAGGAGCTACACAGTGGAGCTCGGCGGTGGATAAGCCCTGTGATAGGGAACGGAGGCATGGAGGCAACACAGGGGGGAGGGTGGTGGAGGGGCATGGTCATCAACAATGTGAGGGGAGGAGGAAGAGGGACAGGATCAGAGTGGGAGGAGGAAGGGGACAGGGAGCGATTAGGGGAATGGAGCATGAGGAGCACGGAGACGTGGGGAGATCAAGGGCGGGAGGAAGAATGAGACAGGGGGAGAGATCAGTAATGGAAGGAGGAAGGAGCAGGGGGAGAGCAGTACTGGTGGTGGCGGGCAGCGGGTGCAGGGCGGCTATGGAGCGACTCTGATGGGAGTGATCATCCCATCAAAACACTTCCATCAGAGCTGGAGTGGGCGATCTCCGGCCCCTCCAACACTCCAGCCTATGGAAGGGCTGTGACAGCCCCTTCCTTAGGTGGAGATAGAATCGCGGTAATTGACTGTTCAAACAGTCAATCACCGCGTTCCTGACCTCAAGCCCCAGTGTTCAGTGATAAGAATCGCTGAACCCCGATGCCCGATGGTGTTTACCGCGGCAACGGTGCGTGGTAATCACCATGACGTCGTGGAACGTCACAGGTCAGGAAGGCCCTGACTTCTATGACATCCCACGATGTTATAGATCAGGAAGGGGTTAAGAGACATGTGTCACTTCATAATTTAAGTGCAGAAAAAATACACCAATCAAGTGCATTTCTGGCATCTTACACCACTGAAATGTATTTCCTTTTAAAGAATTTATTGTGCATGCTTCTTCATGCCTTGTCCCTCCAATTACCTGTCGATATTTGAATGAAATTAAACGCTATTGCAGGAGTCCCAGGAGGAGCTCACTGCTGACACAGAGACATAAAAAGCTAGACTTCACTTTGCCAAAAGTATATGAGTAGGCTAAAATCCTTCTATGTCTTGTGGACTAATAGGACCAAGATAGAACTTTTGGGTAAAGCACATCATTCTACTATTTACCAAAAATGCAAAAGTTTTTGGGTTGTTTTACTACTTCTGGTTCTGTGTGCAAGTCATTATGAAAGCTGAAGTTTACCAAATGAATTTGGGTGACAATGTAGTGCCCAGTGTCAGAAAGCTGGGTTTGCTTCTAGATCATGGGTCTTCCAGCAGGACAATGACCCACAAACATACTTCATGAAGCCCCCAGAAATGGATGGAAACAAAGCATTGGAGAGTTCTGAAGTAGTCAGCAATGAGTCCAGATCTGAACATCTGTGGAGAGATCCTAAATTTCTGTTAAGAGAAGGCGCTCTTCAAATATGAGAGACCTGGAACAGTTTGCAAAAGAAGTGTGGTCCAAAATTTCAGTTGAGAGGAGTAAGAAGCTTTTTGATTGTTATAGGCACAATTCATTGCAGTTACATCTTCCAGTGGGTGTTTAGTCAATTATTAAGTTGAGGATGGTAATAATTTTGTTTTCCTATTTTGGATGTTTTGTGTGAAATTATGTTCAATTTGCCATTTTTTCCTCAGTTCTTTTTTTTGCTGTTGTTACAATACACAAAAAAGTTCTAAACATTAGAGATGAGCAAATGTTTCAAGATTCAGGACACCAAACTTCCTGGTGTTGAGCAAACCTGTTCAGGTTCAGAGTTTGGGTCTTTACTAGTGTTGAGCGAACATGCTCGGCACTACTCGTTACTCGCACGAGTATCACTGTACTCGGGCGACTCGCCGAGCACCGAGTAATCTCGCGATACTCGTGCTGTGCTCGTGGTCGTCATCTCTCCATGTTGGCGCTCTTTTGAGAGCCAGCCCACGTGCAGGGATTGGCTGACAGACCACTGCAATGCCACAGCCCTGTTAGTTGTGGTATAGCAGTGATTGGCCGGCCTGCACAGCGTCACCGAGCCTTTATAAGTCCCGGCGCGCTGTGCTCGGCACACAGCCTTCCAGACAGTGAGTGTAGGGAGAGTGTCTGCTGCTGATTAGGGACAGATTTGCGGCCCTCATAGGTAGATCCGGATCAGGGCTGCAAACTGCTGCTGACCACAACAGTCCTTCTCAGGACTAATCTAGGAGGACATAGGCAGGGTGATCCAGATCGGAGTCCAAGATTTCCAGTGACCAGAACAGTCCTTCTCAGGACTAATCTAGGAGGATATAGGCAGGGTGATACAGATTGGAATCCAAGCTTTTCTGTGACCATTAGAGTCACCACACTCTTGTACTTAGTACCTTAATACAGGTTAGGGACTAAAATCCTCTCTTCAAACCATTACAGTCACCAGACAGGTGTACGTACTACCTTAATACAGGTTAGGGAACTAAAATCCTAACTCTTGTCATCCAAACAGTCACCAGACAGGTGTACGTACTACCTTAATACAGGTTAGGGACTAAAATCCTCTCTTTAAACCATTACAGTCACCAGACAGGTGTACGTACTACCTTAATACAGGTTAGGGACTAAAATCCCTCTTCAAACCATTACAGTCACCAGACAGGTGTACGTACTACCTTAATACAGGTTAGGGAACTAAAATCCTAACTCTTGTCATCAAAACAGTCACCAGACAGGTGTACGTACTACCTTAATACAGGTTAGGGACTAAAATCCTCTCTTCAAACCATTACAGTCACCACACTGTTGTACGTCATACGTTTCTACAGGTTAGGGAACTAAAATCCTAACTATTGTCATCTCAACAGTCACCACACTGTTGTACGTCATACGTTTCTACAAGTTAGGGAACTAAAATCCTAACTCTTGTCATCTCAACAGTCACCACACTGTTGTACGTCATAAGTTTCTACAAGTTAGGGAACTAAAATGCTAACTCTTGTCATCTCAACAGTCACCACACTGTTGTACGTCATAAGTTTCTACAAGTTAGGGAACTAAAATCCTAACTCTTGTCATCTCAACAGTCACCACACTGTTGTACGTCATAAGTTTCTACAAGTTAGGGAACTAAAATCCTAACTCTTGTCATCTCAACAGTCACCACACTGTTGTACGTCATACGTTTCTACAAGTTAGGGAACTAAAATCCTAACTCTTGTCATCTCAACAGTCACCCACACTGTTGTACGTCATAAGTTTCTACAAGTTAGGGAACTAAAATCCTAACTCTTGTCATCAAAACAGTCACCAGACAGGTGTACGTACTACCTTAATACAGGTTAGGGACTAAAATCCTCTCTTCAAACCATTACAGTCACCAGACAGGTGTACGTACTACCTTAATACAGGTTAGGGAACTAAAATCCTAACTCTTGTCATCTCAACAGTCACCACACTGTTGTACGTCATACGTTCATACAGGTTAGGGAACTAAAATCCTAACTCTTGTCATCTCAACAGTCACAACACTGTTGTAAGTCATACCTTTATTCAGGTTAGGGAACTAAAATCCTAACTCTTGTCATCAAAACAGTCACCAGACAGGTGTACGTACTACCTTAATACAGGTTAGGGAACTAAAATCCTAACTCTTGTCATCTCAACTGTCACCACACTGTTGTACGTCATACGTTTCTACAGGTTAGGGAACTAAAATCCTAACTCTTGTCATCTCAACTGTCACCACACTGTTGTACGTCATAGGTTTCTACAAGTTAGGGAACTAAAATCCTAACTCTTGTCATCTCAACAGTCACCACACTGTTGTACGTCATACGTTTCTACAGGTTAGGGAACTAAAATCCTAACTCTTGTCATCTCAACAGTCACCACACTGTTGTACGTCATACGTTTCTACAAGTTAGGGAACTAAAATCCTAACTCTTGTCATCTCAACAGTCACCACACTGTTGTACGTCATACCTTTCTACAGGTTAGGGAACTAAAATCCTAACTCTTGTTATCTCAAAAGTCACCACACTGTTGTACGTCATACGTTTCTACAAGTTAGGAAACTAAAATCCTAACTCTTGTCATCTCAACAGTCACCACACTGTTGTACGTCATACGTTTCTACAGGTTAGGGAACTAAAATCCTAACTCTTGTCATCTCAACAGTCACCACACTGTTGTACGTCATACGTTTCTAGAGGTTAGGGAACTAAAATCCTAACTCTTGTCATCAAAACAGTCACCAGACAGGTGTACGTACTACCTTAATACAGGTTAGGGACTAAAATCCTAACTCTTGTCATCAAAACAGTCACCAGACAGGTGTACGTACTACCTTAATACAGGTTAGGGACTAAAATCCTCTCTTCAAACCATTACAGTCACCAGACAGGTGTACGTACTACCTTAATACAGGTTAGGGAACTAAAATCCTAACTCTTGTCATCTCAACAGTCACCACACTGTTGTACGTCATAAGTTTCTACAAGTTAGGGAACTAAAATCCTAACTTTTCTCGCCTCAACAGTCACCACACTGTTGTACGTCATACGTTTCTACAAGTTAGGGAACTAAAATCCTAACTCTTGTCATCTCAACAGTCACCACACTGTTGTAAGTCATACCTTTATTCAGGTTAGGGAACTAAAATCCTAACTCTTGTCATCAAAACAGTCACCAGACAGGTGTACGTACTACCTTAATACAGGTTAGGGAACTAAAATCCTAACTCTTGTCATCTCAACAGTCACCACACTGTTGTACGTCATACGTTCATACAGGTTAGGGAACTAAAATCCTAACTCTTGTCATCTCAACAGTCACCACACTGTTGTAAGTCATACCTTTATTCAGGTTAGGGAACTAAAATCCTAACTCTTGTCATCAAAACAGTCACCAGACAGGTGTACGTACTACCTTAATACAGGTTAGGGAACTAAACTCCTAACTCTTGTCATCTCAACAGTCACCACACTGTTGTATGTCATAGGTTTCTACAAGTTAGGGAACTAAAATCCTAACTCTTGTCATCTCAACAGTCACCACACTGTTGTACGTCATACGTTCATACAGGTTAGGCAACTAAAATCCTAACTCTTGTCATCTCAACAGTCACCACACTGTTGTACGTCATAAGTTTCTACAAGTTAGGGAACTAAAATCCTAACTCTTGTCATCTCAACAGTCACCACACTGTTGTACGTCATAAGTTTCTACAAGTTAGGGAACTAAAATCCTAACTCTTGTCATCTCAACAGTCACCACACTGTTGTACGTCATACGTTTCTACAAGTTAGGGAACTAAAATCCTAACTATTCTCATCTCAACAGTCACCACACTGTTGTACGTCATACGTTTCTACAAGTTAGGGAACTAAAATCCTAACTCTTGTCATCTCAACAGTCACCACACTGTTGTAAGTCATACCTTTATTCAGGTTAGGGAACTAAAATCCTAACTCTTGTCATCAAAACAGTCACCAGACAGGTGTACGTACTACCTTAATACAGGTTAGGGAACTAAAATCCTAACTCTTGTCATCTCAACAGTCACCACACTGTTGTACGTCATACGTTCATACAGGTTAGGGAACTAAAATCCTAACTCTTGTCATCTCAACAGTCACCACACTGTTGTAAGTCATACCTTTATTCAGGTTAGGGAACTAAAATCCTAACTGTTGTCATCAAAACAGTCACCAGACAGGTGTACGTACTACCTTAATACAGGTTAGGGAACTAAAATCCTAACTCTTGTCATCTCAACAGTCACCACACTGTTGTACGTCATAGGTTTCTACAAGTTAGGGAACTAAAATCCTAACTCTTGTCATCTCAACAGTCACCACACTGTTGTACGTCATACGTTCATACAGGTTAGGGAACTAAAATCCTAACTCTTGTCATCTCAACAGTCACCACACTGTTGTACGTCATACGTTTCTACAGGTTAGGGAACTAAAATCCTAACTCTTGTCATCTCAACTGTCACCACACTGTTGTACGTCATAGGTTTCTACAAGTTAGGGAACTAAAATCCTAACTCTTGTCATCTCAACAGTCACACACACTGTTGTACGTCATACGTTTCTACAGGTTAGGGAACTAAAATCCTAACTCTTGTCATCTCAACAGTCACCACACTGTTGTACATCATACGTTTCTACAAGTTAGGGAACTAAAATCCTAACTCTTGTCATCTCAACAGTCACCACACTGTTGTACGTCATACCTTTCTACAGGTTAGGGAACTAAAATCCTAACTCTTGTCATCTCAAAAGTCACCACACTGTTGTACGTCATACGTTTCTACAAGTTAGGGAACTAAAATCCTAACTCTTGTCATCTCAACAGTCACCACACTGTTGTACGTCATACGTTTCTACAGGTTAGGGAACTAAAATCCTAACTCTTGTCATCTCAACAGTCACCACACTGTTGTACGTCATAAGTTTCTACAAGTTAGGGAACTAAAATCCTAACTCTTGTCATCAAAACAGTCACCAGACAGGTGTACGTACTACCTTAATACAGGTTAGGGACTAAAATCCTCTCCTAAAACCATTCAAGTCAGCAGATTGTTGTACGTCATACCTTGATACAGGTTAGGGAATAAAATCCTCTCCTAAAACCATTCAAGTCACCAGACTCTTGTACGTCATACCTTGATTACCTTGATACAGGTTAGGGAACTAAAATCCTAATCTCTTGTGATCTGAACAGTCACCAGACTGGTGTACGTCATACCTTGATACAGGTTAGGGACTAAAATCCTCTCCTGTGACTGTTGTCGCAGTATACAAGCAAAATGCGCAAGGGCGTTGGCAAGGAACAAGGAGGTGAACGTGATGGTGGTGCAGGCAGAGGCCGAGGTCGTGTGCAAGCACTAATTTCGCAACAATAAAGTGGCACATCTACTCGCTCACACGTCCTGTCCCAAATTGTTGGGGCCCGCTGCAGTACTACGCTCTTGAACCAACACTAGTGTCAACAGCTTGTTACTTGGATAGCGGATAATGCTTCAAGTCTGATTGGCACCTCCACAAACACCCTGTCTTCCACACGGTCAATTGTCAGTAGCCGTGATACTGCACCGCACATTTCCCAACCTGATCCTCCTTCCGACCAACTGGCTGAGTGCACGTCCACGGACATTACTGATCCCACACTTGGACACTCGGAAGTCCAGAAGTGTGTACCCATGGGTCAGTGGAGGTACATGGCAAATTCCCATTACAAAATTTAAATTCAGTTGTCATTTGTTGGTGGTGTGGTGAATAGGGATGGGCGAATCTACTCGCTAGGACTCGTTACTCGGCGAGTAGTAAGGGACTCGCAGGACTCGGTACTCTGCGAGTTTCCCAGTGATTACTCGCACGAGTCCAATGCAAATCAATATCAATCCTAGTTTTGTCAGAAACGCTGACAAAACTAGGATTGCCATTGTTTGCATTAGACTCGTGCGAGTAATCACTGGCTACTGTGCCAGTGATAGCAGGGAAACTCGCAAAGTAACTGCTGTTTCTTTGCGAGCCGAGTCCAGCTGTCTTCTCTGTGCAGCTCCAGGGTCCTAGAGCCCGCCTGCTCACAGACATGATGTAGCAGTGCTGAGATTGTTCTCAGTCTGCTCATTCCCTGTGTATAGACATCTATCTATGCACAGGGGATGTAGCAGAGAGGACATCGCGTTTTGGACTACGTCGGACGGAAGAGGATTTTTTTAATTAAAGATGGAGTCCCTAATGGCTTTTTTTTTTTATTTCAAATAAAAATTTTTCTCTGTGTTGTGTTTTTTTAACCCTTTATTGGAGATTCTTAGTGGCTGGGTCAAACGTGGCCTGACATTAAGAATCTCGGGCTTAATACCAGCTTGTATAACAAAGCTGGTATTAACCCCTTTATTACCCAGCGTGCCACTGCCACCAGGGCCGCTGGAAGAGCAGGGTTCAGCGCCAGAGGATGGCGCTTCAATGAACGCGCCATCTTCTGGGGTGGCTGCGGGCTGCAATTTGCAGCGGGGGGTGCCCAGAAAGCTTGGGCATCCCTGCGCTGCGGATTCCAGCCCCCAGCTGCTTAGCTGTACCTGGCTAGACATAGAAATTGCGCGGAGCCCCACGCATTTTTTTTATTATTTAATGAATTTCAGAGTCAGAGTCTCAGAGTCAGAGTCTCAGAGTCGGAGTCTCAGAGTCGGAGTCTCAGAGTCGGAGTCGCCTCATAGTCGGAGTCGCCTCAGAGTCGGAGTCGTCTCGGAGTCGCCTCAGAGTCGGAGTCGCCTCGGAGTCGGAGTCGTCTCGGAGTCGAGTCGGAGTCGTCTCGGAGTCGGAGTCGTCTCGGAGTCGGAGTCGTCTCGGAGTCGAGTCGGAGTCGTCTCGGAGTCGGAGTCGTCTCGGAGTCGAGTCGGAATCGGAGTCGTCTCGGAGTCGGAGTCGTCTCGGAGTCGGAGTCGTCTCAGAGTCGGAGTCGTCTCGGAGTCGGAGTCGTCTCGGAGTCGGAGTCGGAGTCGTCTCGGAGTCGAGTTGGAATCGGAGTCGTCTCGGAGTCGGAGTCGTCTCGGAGTCGGAGTCGTCTCGGAGTCGGAGTCGTCTCGGAGTCAGAGTCGTCTCGGAGTCGGAGTCGGAGTCGTCTCGGAGTCGGAGTCGTCTCGGAGTCAGAGTCGTCTCGGAGTCGGAGTCGGAGTCGTCTCGGAGTCGGAGTCGTCTCGGAGTCGGAGTCGTCTCGGAGTCGGAGTCGGAGTTGTCTCAGAGTCGGAGTCGTCTCGGAGTCGAGTCGGAGTCGGAGTCGGAGTCGTCTTGGAGTCGGAGTCGTCTCGGAGTCGGAGTCGTCTCGGAGTCGGAGTCATCTCGGAGTCGGAGTCGGAGTCGGAGTCGTCTCAGAGTCGGAGTCGTCTCGGAGTCGAGTCGGAGTCGGAGTCGGAGTCGTCTCGGAGTCGGAGTCGTCTCGGAGTCGGAGTCGTCTCGGAGTCGGAGTCAAAAAAATGCGTGGGGCTCCGCGCAATTTCTATGTCCAGCCAGGTACAGCTAAGCAGCTGTGGGCTGGAATCAGCAGCGCAGGGATGCCCAAGCTTTCTGGGCACCCCCCGCTGCAAATTGCAGCCCGCAGCCGCCCCAGAAGATGGCGCGTTCATTGAAGCGCCATCCTCTGGCGCTGAACCCCGCTCTTCCAGCGGCCCTGGTGGCGGTGGCACGCTGGGTAATAGAGGTTAGGGCCAGCTTTGTATTATCAGCTGGCCCTAAGACCGAAATTTATGGCGGTCACGCCAATATTAGACATGACCGCCATGAATTTCTATTAAATTGTTTTAAAAAAAAACACAACACAGAGAAATTTTTTTATTAGAAATAAAAAAAAAGCCATTAGAGACTCCATCTTTAATTAAAAAAATCCTCTTCCGTCCGACGCAGTCCAAAACGCGATGTCCTCTCTGCTCATCCCTGTGCATAGATATAGATGTATATGCACACGGAATGAGCAGACTGAGAACAATCTCAGCTCTGCTACATCATCTCTGTGCACAGACATTCATGTCTGTACACAGGGAATGAGCAGACTGAGAACAATCTCAGCACTGCTACATCAGGCAGCAGGCGGGCTCTAGGACCCTGGAGCTGCACAGAGGAGAGAGCAGGACTCTTATCTGTGCGAGTTTCCCAGCGATTACAGTTACAAAGTAAACGAGCAATGCAAATAAATGACAAAACTAGGATTGCTTCAGGCTGAAGCTTCCGAGACACATCTGCGATTTGTAAATCTCACACTACTCGCTATTACTCGCTTCCCCATTCATTAACATTGGACTCGCTAGACTCGCAACGAGTAGCGAGTCCTGTGCTCGGACTCGCTAGAGTCAAGCGATTCCGAGTAATTTAGGATTCGCCCATCACTAGTGGTGAAGTCTGGCCCAATACAACCCTTGTTCATCTTGATCTCAGTCAGCCTGTCAGCATTTTCAGTTGACAGGCGGTTGCGTTTATCAGTAATGATTCCACCTGCAGCTCTGAAAACACGCTGTGACAAAATGCTAGCGGCAGTGCAGGCCAGGACTTCCAAGGCGTAGAGAGCCAATTCATGCCACGTGTCCAGCTTGGAGACCCAATAATTGTAAGGCACAGAGGAATCTCGCAGTACAGTTGTTCGATCGGCAAGGTACTCCTTCAGCATCTGACCAAACTTAGCATTTCTTGTGGCACTACCCCGCACCTCAGGGGCTGTGGTACGTGAGGGGCTAAGAAAACTGTCCCATCTCGTAAAGACTGTTCCCCTACCTTTGGCGGATTGGACTTGTGCCCCTCTTGGCCGAATGCCTTGGTTGTCCACCGATTCCTCACCTATGCCGCTAGCGTTTTGTGAGGGGAATGATTAGCCTACTTCCGTGACTATGGCCTTCTGGAACTACTGCGTTTTGGCTGACCTCTCCGCCTCAGGAATGAGAGACATAAAGTTCTCCTTGTAGCGTGGGTCTAAGAGTGTTGCCAACCAGTACTGATTGTCGACCAAGATGTTCTTAACGTGAGGGTCACGAGGCAGGCAGCTTACCATAAAGTCAGCCATGTGCGCCAGACTATTAACACCCATCACTTTAGTATCCAGACCAACACGATGACTGAACATGCTGTCCTCCTCCTCCTCCTCCTCCTCCTCATCTCCCCTGTCCTCTGCCCAGCCACGCTGAATCGAGGGTATCACTGGTGTGCATGTCATATCCTCAATTTGGCCAGAGAGTTGCTCCATGTCTTCATACTCCTCCTCCCCGTCATAGTCCTCCACTGCACGTTGTGATGAGATGAGGCTGGACTCTGTGTTTTCACCCACACCCACTACTGTTTCTTGCTGCAAGTCATCGCGCTCGGCCTGCAATGCATCCTCTTTGTTTTTCAGCAGAGACCGTTTTAGAAGGCAGAGTAGTGGTATGGTGACGCTAATAATGGCGTCATCGCAGCTCACCATCTGGGTGGAGTCCTAAAAGTTTTGGAGGACGGTACATAGGTCCGACATCCAGCTCCACTCCTCAGGTGTTATGTGTGGAGTTTGAACCATTTTCCCGACGGCTTAGGTGATGCAGGTAGTCAACAACTGCCCTCTTCTGCTCACATATCCTGACCAACATGTGCAGAGTTGAATTCCAACGCGTGGGGACATCACACACCAGTCTGTGGGCCGTAAGACGCTAACGGCGCTGACATCCGCAAAGGTCGGCTGAAGCAGCAGGTGACTTGCGAAAATGTGCAGACAGACGGCGAACTTTTACCAGCAGTTCAGACAGCTCTGGGTATGACTTTAGAAACCTCTGAAACACCAGGTTGAGCACGTGGGCCACGCATGGAACATGCGTCAGCTGGCCTCGCCTCAAAGCTGCCACCAAGTTCCGTCCATTGTCACACACGACCTTTCCTGGCTTTAGGTTCAGAGGTGTGAGCCACTGATCTGCCTGCTGTTTCAGAGCTGTACACACCTCTTCTGCATTGTGGGGTTTGTCACCTATGCAGACTAGCTTCAGCACAGCCTGTTGACGCTTCGCAGAGGCAGTGCTGCAGTGCTTCCCGCTTGGGACTGGTGTGGAGGGTACAGTGGATGAGGATGAGCAGGAGGAGGAGGAGGACGCTGAAGAGCATGACATTCCGGAGCTGTAGAGTGTCGGTGAAACCCTGACAGAGGTAGGGCCTGCTATCCTTGGTGTGGGAAGGACGTGTTCCGTCCCTCGATCAGACTGTGTCAGAGCCTCCACAATATTAACCCAGTGTTTTGTCAAGGAGATGTAGCGGCCTTGCCCACAAGCACTTGTCCACGTGTCTGTGGTTATACACTTCAGCCCTGACCTTACCCCTGCGTTATTAAAGAACAGCAATGACTGTCTACCTCCAGTTTCCAATATCATTCATGTCCACTCTCTATTTGAAACTAAACCTTTCCAAAACTTAACTTCTTCTGCTCCACCCATCCACTAACCTCCCTAAATCGGACATCTCTCTCTCAGTTTGTGGCACCACGATAATGCCTAGGCAGCAGGCTCGTTGTCTGGGTGTTATGTTTCACACCGATCTCTCCTCCTCCCACACACAATGTCTCGTCCGCTCATGTCACTTACACTTGAACAATATCTCCAGAGTCCGTCCCTTTCTCACCCTGTAAACAACAAAAAGCCTCACCGTGGCCCTAATCCATTACCGCCTTGACTACTGCAATTCTCTATTAAGCTGCCTCACCCTCGCCAGAGTTTCTCCTCTCCCGTCCATCCTTAATGCAGCAGCCAGGATCACCCATCTGGCCAATCGTTACTCAGATGCCTCTGCTCTGTGCCAGTCATTGCACTGGCTGCCCGTATACTACAGCATCCAATTCAAATTGCTTCTTATCACCCACAAAGCTATTCACAGTGCAGCACCCCCTACCTCTCCTCCCTCATCTCTGTCTATCACCCCACTCGCGCTCTACGTTCCTCAAATGACCTTCGACTGACATCGGTAATAATCCGATCCTCCCAGTACCGGCTCCAAGACTTCTCCAGAGCTGCACCAAACCTCTGGAATGCTTTACCAAAAGAAATCAGGACTATCCACAACTTGCATGGCTTCAGACGATCCCTAAAAAAGCATCTTTTTAAGGCGGCCTATCATACTCCCTAATAGAAGTCCTTTGTACTGTAGATAGTGGGCTATCCCTCTGGACATTACTCTTCTACAAACTCCACCAAACCAAAAAGGTCTACACAGATTGTATAATGACCATCCATGTAAGCTTAGTTCTATGCCCCATTTCCTCAAGATGCCTGGACCATCCGTGCAATAAGCCCCTGTACCTTGTGCAACCCCTATCCCGTTGTAGATTGTAAGCTCTTTTGAGCAGGGTCACCTTCATTTCTTGCTTTATTTTTTGTATTTTCTTTTTTACATTGATTCTATGCCTATTGTTTTGTATCCAATTATTCTACTGTATTTGTTCTGTACTGTAATTACTTACTGTATTATATATTCTGTACTCTAACCCTACATTGTAAAGCGCTGCGTAATATGTTGGCGCTATATAAATAAAGCTGTATTATTATTATTATTAGGTGGACTTTGGCTGAAACAGCGTTGTTCAGGGCACGTGTGATGCTATTGGACACGTGGTTATGCAATGCGGGGACGGCACATCTGGAGAAATAGTGGCGGCTGGGGACCGAGTAACGTGGGACAGCAGCCGGCATAAGGTCGCGGAATGCTTCCGTCTACACCAGCCGGAAAGGCAACATTTGTAGCGCAATGAGTTGCGAAATGTGATCATTCAGGACTGTGGCATGTGGGGCGTTGGCAGCGTATTTGCGCCTGCGTTCAAATGTTTGCTGAATGGATAATTGAACACTGCGCTGGGAAAAGGACGTGCTTGATGGTGGTGTAATTTGGACGTGGGCAACTTCAGGTGCAGGGACGGAGGCTTGTTCGCGGCCAGCATGGACAGGGGATTGGCTCGCACGCACAACAGGCAAAGACGTAGCAGTGACATCAGCAAGCACCGCTTCTCGACTCTGTTGTAGTTTCCACAAAGTCGTGTGCTTGGCTGACATGTGCCTGATCATGCTAGTGGTGGGCAGGCTGCTACTTTTCGTACCCCTGCTGATGCTGGCATGGCAGGTGTTGCAAATGGCCTTTTTAGAGTCATCTGGAGCCAACTGAATATACTGCCAGTCTCGGGAAGACCTAACATTTGCACAGGCACCTTGTGTCGTGTTGTTGTTCCGGGGAACGGTTGCCTGCCTTATGCCTGCGTACCCGACCCTGCTTCGTACTGCCTGTTGGGATGCTATGCCTCCCTCCCCCTGTGCACTGCTGTCCTCGCTCTGCATATACTCCTGCCAGGTTGGGTAAGCTACTGGATCATCCACCACGTCGTCTTCCTATTCCTTGGCTAATCGCTGGACTGCTCCTCCTTCTCCTCATGTGGCACCATGATGACCATTACAATAGTTTGGCTGGAGTTTCAGGTATACCCACAGTGGTAAATTTTTACGCCCATTCTTTTTGAATGGGCATTACAAAGACAGGATACCCGCATCTTTTCTATGTGAAAAATGTTTTGAGGCCCTCCAGCACGTCTCTATCCAGGGACAAAGAGGAGCCTCCCAATTTTTGTCTACCCTGACCAAAGGGCTATACTACAATACACCCACTTCAGGGTTACAGGCCCTACTACAAGTCTGTAAGCAAGGGTCATTGTTGAACCTCCCAATTTTTATCTACCCTGACCAAAGGGCTATACTACAATACACCCACTTGAGGGTTACAGGCCCTACTACAAGTCTGTAAGCATGTGTCATTGTTGAACCTCCCAATTTTTGGCTGCCCTCACCAAAGGGCTATACTACAATACACCCACTTGAGGGTTACAGGCCCTACTACTCATGTCGTTTTAAGCAAAGGGTCATTTGTTGACACCTCCATAATTTTTGTCTTCTCCCTGACCAAAGGGCTATATTACAATACACCCACTTCAGGGTTACAGGCCCTACTACAAGTCTGTAAGCATGGGTCATTGTTGAACCTCCCAATTTTTGGCTGCCCTCACCAAAGGGCTATACTACAATACACCCACTTCAGGGTTACAGGCCCTACTACAAGTCTGTAAGCATGGGTCATTGTTGAACCTCCCAATTTTTGGCTGCCCTCACCAAAGGGCTATACTAAAATACACCCACTTGAGGGTTACAGGCCCTACTACATGTCTGTAAGCATGGGTCATTGTTGAACCTCCCAATTTTTGTCTGCCCTGACCAAAGGGCTATACTACAATACACCCACTTCAGGGTTACAGGCCCTACTACAAGTCTGTAAGCATGGGTCATTGTTGAACCTCCCAATTTTTGGCTGCCCTCACCAAAGGGCTATACTAAAATACACCCACTTGAGGGTTACAGGCCCTACTACATGTCTGTAAGCATGGGTCATTGTTGAACCTCCCAATTATTGTCTGCCCTGACCAAAGGGCTATATTACAATACACCCACTTCAGGGTTACAGGCCCTACTACAAGTCTGTAAGCATGGGTCATTGTTGAACCTCCCAATTTTTGGCTGCCCTCACCAAAGGGCTATACTACAATACACCCACTTCAGGGTTACAGGCCCTACTACAAGTCTGTAAGCATGGGTCATTGTTGAACCTCCCAATTTTTGGCTGCCCTCACCAAAGGGCTATACTAAAATACACCCACTTGAGGGTTACAGGCCCTACTACATGTCTGTAAGCATGGGTCATTGTTGAACCTCCCAATTTTTGTCTGCCCTGACCAAAGGGCTATACTACAATACACCACTTGAGGGTTACAGGCCCTACTACAAGTCTGTAAGCATGGGTCATTGTTGAACCTCCCAATTTTTGGCTGCCCTCACCAAAGGGCTATACTACAATACACCCACTTGAGGGTTACAGGCCCTACTACATGTCTGTAAGCATGGGTCATTGTTGAACCTCCCAATTTTTGTCTGCCCTGACCAAAGGGCTCTACTACAATACACCCACTAGAGGGTTACATGCCCTACTACATGTCTGTATGCATGGGTCATTGTTGAACCTCCCAATTTTTGGCTGCCCTGACCAAAGGGCTATACTACAATACACTCAGTTCTTCTTAACAGGCCCTCCTGCACGTCTCCATCCAGGGACAAAGAGGAGCCTCACAATTTTTGGCTGCCCTGACCAAAGGGCTATACTACAATACACCCACTTGAGGGTTACAGGCCCTACTACATGTCTGTAAGCATGGGTCATTGTTGAACCTCCCAATTTTTGTCTGCCCTGACCAAAGGGCTATACTACAATACACCCACTTGAGGGTTACAGGCCCTACTACATGTCTGTAAGCATGGGTCATTGTTGAACCTCCCAATTTTTGGCTGCCCTCACCAAAGGGCTATACTACAATACACCCACTTGAGGGTTACAGGCCCTACTACATGTCTGTAAGCATGGGTCATTGTTGAACCTCCCAATTTTTGTCTGCCCTGACCAAAGGGCTCTACTACAATACACCCACTAGAGGGTTACAGGCCCTACTACATGTCTGTATGCATGGGTCATTGTTGAACCTCCCAATTTTTGGCTGCCCTGACCAAAGGGCTATACTACAATACACCCAGTTCTTCTTAACAGGCCCTCCTGCACGTCTCCATCCAGGGACAAAGAGGAGCCTCACAATTTTTGGCTGCCCTGACCAAAGGGCTATACTACAATACACCCACTTGAGGGTTACAGGCCCTACTACATGTCTGTAAGCATGGGTCATTGTTGAACCTCCCAATTTTTGTCTGCCCTGGCCAAAGGGCTATACTACAATACACCCAGTTCTTGTTTACAGGCCATCCTGCATGTCTGTATCCAGGGGCATTGGTGAACCTCCCAATTTTGGACTGCCCTGGCAAAGGAAGATACTACAATAGACCCAGTTCCTCAAAATGGGCACATTATTTCTAGACAGGGCTTCATGTACGTCTCTTGTCAGGGTCATCGGAGTGCCGCACAATGTTTTCACGTAAAATCTTTCATGTAATCACAAAAAGTAACATACACCAGCTGTATCTCACTATTGGGTATGTGCCCTTAACATTTCCACCCTAAATATTCATTTTGGTGTCATTTTGGAAGGTTTTCTGGACACTCCGTAAAATTGGCGTGAAACTCGGACAACATTGTTCACAGCTGTGACTTTTGAGTGAGAAATGCTTCCAGGGGTCTTCCCCATGGTGTTGCCATGTCATTTCAGCACTCTTCTGACACTTTTGTGACATTTTTAGGGTTTTTCCAGGCAGCCGGCAGTCATTTCATAAAAATACTCGTGTCTCCCATAGGATAACATTGGGCTCGTTACTCGGGCCGAGTACACGAGTATCTCGGGATGCTCGGCCGAGCTTCGAGCACCCGAGCATTTTAGTACTCGCTCATCACTAGTCTTTACATTTGCAAAGAACTGGAAGCATCGCTGTGAAAGGGGACAGTAGGTGCTTGGCACAGTGCGAGCCATGTGCAGTGTTTGATTGGCTTGCATTGGGCATAAAAGCACACTTTTTGGGTGTACAGTGTGTCCAAAATTAATTTGAAAAAACAAAACTGCCAATCAGTGCACGAAAACTCAAAAGGTTTGCTCATCTCTAATAAACATGTCTTATAACAATACATATGTAAGTAATTGCAATAATTTTCTGGGAGTAATACATCCATTTTCTGAAACAATTTTAAGAGTGCCCGCAGTTTCAGACATGACTGTATTGGTGTACTGTTATAAAAGATTGTCCTTCTAAGTATGTATATATACATGTGCCTAGAGGTACCCATGGCAACCAGAATAGGAATGTTCATTGCTTACGCAATCGGCAGTATTCAGAGAACTGACAATTGGAGTACAATAGGACTTATACTACAAAGTGACTTCTTTATTCACTAAATAGCTAAATGGTTTTATTTATAAAAAGTTTACAGGAAGGAAGTAAAGATGGGACAAAATGACATTAAGTATGTTATTTCCACCATCAGACTGTATATATATATGTATATGAATAAGGATTTGTAACTGGAATAATTCAAGATTTTAAAGTAGGGAGGATGAAGGGTTAAGAACCGTTCTGCTGAATTCCACAAGACATCAAGGGGAGAATATACCATTGACTTATTGATCAACCTTTTTCAGGGCTCCCTGTAACACCCTGAAACTTGGGGATATGATATAGATTTGTCCTGAGGTAAAGGTTAGGGAGCCCCGAAACGCGTTGACTAATAAATCAATTCATCCTTTCATGTCTCCTGGAATATGACAGTAAGGTTTTTAACCCTTCATCCTCCCTACTCTACAGGCGCCATGTTGGATAGCTGTGACATGCTTTATAGTGATTCTGACTCTCACAACCACACAAGATGAAGCCTCTGATATCTATTTAGGTCATATTTCATCTCTCACTTCATCCTTCCAACTTTAATTATCTGAAATAATGACCTTTGGGTTTTCATTGCAGTAAACATCAATATTAACAGAAATAAACACTTAAAATAGATCACTCTGTTTGTAATGACTCTATACAATATACGTGTATCACTTTATGTATTAAATGACCGAATTAATTAAATAAATTAACTTTTTGATGATATTCATTGAGATGCACCTGTATGTACACTGCTCAAGAAAGGGAACACTAAGATACAAAAAACATAGATCCCAATTAATGAATCATTCCAGTTGCAAATCCTTATTCATTATATAGTTCAGCCAATAAACAAATGTGGTATAATAAAGGTAAGCGCTAAGAGCTAAAACTAGGGATGGGCGAATCTACTCGCTAGGACTCGTTACTCGGCGAGTAGTAAGGGACTCGCAGGACTCGGTACTCTGCGAGTTTCCCAGTGATTACTCGCACGAGTCCAATGCAAATCAATATCAATCCTAGTTTTGTCAGAAACGCTGACAAAACTAGGATTGCCATTGTTTGCATTAGACTCGTGCGAGTAATCACTGGCTACTGTGCCAGTGATAGCAGGGAAACTCGCAGATAACTGCTGTTTCTTTGAGAGCCGAGTCCAGCTGTCTTCTCTGTGCAGCTCCAGGGTCCTAGAGCCCGCCTGCTCACAGACATTATGTAGCAGTGCTGAGATTGTTCTCAGTCTGCTCATTCCCTGTGTACAGACATGAATGTCTGTGCACAGAGATGATGTAGCAGTGCTGAGATTGTTCTCAGTCTGCTCATTCCCTGTGTACAGACATGAATGTCTGTGCACAGAGATGATGTAGCAGTGCTGAGATTGTTCTCAGTCTGCTCATTCCCTGTGTACAGACATGAATGTCTGTGCACAGAGATGATGTAGCAGAGCTGAGATTGTTCTCAGTCTGCTCATTCCCTGTGTACAGACATGAATGTCTGTGCACAGAGATGATGTAGCAGAGCTGAGATTGTTCTCAGTCTGCTTATTCCCTGTGCATAGACATCTATATTTATGCACAGGGGATGTAGCAGAGAGGACATCGCGTTTTGGACTGCGTCGGACGGAAGAGGATTTTTTTAATTAAAGATGGAGTCCCTAATGGCTTTTTTTTTTATTTCTAATAAAAAATTTTCCTTGTGTTGTGTTTTTTTTAAAACAATTTAATAGAAATTCATGGCGGTCATGTCTAATATTGGCGTGACCGCCATAAATTTCGGGCTTAGGGCCAGCTGATAATACAAAGCTGGCCCTAACCTCTTTATTACCCAGCGTGCCACCGCTACCAGGGCCGCTGGAAGAGCGGGGTTCAGCGCCAGAGGATGGCGCTTCAATGAACGCGCCATCTTCTGGGGCGGCTGCGGGCTGCAATTTGCAGTGGGGGGTGCCCAGAAAGCTTGGGCATCCCTGCGCTGCGGATTCCAGCCCCCAGCTGCTTAGCTGTACCTGGCTAGACATAGAAATTGCGCGGAGCCCCACGCATTTTTTTTTTATTATTTCATGAATTTCAGAGTCAGAGTCAGAATCTCAGAATTTCATGAAATAATTAAAAAAAAATGCGTGGGGCTCCGCGCAATTTCTATGTCTAGCCAGGTACAGCTAAGCAGCTGGGGGCTGGAATCCGCAGCGCAGGGATGCCCAAGCTTTCTGGGCACCCCCCGCTGCAAATTGCAGCCCGCAGCCGCCCCAGAAGATGGCGCGTTCATTGAAGCGCCATCCTCTGGCGCTGAACCCCGCTCTTCCAGCGGCCCTGGTAGCGATGGCACGCTGGGTAATAAAGAGGTTAGGGCCAGCTTTGTATTATCAGCTGACCCTAAGCCCGAAATTTATGGCGGTCACGCCAATATTAGACATGACCGCCATGAATTTCTATTAAATTGTTTTAAAAAAAACACAACACAAGGAAAATTTTTTATTAGAAATAAAAAAAAAGCCATTAGGGACTCCATCTTTAATTAAAAAAATCCTCTTCCGTCCGACGCAGTCCAAAACGCGATGTCCTCTCTGCTACATCCCCTGTGCATAAATATAGATGTCTATGCACAGGGAATAAGCAGACTGAGAACAATCTCAGCTCTACTACATCATCTCTGTGCACAGACATTCATGTCTGTACACAGGGAATGAGCAGACTGAGAACAATCTCAGCTCTGCTACATCATCTCTGTGCACAGACATTCATGTCTGTACACAAGGAATGAGCAGACTGAGAACAATCTCAGCACTGCTACATCAGGCAGCAGGCAGGCTCTAGGACCCTGGAGCTGGCAGCCTGTACAGAGGAGACAGGATCTTATCTGTGCGAGTCAGCGATTACTTACAAAGTAACCGAGCAATGCAAATAAATGACAAAACTAGGATTGCTTCAGGCTGAAGCTTCCGAGACACATCTGCGATTTGTAAATCTCACACTACTCGCTATTACTCGCTTCCCCATTCATTAACATTAGACTCGCTAGACTCGCAACGAGTAGCGAGTCCTGTGCTCGGACTCGCTAGAGTCAAGCGATTCCGAGTAATTTAGGATTCGCCCATCACTAGCTAAAACAGGATACACAAAGCTCTTGAATATATTACCTTTAAGTTTTATTCATTCAACGATTAAAAGCCCTCCTGCCACAACGCGTTTCGATGCTAACTGCGTCTTCCTCAAGTGGATGTCAAGTGGATGTCAGGCTAATGATTACTCCTACTATATACATCTTATTGCAGCCAATCATTAACGAAGGGGGTGTGTACTATTTAGTCCATCCCCCATATATTGCACATAGTAATATAGGAGATAATTCATATATAAAATAATTCCTATTCAAACTAAAATCATGCATAAAAACTATATATAAAAGACTGTTATTCATTATATAGTGGAATGCATTGAGAATTATATTACACTAGCTGTGAGCCCGATGCGATTGCATCGGGATTCTAGAATCTGTGTATAGGGCATTGCTCGGGCTGCTGCAACGACTCCCAACGCCCCCTTTGCGGGCATTGCGAGTGAGTCACGTGGGCGATGCGCGTCCACGAACAAAGCCACGGAGGTAGTGGCGTGTGCGAGGGAAGTCGCTACAGCAATTATATAATAGATTATCAGTATGTAATATATAATTTCCCTAACGCACTTCCGTAAGTTTCGGCACTGTTTCCGTCGTTGTGGGCTTGGGCGCAGCGCCCACGCGACCTGTGGAGCATTGCCGGCGCCACTGATTCGCAAAGCCTCACTCGCAATGGCCGCCAAGCGGGCGTTGCGAGTCCTTGCAGAATAGGCGCGACTCACTAATGTATACATAACCACATACATAATACTGATAATTCCTATATAATCACATATATATATAGATGGCGGGCCGATTCGAAAGAATCGGGTAGTCTAGAATCCATATATAGTATATTTACTAATAGGGGAGTGGGGTGAAATGAATTGTGTGTATACAGGTGGCTCAGTGGTTAGCAGTGAGTGCGGTGGCTCAGTGGTTAGCAGCGAGTGCGGTGGCTCAGTGGTTAGCAGTGAGTGCGGTGGCTCAGTGGTTAGCAGTGAGTGTGGTGAGATTGGTGAGCACAGTGGCGTGGGCAGAGTGCTGAGTGCAGCGCTGTGGGCAGAGTGGTCAGCACACACATACATACATACACACACACACACACACAGACACTTCGCTATAGTTAGCACCGACCCTACGTCTTCCCTGCCGGCTGGATCCTGAGTTGACATGTCGGCGCCCGCGGACGACTGGATACAATATGGGGTCCGGCAAGTTTGGCGAGACTTATTTGACGCGATATTTGATCGAGTAGTTCGGGGGCGGCGACATGTCGGTGATGCAGGGCCGGTGGTAAGTATAGCGGAGTATGTGTGTGTGTGTGTGTATGTGTGCGGAGAAAGTGATTGAAGTGCGGAGAAAGTGAGGTGTGGTGATGTGGCCCCTGGGCGGGTGCATCACACGGGTTATCAATGCAGGTCTGTGTTCACATGGGCCGGTTTTCCTGATTGTGTGTGGTGTGTGAAAGCTGTCCGATGTACAGGGGTTAACAGCTGAAGGGTTTTCATGAGCTGAGTAAAAAAGCTGAGTGTGAGTGCTGAAGATCCGATACATTCATGAGCCTAATGAGCGGCTGAACCTGTGGGGATGAGTGCTTTGCTGTGCGGAGAAAGTGAGGTGTGGTGATGTGGCCCCTGGCGGGGTGCCTCACACGGGTTATCAATGCAGGTCTGTGTTCACATGGGCCTGGTTTGCCTGATTGTGTGTGGTGTGTGAAAGCTGTCCGATGTACAGGGGGTTATCAGCTGAAGGGTTTTCATGAGCCGAGTAAAAAAGCTGAGTGTGAGTGCTGAAGATCCGATACATTCATGAGCCTAATGAGCGGCTGAACCCGTGGGGATGAGTGCTTTGCTGTGCGGAGAAAGTGAGGTGTGGTGATGTGGCCCCTGGCGGGGTGCCTCACACGGGTTATCAATGCAGGTCTGTGTTCACATGGGCCTGGTTTTCCTGATTGTGTGTGGTGTGTGAAAGCTGTCCGATGTACAGGGGGTTATCAGCTGAAGGGTTTTCATAAGCTGAGTAAAAAAGCTGAGTGTGAGTGCTGAAGATCCAATACATTCATGAGCCTAATGAGCGGCTGAACCCGTGGGGATGAGTGCTTTGCTGTGCGGAGAAAGTGAGGTGTGGTGATGTGGCCCCTGGGCGGGTGCATCACACGGGTTATCAGTGCAGGTCTGTGTTCACATGGGCCTGGTTTTCCTGATTGTGTGTGGTGTGTGAAAGCTGTCCGATGTACAGGGGGTTATCAGCTGAAGGGTTTTCATGAGCTGAGTAAAAAAGCTGAGTGTGAGTGCTGAAGATCCGATACATTCATGAGCCTAATGAGCGGCTGAACCCGTGGGGATGAGTGCTTTGCTGTGCGGAGAAAGTGAGGTGTGGTGATGTGGCCCCTGGCGGGGTGCCTCACACGGGTTATCAATGCAGGTCTGTGTTCACATGGGCCTGGTTTTCCTGATTGTGTGTGGTGTGTGAAAGCTGTCCGATGTACAGGGGGTTATCAGCTGAAGGGTTTTCATGAGCTGAGTAAAAAAGCTGAGTGTGAGTGCTGAAGAGCCAATACATTCATGAGCCTAATGAGCGGCTGAACCTGTGGGGATGAGTGCTTTGCTGGGCTAAACCTGAATGGTGCACAGGGGGTTAATCACATCTTAAATCTGTGTGTGAGTGAAGATGTGCTGATTGACTCACTGGGTTGCAGCTGGGAGTGAGCAGGCTGGATAGGAACCTGCCAGGTGTTTGAGTGAGGAGAGGTCGATTCAGAAGTTCAGAGCACTGCCATGTGAAGAGGTGCTGGAAGTGATCCGTCCTCAGTGGGTAAGTGATGGGAGCCTACCAGCTCCATGCTAGTGTACCTGATGTGTGCATGGCAGCCAGTGTCCAAGGGCCAGGCGGTCACGTGGTGGTGGTGGTGGTGTTTTTGTACATGTTTACAGCTCGCAATGGCCGCTATGCGGCCATTGCTTCGCGGCTCCGGACAGAGTCCAGGAGAAGCACCCAGGACTTGCTAACAAAGCCGCCGGAAGTCGCGCCGCTCCGACGGAAGTCAGCTACGGCAATTATATAATAGATAAGGTAACACTGGTCAGAAATGTAAAATTTGGCCTAGTAATTAAGGTGAAAATTAGCTTTGGCACTAAGGGGTTAAGTAAATAAAAAATCATCTTTAAGAACAAAATTGTGTGTTAATTGCTTTCCTAATCTGTCTGTAGTGGTTTATTATTACTTTTTATTATAACTTTAAATTGCCATAGCCATATGGTTCGTCGAGAAAAGTTAAGCTGCTTACTGCTATACATTTTATATCTAACTAGCTGTAGTACCCGGCTATGCCCGGGTTAATAAATAACTGATGTTAGTTATAACAAAATAGAATTTGAATATGTCATATTAATGACCTGTAGAAAAATAGAAGCTGAGCTGTGATTGATTGCTATAGGCAGCTTAATAAATCTCCAGCCAACAGCAAACCCTCCCCCCGGCCGGGCAGTATATGTTACCTCACATATACACATAATAGACAGCTCATGTGACTGACATCTGCCTTAATTCCCTATATGGCACATGTGTTGCACATTGGCTGTATTTAATCAGATGTTTATGTTTGTAAATTAAAGATAGCACACGTATGAGGCGAGTTGTGTGAGGTGATTTGTGCACATCTGTGTCTGTCTGTGTTTTGTGTGTGTGTCCCTGGGGTGTGTGTATGTGTGTGTTCCTGTGGGGTGAGTGCATGTGTCCCTATAGGGTGTGTATGTGTGTGTGTCCCTGTGGGGGGGTCTGTGTGGTGTGTGACTCTGTTGTGTGTGTCTCTTTGTGCTGTGTGTGTGTGGGTCCCTGTGGGGTGAGTGCATATGTCCCTAAAGGGTGTGTATGTGTGTGTGTCCATGTGGGGGGTCTGTGTGGTGTGTGTGTATCTGTGTTGTGGGTGTCTCTTTGTGGTGTGTGTGTGTGTCCCTGTGGGGTGAGTGCATGTGTCTCTATAGGGTGTGTATGTGTGTGTCCCTGTGTGGGGGGTGTCTGTGTGGGGTGTGTGTGTCTCTTTGTGGTGTGTGTGTGTACCTGTGGGGTGAGTGCATGTATCGCTATGGTGTGTGTGTGTGTCCCCGTGGGGGTGGGGGTGTGTCTCTGTGTTGTGTGTGTCTCTTTGTGGTGTGTGTTTGTTTGGGTGCGTGGTGTGTATCCAATATTGGGGCTGCAACTTAGCGACTATACACTTGCTATTACTCTTTGTGTGCATGTGGTGTGTATACATGTCCCCGTGCATGGTGAATATCTCATGTTGGGGCCCCACCTTAGTGACTATATGCTGGTATGTGGTGTTAGTCTTTGGTGCTATCATTAAGCCCCTCTCATTCAAAACTGTCAACTGTCACTTTTTCCCCATTATGAAGATAGGGGCAAAATTGTTTGGTGAATTGGAATGCGCGGGGTTAAAATTTCGCCTCACAACATAGCCTATGACGCTCCCGGGGTCCAGACGTGTGACTGTGCAAAATTTTGTGGCTATAGCTGACAGCTGTCGATTTTCCTCCAACACTTTTCCATTCACTTTTTCCCCATTATGTAGATAGGGGCAAAATTTTTTGGTGAACTGGAACGCACAGGGTTAAAATTTTGCCTCACAACATAGCCTATGACGCACCCGGGGTCCAGACGTGTGACTGTGCAAAATTTTGTGGCTATAGCTGACAGCTATCGATTTTCCTCCAACACTTTTCCATTCACTTTTTCCCCATTATGTAGATAGGGGCAAAATTGTTTGGTGAACTGGAACGCGCAGGGTTAAAATTTCGCTTTACAACATAGCCTATGACGCTCCCGGCGTCCAGACGTGTGACTGTGCAAAATTTTGTGGCTGTAGTTGCGACTGTGTAGATGCCAATCCCGGATATACAGACACACATTCAGCTTTATATATTAGATAATGAAGACACCTCATTCAGAGACAGAAATGTACTTCCGTCACTGCCACCACTTTTTTGCTATAATTTTTGAAGCTAGGACACATTTCCTGCTAAACTCTGCCTACTTTTGATAAAGCCTTTATATACTTATTCCAGGATACTAAGGGAAATATACTTATCGCCAATGACTATTGTTGTCATGGTCCAAGATGGCTACCAACACAATTCCTTTATATTTTTCTGACTTATAATTAAACTCATACCAAACTGCAAACTAAGTATACAGACTAAATTAATATACAAACTAATACCAGTTTTCCCTTGTAAATAGTCAATATCTAATTATCAATACATTTACTAGGGAAATAGTACTGACTAACCCTAAAGCTAAGCCAATAATTAGCATATTTTGTATTATCACGTATATATCTGTTCTAAATATTATAAATTAATTCAGCAATTATAATTCCTACCTAATGAATGAAATTCAGAAGACGTCATCAAATGGTAAGATCCATTACTGTCATGGTGCAGAGAAATGTAATAGCCGTTATTGGTCCTCACACTTGCCTAGTGAATTAAATGGCTTAAGGGAGTAAAATTCACAATCCTAATTAGTACTGGGATAAAGCTTGTAGGATGGAAGTAGGAGCCAAACACTTGTCTATTATTATCTAATTGCATATTGCTCTAGCATTTCTTTTTTGCCAACATACTGGGAATTTAACATCATTAAAGTATCAATCTGTGGAAAAGTAATTGTATAGAACAAAATGTAAAAAATAATATAAAAAAGATTATTTATCGTGTAAGTTGATAATAACAATGTTGTATCATACAAGACACACATCTTTACTAACACAAATATTCTGAGATACCTAATGTCATATTAACGTCATGAAGTCACCAATAACAATCCACTAGCTTTGAGTGACAAATTATTCACATTTGCAGAACGGGTTCTGGGAGTATATAAAAATCAGTGGTGGGCGCCTTTATTTTGGGCAAAAGTAACATTTTCAGGTATAAGTCAAAAGTTATTTTAACATAGTATACAATAAGCCTCTTGACAGGTTTAAGCCAAAAAGTCATTTTAGCATAATATGCAAATAGCCTCTCAAGAGATAAATTAATTTTACATAGGAGCATTGCAGGGTCTATTAGTCTTCTAATGTCAGCTTGACATTCTCCTCAAGCAGAAGCATTCCATCTTAGATCCCCATATCATTGTAAAGTGATCTGCTGCAGTAGCTGTAGGTGAGGTACTTTCCTCATACGCCCCACCACACTACGTGAAAATGTGGGTTCTGGCTTGGTGTGTGTGTGTCTTTGTTATGGTTGTTACTTGGCCGATACTCCTCCTCCGACTGCATGTTGCTCTTGGAGATAGCAAGCCAAGAACAGATGTTTTACAGCAAATTGAGGGAGCAATGTCCAAAACTACATTCTTTACTGAACTTGAGCTTGATGGAAACTGTGTGCATCAGATAATGGTACAATGCTTCACGAGCATCTAACTTGCATTAAGCAGGCATGAGTACTTCTCAGTTACATATAATGACATGTCCTTTTTCATGCTATTGTATCTCTTAACCATCCAGTCAATAATTCTGGGAACCTCATCTCCTGCTGTGAGGGCCACATGGGTTGAGATATAATGCTACAGACGCTCACAGCTACTCTTAGTTCCCAATTGAGTTGTGAGACCTCTCTTTGAGAGATCACATCAGTATGACTTCTCACTGCTACTGTCGAAGTCCATTCTTGGAGGATCACAGACTCCTATCTTTCAGCTCCCAGTAGGGGATTTTGTGTCCCAATATGGCGACCATAATTTTTTTCTAAAATACACAATTGAGTTCCTTTTCACCATAGTCACCTGTTCACTAGTGTTCTGCTGGTACAATTGCTTCTCTTTCAGTCCTCTTTTACATGGGCTTTCCACTTTCCTTAGGTTTCACTCCATACTGTTTTTTAGCCTTTCTTGGCAGGGGTCTGGTCTACTAATATTCTAGTCTATCAAACGTTTCAGTCTATCACATATCTCACCACATTTCATAAATCCTCAGTACCAGTAGCATAGCTACTGGGGAACAAAGGGGGCCCCGTCACATGATAGGGCCCACCTGAGCCATGGTTGCTTCTAGGCAGAAGCAGCCACAGCTGTGGTGCTCTGACATGTAAGAGACAGTAATACCTGTCATATACTCCTATCTGATGTCTGTGACACTGCACACGGCACAGCAGCCAATAGCAGAGTCTCCGTGCAGTGCACAGTGCGGGCTGGAGCTAACCTGATAATTTTAACTGGCATTACTGGGGTTAGCGCCATCCCATGCACATCCCAGGCACATGTTCTGATTGGTCCATGCATGTTGGCCCTCCTCTAGGTCTTAGTACCCCCTTTATTTGGGCAAAGATAGTGCCTGGTTCAGAAATTGAAAGTCATGCTCACTGCTTGCTGTCCATCAACCTTCAGTACGGGCTTTAGAAATTATTATTGTTTATGAAACTGAAACATAATTATTGTTGGATTGGGGTGAATGTGAAAGTAGAGGGGGAGCTGAAGATGTGTAGTGGGGGCAGCGCTGGAAGCCCTATTAGGGCCACTTTACACACACCAACTTATCTGTCCAACTTCTGAACAACTTACTGGTTGCAGTGAAATCATGGACACATTGTTCCATTTGTACACAGCCACAAAATGGAGCAATGTGTCCATGATTTCACTGCAACCAGTAAGTTGTTCAGGAAGTTGGACAGATAAGTTGGTGTGTTAAAGTGGCCCTTACAGTGGCTTAAAGATATGAGATTATACTCAATCTTATGATTTAGTTATTGTCTGGAAGCCTGGAGATGGAGAAGTAGGGTCTTATTTTATTTAAAGCCTGGGATCTTATTGTAAGCCCCAGCCTGTTAATATAACAAGCCCCTATACAATAACCATGGCAAAAACTGTACTTTATTCAAAGGGGATATCTGGTCTAAATCCATAAGTCTGCAACTATTTTATGTGGCTGCAAACTTATGTATCTTCACATAGCACACGCTGTGCACTGAGAGAATTCTCTGGTGTCAGAGCCAGGAATGGTGGCCACATGGCCAATTATATGCAACATGCATACCCCCAGACAGAATCTAACAAGATAGGTACAGCCTTTCAATAAAAGTCAATTGAGTGAGGCCACACCCATCTACTTCGAATGTGACTGGGAGTCTGCATATCACATACTGATGGTCACGTGGCCACAGTTCCTGGCTCTGACACCAGAGAATGCTCAAAGCACACAGTCTCTAATTCATCATGGTCTATTTGACTCTGATCTGAGGAAAAAGTGGTTCAAATGGGAACTTTATTTTTGAGCCTTATGTGTTAGTTATCATACACCTTTTTTAAGTTGACTTTAGGCTGGGGTCACATTTGGAAGGCACAATCCAGTAACCACATCCATTAACGATCCGGTATTACCGTGTGTTGTCACATTTGGCATCACATTGCAGATCTGGATCCAGTAATGGATCCAGATCTGAATGAGAGAACATTGTGGCACCAAAAACTGGATCCGGTACCGCAAGTTGAATAAATGTACCTTGCGGTACCGGATACGATTGCCATAGGCGGATTCCAACCGCTCCAAAAAATGCAGCCTGCATGATTTTTACCGCAAGCTGCAAGAACGTATGTGGTAACCGGATGGCATTAAGTGCAATCTGGTTTTTCTATTGCATCCTATGGCTGCATTTTTAATGGACAAAACCGGATCCGGTTTTGAAAACAAAACCGCAAATGTGACCCTAGTCTTACTTGGTTTCTTTTGTATTTTTTTCTATTGCCCTGATGGAAAACAAGATTTTACCTTTGTGAAGTGGAAGAATATCATGCAAAATTTTAATGGATCATGCAACTTTATACTCTAAAAGGGTGCAAATAAAAAAGAGAATTTTTTGACTTTGTGTAAACTTTATCAACCTGGGTGCACTATTTTGAAGAATTTGGGTGAAAAAAAAGCAATAAAACTAACAAATGAAAAGTAATTTTAAAAGGCACAAATGGCAATCAGGATGGTTAGTATTACCTTGCATTTTATAATTTCTGTAACCTTATTTAAACCAAACTTTGAATTACTTAAAACCTATGTAAACCGACACCCGTTGTCCACACACCGGCGGTTTACACATGCTCATCCGTTGCTAACCCGCTGGGTTCCCAGCGGGTTAGCAAAGGATGAGCAAGTTCCATAAACCGGCCGGTTCTGCAGCGGCTGCAAGCAGAATCATGTACTGCTTCCAGCCGCCGCAACACCGCCGGCGCTAACCCGCTGGCCACCCGCCCGCCACCCGCCCGTCACCCGCCGCACATACCCCCCAGGATGCCGGTGGACGGCTCCGGAGCTTCCTGCGGGTCCGCCCAGCCGCCGCCGACCAACCCGCTGGCCAGTGTGCACCTACCCTAAAAAGGACACAAATGTTCAATCAGGACTTTAGTATTACCTTGCAATTTTATAGTTTTGACCCTTAATTATGAACAATTTAATTTCTAACCATTAATGTATTTAAAACCAATATTCTGGGAGTGGATTTACATTATCAAGGGAATACAACAGGAAAATGTAGAAGCTTAATAATCATAGTATGCCAAATGTTGAAAGGCCAGAGTCACACATGCCAAGCCGCTTTTGTAAGCCCGTAGAAAAACGAATCCATTATATTTAGGGTGCCAATAGTGCCCCCCGAGGTCCTGGATGTTTTTTGAATCCTTTTCGACTTCGTAATTTTTTCACGAAACGCATGCAAAAACGATGCGTTAACACATGGCCTATATGTACCATGCGTTAACGCATGCGCCTCCCATAGGGCCCCATGTTAAAAAAGCATGCTTTTTTTAATGCACCCAAAACACTGCTAGCAGCGTTTTTTGGGATGCTGCACAAAAACACATGCATTTTTGAAAAACGCACACACACGTGCGTTAACGCATATTCATTTTTGACTTTGAAAAAAAATGAACCAAAATGATCCCAAAAACGGATTTAAGCCAAAAACAGATGGTATGTGTGACTCTGGCCAAACACTGGAACTTCATAGGGGAGTTTCTAGAGGAGTTTTTTGATTCGTGAAGCATTTCCTGAAGCAGTTTTGAAAAATTTTTAAGTGTTTTTTTGCAGCCTTTTGATTGGACAGTGTCTAGTTTGGAGACGTTCCTGTGTGGAGTTGCTTCAAAAACTTACATGTACCTTATTTTTTTCCATCAAATGAATTTCGATATTCGAAGAGAAAAAAATGTTCAAAATACTAAAGACATAAAAAGCAAAGGGATTTTACAATAGAAATGAACATGATGAGTCTTTCAAGTGTTTAACCCCTTCACAACTAAGGATGTACATGTATGTCCTTGGCCATATCCCGCCCCTGATGCAAACTCATGCACTGAGCTCACATCTTCTCTCCCACATTTAAAGAGGACCCCGGTTCTTTCCAAACTAAGAGCACCACTCAATGCAGCGTGTCTGCAGCATTCAGGGAAGGGGTCTCCCATGTTTCTACCCCCCTTTTAAGCTGTAAAAAACACTTTAGAAAGTGTGGAGATAGCGAGTCCGGAGGGACTTACTGAGTATGGAGTAATTGCTGTTCCCAGGTGTCATTCCTGCCTCCTTTCTCTGTGTGCACTCCTGCCCTCTCTGTTCCCCTCCTGGCTCTGTGTGTCTCCCATCCTCACCCGCTCACGTGCCTCAGCATCTGAAGTCACGTAGGCACAGAGCAAGCAATGGTTTGGAGCGGGTCCCGGAGACTGAAACGCCTCCTGCCCATGACGTCAGCGCCGCCACCCACCCTGCTCTAGGTTATACTTATGCATACAGCAGGGCGGGAATATGGTGCATGCCCCAGGTCCCAAAAAATGAGAATGCAAAGGTCACGTGTTTCAAAAATACAATTCTATTTCTTTATAATTTCTGAATTTCTTTCACCACTTAGATAAGAAAAGATGTTTGACACATCAGTTTTAACATATAGTGAACATGATGCATAACACAAAAAAAAATTGTATTGCACTTTTTTGCAATTTCGTTGTGCTTGGATTTTTTTTCCTGTTTTACAGTTCACTATATGGTAAAATGAATGATTGTATTCAAAGACTACAACTTGTCCCGCAAAAAACAAGCTCCGATGGAAAAATAAAAAAGATATGGCTCTTGAAGAAGGGGAGGGATAACGAAAACTGAAAAACAAAAAATCGCCGGGGTTGAAGGGGTTAAGGGATTTTATGGCCGGGTCTAAAAAGAAACTCCTAAAAACACTCCAAGTACACATACAAAAATATGTGGCATAGTCAGCTCGTCTCGCTTCTCAGTTCTCTGGCCCTAAAAATGCTTCTCAAAATGACTTCTTTAGAAATACAATAAAGGATTAAACCTCCTCCTAGTTGTAGTAAAGAGTTCATCTCAATGCTGCAGAACAGCCTTTCACTTTCCTATTTCTCATGGCGCGATGGGGGGAAACTGCACCTTGAATGCAGTTCTTTGTAGTAATTTTGCTGGGTTAGGAATCCTGCTACAGTCACAAACTCAGATTAATTATCATTATATTTACATAGTAGGATAACAGGGCCCTTTGAACAAGCAAGAAAGAACAGTGGTTTGCTAACCCTGCTCTAGAAACTGTAGTGAGGGAACAGGGACTTGTTTTTTTGTAGCTGTATATGTCAAGAACAGAGAGGGAGGCAAAGATAGATGAGCATCTACATAATACCTAGTAGTAATGAAGAAATCATTGGGCTGCAGACAGCTGACTGCTATCTCCAGAGTTAACTCCCTTTCTGGAGTGTAGTACTGCTTATACATCTTTCAGGCTTGGTGGTCCATGCTCCTTGGTAATAAACTGTACACTATATAAGATTAAATCTCAAATAGCATGAGAATGACAGCAGATTAAAAAATTAGAAGTCTATTGAAAACTTGCTATAAATGTTCATTGCTGCCTAACAACTGTAGCCAATTAAAATGTGAGAATACCCCTTTTACAAAAGTTACTGAAAAGTGGACATTGAAATAGTAAAATAACTTAGTTTATAGTGTGACCTATACATTTTCTACTAAGCACTTTCCTTTCCTCATGTACATCACATATATTTTTTATACATTCCATTTCCTTACTAATGTAGTATATTTCCTTAATCTACGTAACAAAAAAAGGCAGCATCCATAGTTTAAAAGTGCTCAGACACCTTAGTTAGATGCTAGCCAAAGTAGTGTTTATTTCAAACCTCTGTATTTGGTTTACCAGTCAGGTACAATTAGTCAGCTGGTGGTGGGAGGCAGCCCATAGCTGCCTAGTTGTACCTGGCTGGAAACAAAAAATACAGCAAAGCCCAATGTCGTTTTTTTATAATTATTTATTTTTGCACTACTATGACATCAGTCAATGGGTGAGGAGCGCAACAGCCAATCACAGATGTTGTCTGAGTGGGTGTCTGTTAACCGGGGAAAAGTTCACCTCAGGTCAGAGATCAGCATTGCTCGAGATGACCTCAGGTGACCCACACCGTGACATTACCATTCTCTCAGCCAAAACTCAGTCAATTTCGGGTCCCAGTGGGAACAGTCATCGCAGAAGATTGTGGAAGGTAATGTGGGAGTAATAAAGGTAGCATTGAGGTGTGTTTTTTGTCAAAATAAAATGATTTTTCTCTGTGTTGTGTATTATTTACTATTCACTAGAGATTCATAATGGCCAGATCTAACATTGGCCTGAAATTATGAATTTTGAGCTTAGTGCTGTCTTGCAATATTCAACAGGTATTAACCCCGTTATTACCCAGCCTACCACCGCACAGGACAACTGGAAGAGTCAGGTACAGATCCAGACAATGGTGATACGATGTACAGTATGTACCATTTTCCGGGGCGGCTGTGGGTTGCAATTCGTAGCAGGGGACCCACGTGCTTGGGCCACCCCATGGTGAGGGTTCCAGACCCAAGCTGCCCAGTTGTACCTGTATGGCAAACATAAATACAGCAAGCTTTACATAGTTTTTTTTGTTTGTTTGCTGTTTTTAATTATTTAAAAAAATAATACTAAAAAAGGGCTCCCCTGTACTTTGGTTACCTGCCAGGAAAACTAGACAACTGGGGTTGGTGGTAGCCTATACCTGCCTGCTGTACCTGTGCTGATGACCAAAAATACAGCACAGCCCCATGTCACCAATGCAAAATATACTCACTTAATACACAGAAATTACTCACTGTGTGAACACTGCATATCTGCTGCATATTTAGGAGCTAACATTGAGGTCTAGTGGTAAAAATTGCAGCAAAATATGCTGCAATAATTAATATGTTGCAGATTTTCCCACAATACAAATCACTACATTTCCGCTGCAGGAAAACCCACAGCATGAGCACAGATCTTCTGCGTTTATATACACTTTGCTTGCACATCACTGTGCTGCAGAGTTTGACAGATCCCGGGAAAATACGCAGGAAAACCGCAGCATGTGCACATAGCCTTAAGCACACAGCTAGGGGCTGCAGGCCACAGCAGTATGCTTTATCTGCACTGCGTTTATCAAAATAAGGGGGACCCCATGCCATTTTTTTTATTTTTTATATCAATGTGTTTATTTCTGCCTTTTCTAGCAAAAAAAGCACCAAAACTGTTACATGTTTATGCTGGGTTTTGTAGTGCAATTCTGCACAAACCTGCACACATTGTGTTCATCTGCATCTCCTGGCACAAAAGCACCAAAACCACTATGCTTTTTAGAACAGGCTAACCTTCTAAAAAAACAACTCCTATACAAAGGGTACAAATAAGAGACTTTAGATAAAGGTCTAAATGAGGCCCTCATGATACCCAGGGAAGCCTCGATAAATAAAAATGTTAAGGAGAAAACGTGTACTGATTGGAATTGGGAACAGAACATTGCTACAATCCAATCAATTTCCAATAATTCACAAACAGGATCTTTTAAAGCATTAGTTAGCAGGTTTTGGCCCTTAATAAAACAAGAGTCCAATTTGGGTGAACCCTAAGCTGATTAGCCATGTTTCGTGTTCAGAAAGGTGCCTTCTAGTTGCTCCAACAATAAAAAATATAAGGAGTAATAAGACAAACACACACTAAAACTCTCTTTCAAAGAAAACTCAATTATCTGACGAATGATAAACTCCAAGGTTTTTTTTTCGATGCGGCTCTTTTTGCAACCTTAAGGCCACATATGGGGTCCCCCCAAAAATATATATTTTGAAGGTCCGAATGGAGATTAAATAATTAATCTCCTAGAATATACAAGTGCATATCAATGAATTAGAATATCATTAAAAAGTTAATTTATTTCAGTAATTCAATATGTAAAGTGGTGAAACTTACATATTATATAGAGTCATTATCTAAGAAAATTAAAGTAGGGAGGATGAAGGGTTAAAAAGCCGCACTGCCGTTTTCCACGAGACATCAAAATGTGAATATAATATTGATTTATTAGTCAATGCGTTTCAGGGCTACAGATGTGTCCTGAGGAAGGGGCTAGAGAGCCATATATTCTGTAGGGTTCTAGAGATGATTGCTAAGTTGCTAAGATGTCTCTGGGTAAAATGTCTCTGGGCTCAAAAAAAAAAAAAAAAAAAAAAAGTTTTGCGCCACCTGTGGATTTATCCTGCTATTATAAGGTTGCACTTAGAGATCAACTAACCTTTTGTGGTTGTGCCAGTTCCGCACAACTAGAATGTGTAATGGCTCCGTATCCGCTTGAGGAAGACGTGTTTGCCACGTCGAAACATGTTGTGGGTTGGAGTTTGGAGCATCATCTTTTAAAGAATAAAGATAGAAATTGGAGATAATTGTGTTCGTGTAATCTCAGCGCTCTACCGAAGAACCGCTTAAACAATTTCTACTCTGGGCTCAAAGAGGCACAGGAAATTCTTCCCTGATGATCGAGCCTAAGTAGCTCTGAAATGAGTCGGCTTGCCCGTTCTTTTGTAACGACATAGCTGAGTCTTGCATCCTGTGTCTTGCTGGAAGCACCAATCGTCCGAGGCATCCCAGGCATGGCATCAAACTCGGAAAAGGCGCCTGTACCTTGGCTTTGGAGGATAGACCCACGCAGTATACAGGTGTTCGAGAATCCTTTTGTACATGGATTAGGCTGGGGTCACAGTACCATTTTTCACTTGCGTTTTTGGAGACCTGCGTTTTCAAAAACGCATGTAAAAAACGCACCCATAGGCCCCCATGTTAAAAAACGCATGCCCTAATAGCCAAAAAGCATGTGTGACAGTCCCATGCGTTTTTGGAGCTTTTCCAAAAACGCATGCGTTTTTTAATATGGGGCCTTATGGGAAACGCATGCAAAAACGCATGTACAATTAGTGCCATTCAAAAACGCATGCGTTTCCCATAGGAGCCCATGTTAAAAAAACGCATGCGTTTCAGAAAACGCATGCGTTTTTTTAACATGGGCTCCTATGGGAAACGCATGCGTTTTTGAATGGCACTAAAAGTTACTAATGTACCATGCGTTTTTGCATGCGTTTTCCATAGAGGCCCATGTTATAAAAACGCATGCGTTTTCCACAAAAACGCATGCGTTTTTCAAAACGCACAAAAAAATACTACAAGCACTATTTTTAGGTGCAGATTCAAAAACGCAGCAAAAAACGCAGGGAGCCATCACACACCTTAAAAAACTCATGCTGACATGAAAAAAAGCATGAGTTTTGTTAAATCACTAAAAAAAACGCATGACAACTGTGACCACAGCCTTAGATGACTTAAGCAAGATGACCATACTTTGATTAAGCTTCACAATTGGGAGAGTCAGCTGAGCACTGTTGAAAAACACCTTTTCTTCTTTTCTTTCTGTAGATATAGGATCATCTGATTTCTGTTTAGCTTGATACTCCCTGTTTGTTATATTACCGTACATAGTTTATACACATTGTCACATAGAAGTGCACAATAGCATAATTTCATCTTTACTACCGTACTTGTATTACTTATATTATACTATAAACAAGGGTGGTACATTTTGCTATCCTGCGGCACCCCATATCAGTTGTGCTTTTTTTTTTTTTAATACCGGGTTTTTTATATACCTGGCATATGTGGCACTAATGCAATTAATTGTGTAATTTAATAATGTATTATTATTGTTATCCCCTTGGTGGAGTTGAAAAAATCCCAGCAAAGTGGCTGGCCATCAATTTATTAGAAATTAATTATAAAATTTCATTTTGCATAAAACTCTTGATGGCTTCAATTAGTTTAGAATCAATATGCTCAACACTATTGAGTTTGTTAAGTGTAAAAAAAAATTAAGAACTGGTTCTTGTGAATGTTTATGCTTATGTCACACACACCTCCTTAAAATGAATCTGTGACCAGCTTTTTGCTGTCCCATCTGATAGAAGCATGATGTATGTGCAGACACCTTGATTCCAGCAGTGATGTATCACTTACTGGGCTGTTTGCTGCTGTTTTGACAAAATCACTGCTTTGAGTTCATAGTGTGCATTACTATATTAGTGCCTGTGTTAATTTCTTTGGAGTATAGAATGCTGAACAGGATTTTATTATAGAAGAAGAAGAAAGTTTCATACCTCCAACTGTCCTGGATATAGCAGGACTGTCCTAATTTGAGGGCTCAGTCCCGCTGTACCGGCAGTCACTGCTCTTGTTCAGCTTCCTATCACCTCTCTCTCTGCTATTCTGTATCGCCTCCTTCTCAGGGGTGACCCTGGCATCTCAGTGTAGTGCATAAGTTAAATTAATTTAACAATTTACTCTTCCTCTGAGTTTGGCGGTGAACTTCTTGTTGTCCATAGGCAGCATCTCTATGACTGAGCTACTGCCTATATTGAAAGCCATGATAGGACTTGATAAACTTGACCTGTATTCCAGGCAAGGAACCCAGAATCAAATTATACATCTATATCGAGATCTACACTAGCTATGTATTTTTACATCCCTAGATGTGAAGAAAAAAAAATCTACTATAATACACTGTGTGCAGAATTATTAGGCAAGTTGTATTGTAGAGGATTATTTTTATTATTGATCAACAACTATGTTCTCAATCAACCCAAAAGACTCAAATATCAAAGCTTAATATTTTTGGAAGTTGGAGTGGGATTTTTTAAGATTTGACTATCAAGGGTGCTTTCACACAAGAGTTTATTTGAAATCGCGGCAGATGCGGTGAAAAAAACGCATCTGCCACGATTACCGCATACCGGCTGCACTTGCGGCACGGTTGCGGCGCGGTTGCGGCAAGCCCCATACAATGTATAGGCGGTCTTGCGGCAGGTGCGGCAAGTGCGATTTTGGCACTTGCGGCAGGTGCGGCCGCGAAAAAAAACGCGATTAATATTTACAGAGATCACTAAAGTTCAAAAATAGTCCAAGAATTCAAAAAGCAGTCCTTCCGGGACTAAAGTCTATTGCCTCCGGGCTGATGAATGTTATACCACAACCAGTCCGTGGTAGTATGGTCCATAAAAATAAAATAAAAGGAAAAAGTTTGAAAAATATGCAAAGAGTTCATACAGGATAGTCTCTGTAGGTACTGGCCTTTTTTAACGTTGCATTAACTATGTACATTTGCAAAAACATATTTACATTTTACAGTTAATTTGGCTTTTTAATCCCTGTACCTAGCTGGTAACTGACCTCTGGTACTACGCTCTGATCTGCGTAAAACGGGTATACTACTTGCATGTAGCCTATTGGTGCCGGTGGGCATGTACCTACTTGTAGTGTTTGGTACTATAGAAGATGAAGATCTGACTGTAGGACTGACAAGCTCACTGGGACCAGGAATTGATTTTTCCTCTACGGATTCTACTTCCAGTTCATCAGGTCTTGGGACTTCTTCGGGTAACACAGGTTCTGGTGTTGGTTCCACCATTGAAGGGAAAGCAATCATTGGAACTACAACTGCTCCGTAGTAATTTGGCCATGCTCCTAGCACCGTATGAAATACTTCATCTTCTTTCTTTTTGACAGGTTGGATCTGTATGGGTACTGTTACTTCTGGTGTCTTCAGGGTTTCAGGACACGGCTTGAGATGGTCTCTGGACACAACTACTAAAGTTCTTCCTTCATCTTTGCTTATTAGACACATTTTAGCATTGTCTAAATTGGATGGTAAGACTGTGTATGGGATGGTTTCCCTCTGATTATCCAATTTGTTAGTGCGTCTCTTTCTTTTGAGAACTTGCTCACCAGGTTGTAATGGAGTTGCTTGAGCACTTTGGTTATAGGTTCTCTCTTGTCTTGCTCTAGCTTGCTGAAGATTTTTCTCTACGCACTCTTGCACTAGGCAATACTGTTGCTGACGTGGGGTATCCCAATTGGTTTCTTCAACTTCTGTGTCTGGTTTCACGATTCCCATTCTAAGTCAATTGGTAGCTTGCCGGGTCTTGCACGCATAAGATAAGCTAGGGTGCAGTTTGTAGAACTCACTGGAACATGGTTGTATAAGTCTACCAAAACGGGTAATTTATCTGGCTATTGATTTCTCTCAGATTCTGGTAACGTTTTCAATAGGTCTATTACAATATGGTCATCTTCTGCATAAGCCATTTGTTTGGGGATGGTACGCTTCGTGCGGATCTTCTTACAGCCGTACACGTTGCAAAATTCTTGGAAAATCTCTGATTCAAAAGCTGGACCTTGATCTGCAAGGACTTGTTCCGAGTAACCATGCGGTCTACAGAAATGGGTCTGAAATGCTCTTGCTGCTGTCTTTGCTGTCAGGTCCTTGATGGGTACCACCACTAAGAAGCGTGAGTAATGGTCTACGATGGTTAAGGCATAGACATATCCTGACCGGCTTGGTGACAACTTGACGTGATCTATTGCAACTAACTCTAGTGGTTGCTTGGTTACTATGGACTGGAATGGGGCTCTCTGTTGATCTTTTCTTCTGAGGTTGCATGGGCCACATTTTCTACACCAATCTTCAATTGACTTTCTCATGCCAACCCAATAGAATCTCTCTCTTAGGAGCACTTCCAACTTCTTCCATCCAAAATGACCTGCACCGTCGTGGTAGGCTTCTAAGACCATTTTGACATCTCGCTTGGGTACGATTATCTGCCAGACCAATTCATGTGTTTTAGGGTTGGTGTGCCTTCTGCAGAGCTTCCCTTGATACAGGAACAACTTGCCTCTCTCTTTCCAAAGTTGTTGGGTCTCTGCCAGGGTGTTCTGGTTAGGGTACACACCTTGTTGTGTAAGCAGTTCTTTCACTAGCTTCACAGCCGGGTCACTATCTTGGGTGTCAGCCCATCCATGGTGTGCTAACGGGTTAATACTTGCCTGTTGTTCTCTTTGGTAGATGCCGGGTTGATAATCTTCTACCTCTGAACGATGAAAGGCCGGTAGTTCAATCTCTTCCAACTCTTCCGGTTCCTCTTCCACGTCTTTCAGGTGTGGCATCCGGGATAAGGCATCTGCCTTCCCGTTCTTGCAGCCTGCTCTATATTTGATGACAAAATTGTAGTTAGACAGCCGGGCTATCCATCGCTGCTCCAACGCACCTAATTTTGCTGAATCCAGGTGAGTCAACTGGTTGTTATCCGTGTAGATGGTGAATTCTGCAGCTGCCAAGTAGTGCTTGAAACGTTCAGTCACAGCCCAAACTACTGCCAGTAGTTCTAACTTGAAGGAGCTGTAGTTTTCGGGATTTCTTTCTGTAGGCCGGAGCTTCCTGCTTGCAAAGGCAATAACTCTATCTTTGCCTCCTTGCTTCTGTGATAATACTGCTCCCAGTCCCACGTTGCTGGCATCCGTATACAGAATGAATGGTTGATGGTAATCTGGATATGCTAGGATCTCTTCTCCTGTCAGTGCACACTTCAGCTTGTTGAAGGAGTCTTCCCTCTCTTCACTCCACTGGAAAGGCTGAATACTTTCTTGACTGCCCTACCAGGATGTCTTGCAGGGGAGCTGCTAACTTCGTGAATCCTCTGATAAATCTTCTATAATAGCCTACCAGGCCGAGGAATTGCCTCACTTCTTTCACGTTCGTAGGTCTTGGCCAATCCCTTATCACTGTGACTTTATCAGGATCCGGTGCTACTCCCTCTGAACTCACGACATGTCCCAGGTACTGTACCTTTGCTTAAGAAGGTGACACTTGGATGGCTTGATTTTCATGCCATATTTGGATAAGGCTTCGAACCCCTTTGCCAGGTCTTGTAGATGTTGCTCATACGTCTTGGAGTAGACTATGACGTCATCTAGGTACAGGAGGACAGTTTCAAAGTTCTTATATCCTAAGCAGCTCTCCTTCAGGCGTTGGAAGGTCCCGGGTGCATTGCGGAGTCTGAACAGCATACAATTGAACTCACAGAGGCCCATCGGCGTAGTAAACGCTGTCTTCTCCTTGTCGGCCTCGGCCACAGGAACCTGCCAGTACCCACTAGTCAGATCAAGGGTGGAAAAGTAGTTAGCAGATTTTAATGCAGCAAATGACTCCTCAACCCTAGGTAATGGGTACGCGTCCTTATGTGTAATGCGATTAATCTGCCGGTAATCTACACACATTCTCATGGTCCCGTCCTTCTTTTTATCTAACACTAGAGGTGCTGTGCAGGGGCTACAACTGTTTCTTATTACCCCTGCAGATTTCATTTCTCTGAGCATGTCTTTGGTGGTTTGGTAGTGAGCGGGTGGTAATGGTCTATACCTCTCTTTTATAGGCTGATGGTTACCTGTGGGTATAGTGTGCTCTACCCCTTTAATTTGCCAATAGTCTAACGGGTGTTTGCTGAATATTTGCTCATATTCTTTCACTACCCGGTATACTCCATGCTTTGCGGGGAAGGTGTAGAACTGGTACCCACATGTAGCTTTTGGCACCAATCCTCCAGCTTCTCCCTTGAGCCATTGTCATCCCCCTGACTTGACGGGTCCAAGGGCTCGACGGCTGTGATGGCATTATTATCAACCATGTACAATTTAGCCATGGTAGCATACTTTGGTAATGTGATCTCATCCTCTCCGCAATTTAATAGGCGTAATGGCATCCTTCCCCGGTGTACCTCAACCACCCCTCTAGCTGTGAGTATAGTAGGTCTACTGTCTGAGTACACGGGTTCTACCAGGGCTTGATAGTCTCGCCCTTTGATGCCTATTGCGGCTCTACACCAGGCCAACATTTCAGTTTTGGGAGGTATTACAATGGGCATTGGATCACTTACTTGTACACTGCCGATTTCGCCTCCTGATATTTCTACCTGTTGCTTTAACATCAGAGCTTTTATTTCTTTGTACAAAAGCCTATGCTGTCCAGTTCCGGCAGTCTCGGCGATCTGCTGCAAGACAGTAATTACCTCAGAAAAACATTTTTCAATTACATACATTCCTAGTAACATTACTGGTTCACGATCTCGCAGGTCAACATCTATAATTATAATACCCTGGTTCTGCAATTCTACCTTTCCAATCTGAATGGTCATTTCTCTGAACCCAACCTGTGGTATTAATTATCCATTACTAGCCCATACATTCATTTTAAAGTCTGATGGACCACTATCAATGTCTGAATCAGCCCAGTACCTTTTGTAAAGAACATGTGGAATCGATGTTATCTGGGACCCGGTATCCAACAAGGCACTAAAGGGAATGCCATTCAACACGATAGGGATGACTGGACGTCCTCCCACGAATCTGTCATACCAGGCTGAAGAACCTTTAGAGTTCATACCTGAGGAGTGGCCCGCCTGCCCAGGGAATCTCCGTTTAAAGCACACTCTCAGGCAAAGTGACCTGGCTTCTGACATCGGCGGCAAATGGGCAGTGCATCTGGCTGATAGCGGTCGCTGGGTCGTCCTCTTGTCGCTTGATATCTCCTGGGCCTCATCCACAGGACATCCTCCTTCCGGGTCGCCAACTCGATCTTGGGTGCAAGCTTGGATCCTCGCAGGTCCTTGATGACTTTAGCCATGGAGATAACGGTGTCTGTCAGGGCATCTAGCTTTTGGTTGAGGGCCTCATTAGAGATAGGCTCTCTGTGTTCAGCAGCAGTTGTTGACATGGCAGATGTCGTTGATGCTATCGGTTGCTGAGGTGCTGTTGCAGGGCCCTGTATAGATTGCAGATCCCGGGGCTCTTCTAACTGCTGCAGACGAATAGCTCTGTCTTTTAACTCAGCAAATGTCATTTTAGGATTCTGGATGAGCATCATACTCAGCTGTCCTCTGTGGTACGGGGATAAGAGAGCCTCTATGAACTGGTCAATTAACATTTTGTCAGCTCCCGGGGCTAAGGCAGGTTCTGCTAGTTCAAGTGCTTTGAGTGCTTCCTGCAGATTTAAGGCAAAGTCTCTGGCACTCTCTTCAGGTTTTTGTTGACATGCAAAGAACCTCATTTTAGCCCGGGTATCAGCAGTAGATTCAAATGCTGCTTTTAATCCAGCTATTAGATGCTCTACAGTGTCCTTTTCTGTATCCAGCCAGGATGCGACCTCCCGCTGTGCATTGCCTGTTAATTGTCCAATAATCATTCCTACACGTTGGGCTTCAGTGAGGGGGTACATAACATAGTAAGCTTTTATCTTGCTAATAAAGTCATTAAGAGTGTTAGGCTCACCGACGTATTGGGGCAGCCACATTGCCCCTGGAGTATATGGCATCAGGAGCGGCATGATAGGTGCTGCTCCTTGCGCCGCTGCACGCTGGGTGTAGCTCCTTGATCCGGCACTGGATTCTAACCGGCTGCTCCGCCGCTGCTTGGCACTGCTGGCTGTGACATCCTGCGCCCCCTTAGGTAAGGTCCGCCCTCCTGTCTTCCGCTTCCGTCCGGATGGCTAACAAAGGTTCCGCTGCGCACCAGGGTTTCTCTTCCCTTCCGGATGACATCAGAGTGGTGAGCGGTTTTTCTTCACGTCGCGCGCTCTGTAATGGTGGATTTTGAAATTTACAGTCTCTGTGGCGCAGTTAAAATTCAGCTTGCCGCGCGCCCAGCAATGGCGGCAGATTCAAAATGGTCACTATTCACGGCACACAATGCCCGGTTACTGGGCACGGTAGATCCTGTTTGTGACGCCAGGTTGTGGAGCCCACTGGGACGGGGTACTCGGTACCGGACCGGGGTTCTGCTGGGGGATGTCACGGCGGTCCTGGTCCGGACCGTGTCCCGGGTTCACACAAGTAAATGGGGTGTATTTACAAGGGATTAGGTTTGTCATGACGCCACCCACGGGTTGTGGTCAGTTAGGGGACCACCGCTGCTGCAGAACCTCCAGGGACGATGTTTTGGCAGCTTTAGATGGAATGGCTCTCCACAGGTAGAGCCTGGTTCCCCGGGGCAGTGGTAATTAAAGTCTGTGATGGTGGTTATAGATGTTGCAGGAAAGTAGGGGTAGTAGTAGAGATGATGAGATGGAGGCAATGGCAGTTTATAAGGGAAAGTAGGGTTTCAGCACAAGGATCACACACACTCACGTTTGTTGTCGTTTTCCAAGTCTTTACTGTACAGATGGTAAAGCAGAGTATTGTCCACGGAGTCTGTACCGGGGCCAGGTTGCTCCCACCCTGACCGGGTCCTTCGCTTCCTACTTCTGCGCTTTGTGTGTGGCCCTGCTGCCGCTTTTGCTAAACTGCTGGCCCTGTCTCCCCTCACGGGTACCAATCAGCTAGGCAACTTGAGTCCTCTGTGTCACTGACCCCTCCGTATTGCTTTGCTATGGTACAGTGAAGATGGTGGACCTTCACTATCCCGGTATTCACTGTCCTGTCTGTCTCAGGCACAGCATCGGATCCGGTATCCGTCCTAAGCACCTCTCCGGGGTGAATTTAGGGTAACTCCTTGTCCCGGATGTGTTCCTCTGTTTCTCTGACTCCTTCCCTCAGACCCTGGCTAGGCCTAGAAGTGGGTAGCAAGCTGTGGAGAGGCTTAAGGTCGCCCCTTTTACACCACCAGTCTTTCTTCAGTCCTTCTTCACTAACTCAAAACTAAACTGACTAACTGTCACTCCTGCTCTGAGGTAAACAACATTAGCTCCTCCCACTCTTGCAGGTGCCACCTAAGCTCCTCCCACTTTCTAGTGTAGTGTTGTGTGGGGAGTAAACCCGTGTTGCTGTTTCTGTGGCACATTAACCCTTTGGGTGCCACACTACTATTCCCGTCTGCATACAGCAGCGTGTCAGAGTAAGGCCTCAATCCCACGAGCATATGACATCCAATGCGATATGCTAATGCCACTCGGCTCAGGCTCTGCTGCGATCGTGAGTCTACTGTCATGCAACTGTGATCAAACCACAGATCGGATCACATGTGTAGAGGAAAGGGAGAGATTACTCTCTCCATCTTCTCCACTGCCATCCGAGTGAACTCCAATGTTTCAAACACACCTGTAGACTTGTATGAGTGCATGTAATTCCAGACTTGCTGACAAATGCAGCATACTGTGATTTTTTTTCTCATGCGAATTAGGCAATGGTGTGAGTGCAATCTGATGTTTTATTGGATTGCACTTGTCTGCTGTAAACGCAAGTGGGAGCGAGAACTTAGAATCTCTCAAATTCTGATTTAGACTGATTTGCTCAATTTTACTTTAAAGAGTATATCCTTGTTGAACAAAATTTGGCAAGAATCTGCCAGTAAGGGTTAAAAAACCAAGAAGCTATTATACTCACTTCTCAACACTACCCATCAATACCTTCTGTGCCGCAACCCTTCCACTCCCAATCACTCCTCCTCTTCCGTCTTGTCATTCCTGTTTTCCGACACCAGCAATGAGGGCAGCGCTGTAAAGCCCCAAAATGAGAAGAATGCTGAAGACGAGCAATCAGAGGATGGAGTAATAACTGTGTTAGAAGGGCACCATGTAGAGAGGGCCAAGGAGAGTCGAGTTTATTGTTGTTTTTTGTAGAGTTGATGTAGAATACATTTGTAAATCATTATCTTCAATTTTAAGGTAAATAACTAGTATATACTAGTTGAAGTTCAAGTTTGTCCTCTTACAGACCTTTCTGTAATTCTGCACAGTGGGATAAAAGCTTCTGCTGTTATAGTAAAACAAGTGCCCATACAATGACTGAATGGATGAAGACATATCTTTAGCAAATAGCTGAGCAGATTTGGATGGAGGCAATGCTGACATTTCTTCGCTATGTAGGAGGTGAAGAGAAACACTGTTAAATGTGTGTTATTGCCTTGTTAGTCCTTGGCACATTTAATCTTCTCATGTGATGCTTTTTCAATAACAAGTGAGATGAAAAGACTATTGTGCATACACTGTCTAGTTTTTAACCATATGCCCATTCAATGACAAGTACTGTATGTACGAGACAGTTTAACAGGGCATAAAAAGATACAAAAAAATAATAGTCTCATTGCAACATACAGTATAATAAAACTAAGGCGGATCTGTCATCAGACTATTGTGCCCTATGTAAGGGTCGCAGATCATGAATGCCTATATAGGATAGACAAAGGCGCAAATCGGGCCTTATCCAAGGATAAACATGTAAAAAAAAATGTGGTAATTTTCACTGCTCACCCAGCTGGGTTGTGCCACTCAGAACCAGTATAAGAGCCTGTGTAGCTGCTGTTGGACCCACACTATCACGTGTATAATGGTAGAGATACAGAACTCAGGTAGGATGGTATGCTGTGATCCGCGCTGCTACATCAAATTGAAGCCAAGGATTGATCAAAGTGGTGTTTATTTCTTGCTCGACACGTTTCGGAGCTGTACCTGTTCCTTCCTCAGAAATATACACCATGTTCATGATGTATATTCCTGATGAAGGATCAGGCATGGCTTTGAAATACGGTAAGAAATAAACACCACTTTGATCAATCCTTGGCTTCCTTTTGATGTAGCAGCGCGGATCACAGCACACCATCCTACCACAGATCATGTATAGACACACACCCTACTCTACTATTAGCCGAAACAATATAAACAGTATTGTGTCATTGTCTAATAGGAATGATCAGGGAATACATCTGTTTATAAGTCTGGAGTATTCATCAGGGGGAAGGTTTTCTTCAGCTCCCACAAGGAAATTGACAGCTAGCTGCGCATGCTGATATGATACACAAACGTCAACGGTAAAATGGTAAGGTGAAACTCATAAGCTATGTACTGCCTTTAGCCAAATCTGAAAATATTTTTTGGGCTAATACAGGTAAAAACTGTGCTACAGTATTTAAATGAGATGTCCAATTAAAACAAGCTATAATTTATCCATCATTTTGTTGATAACTTGTCGATCATTGTGTGTCTCTCCTCTGGGGCGTGCACTGATTGGTAGATCAGGAAATGTTTCTTCTCAACGGGGAACTTTTATCCCAGTTTCAAAATGGTCAGATGCCCAACTGCCACTACATTAAGTCTGTGTGGTGCTGTTGGACCCGATTGGACCCTCGCAGATCCACATGTTATGACCTTTCCTTGGAATAGGTGATAACTTGTTTTTCAATATACCAGATTCTCTTCAGGAGCATTAAAAGTTAATATGAGCTTCACAAGAAAGCTTGTCAATCCATAATCAATGTCAGCACAGAGAAGCAGAACATATCTAATTACCATTGTCATAAATCTTCTACTCCTTGTTTTGATCTTTACGTTTTCTGTAGTGATCTGAGTTGGCAATGAATAAGGATGCTGAGCATGTATGAAAGGCGACAGCCAGTCAGCAACATTTGACCAAGTCTGTGTGGAATTTAATTGCTCTTTTTTGAGAAACAAATTTAATCCACACTCAATCCTTTTTGACACTAAGCAAATGTGGAGCGCTAAGGCCTAGGGTACTCAGCTACTGGGCCAGGTGTTAAGTTCACAGTGGCGATTCTCAGTGCAGTGGACCTGGCTCACATTGACAAGGGGGATTAAAAAAGGGGAACTAAAAGAAATCAAGAAAGAATGAGTTTGTGATGCCAGTTGGGATGTTCAGGGACTAGTTGGCTGGCACTGGGAGATAGGAAGAATGGCAGTGCAGGTTTTTAACCCTTCCCAACCAGAGATTAAGGGGATGATGAGGGATTATGAATGTGATCGTGGTGAGGTGCAGTGGAGGAAGGACACACAGGGAGTTATTCTTTGCCTTACCTTTTCCTGCTGCTTGTTGAAGCAGATTCAGGGAATACAAGCACCACAGACACGTGGTCCAGCCAGTCTGAGGAGAACTGGGGTCCACTCTGCTGGGTGAGTATTATGGCCTATCTGCTGACTTTCTCATACTATCAGGTTTCTTGGTTCCTTTTTAGCTGTACATTACTCCCTCTTGGTTTCTGTGGTTTACCTCCATCCAGGCTGGTAGTGCGGATCTTGTGGGTATCTGTGCTCCACTCAGAGCAGTTCCCTAATCCTATATACTATGGACACCTCAGAAGTATCCACTTGAGTGACTACTGAGCATAAAACCCACCAGCCTCCAGTTTCTATCACTGAGTCCTGTACGCTTGAGTTACTTAGGAACTGGTTCCCTGCCTGTATCCTCAGTGAACCTTCTCCTTTGCCTACTCAGGCTTACTACCCTAACACCTCCTTCCAACTAGAGACTGAGTCACAGCCCAACCAAGGCCTTCAGTGACCAACCTGCTAGTTAGAGATCAAAATGTGTGTGGATGCTTCAGACTTCCAGCAGAGGGAGCTCCAATTCTCATCAGACATGGCATTACAAATGATATACATGAAATACCATTTGTGGCATCCAGACTGCAGGGGCAACACACGAACTGCATTGCACTTTATATGGCAAATCCTTTATACTCTAACTCTAAATTCCTAGTCTCCTTTAAAAATAACCTGTCAGCAAGTATTAACCACCCAAACCACTTATATGACCACGTAGCGATTAACAAAATAAGACAATCATTACCTTAATTTGGCCTACGAGTTCCTCCATCAGTGAGGAATAGTATTGTATTGTATTGTATTGCCTCATTTACATATACCTGCAAAATGGGATTTCACCAGGATAGAGCAATGATTGCACCATATAAAGATATCATTTGTCTTATCTTGTTAAGAATAACATGGCTATATATATTTTTTTCACCATAGTAGTTGCAGTGCTTCTAGTTACTCCTATTATATTCTGTCTTACAGCAACCATTTTTACAAAAGCATTAAGAGAATCTGCTGCAATATTGGGCTTTATTTCCAAGGGCATATTAGGGCTGCATGCTACCTCTACGTTCGTGCCCACAATCAGTGTCAGCAGCATTTTGGATGCAGAGTTTTATGCTGCACTGTATACGATCAGCACAGTGGATGGAATTTATAGAAATCTCATGCCCACTGTGCTTTTTAATGTTGACTTGCAGGGTGGCTTACTGAGCCACAGCATGTCAATCTATTCTTCTAGAGATAATAGTGTTCTGAGCAAGAGAACACAGTGAAATTAAACTGCATCAGTAATCCTGATCATGGGCATGGACACCTCGTTCTCCTTCACAGAGCATCTCAGCAAGAGAAATTACCTGCATACATAATGCGAAGAAGGCTAATAGTGGGCATTTACCCTGACATATTTAAAGCAATAATAGAGTGTCCATATCACATGAGGCCCAACTATTCCGCCATATGTCTCCAATTTCATACGGAGTCAAAGTTCTGTTTTCAGTGCATGGTCATTTAGAATCTTTTATATACAGTTCCTTACTTAAAAAATTTTTATTAAAATTTGTTTATATAACAACAACATATTCCACAGATCTGTGCAGAGGTTGTCATCCTACATATCAATCGGTGTTCCCAAGGGGAACTTATGTTTCATAGGCAGCCAATTACCCTCTCTTTCTTTTGGTTTCAAAAATGTGGAAGGAATGTGAAGTCAATAATACAAGCTCAAAGAAGAAAACTAAGGCCGGCTTCAGACTGCGTTTGAGATCCGATCCGTAGCTGTCCGCTTGAAGCAGACAGCCGCGGACAGGATCAGCACACAGGACCGGGGGGCTATTATGCCCTCCGATCCTGTGTGCAGCCGCACGCATCTGCAGGCGCTGACAGGTCAGGACCGTGGCGCCCGCGGTCCTCACCTATCAGCAGCAGGAACTGCGTGCGGCTGCACACAGGATTGGAGGGCATAATAGCCCCCCGGTCCTGTGTGCTGATCCGGTCCGCGGCTGTCTGCTTCAAGCGGACAGCTACGGATCGGATCTCAAACGCAGTCTGAAGCCGGCCTAAGCCACCTCCATTCTGTCCTACTTATTAGTGGCTTTAGTGTGGCTTATTAGTGGCTTATTAGTCACTTTTAATTCAGGTCTTAAACAACTCACAATCTAAAATATTTGCTGAGAAACTAATTCAATAGTAACATCCATTAAAGTTGTGTATTCTGGCAAGAAACATAAAAAAGTCAATATAGTAAAAAAGAAAAATAATATTGCTGTAACTTCCAATTCATTACTATTGTCACTGTTAGTAATTCATAAACATTTAAAACGTATAAAAGGAGGATAATCCAGCTTCTCAAATTTGCAATCTTCTTCATATAGCATTCTACACGTCTCAGAAGTTACAGCATCCTTAGGCTGTGGTCACACAGAAATCCGTTTTTGGAAGTGATTTTCATCACCAATCCGTTTTTTTCTGCGTGCTTTTTGAGCCTCCTGCACTCCTGAACGTTTTTGGAATTTTTATTAAAAAAACGCATGCACGAACGCATGCGCAAACGCAAGTGCGCATTTGCATGCGTTCGCGCATGCGTTTCCCATAGGGCCCCATGTTAAAAAAAACGCATGAAAACGCATGCGTTTTTTAAATGATGCCAAAAACGTTGCATGCAACGTTTTTGACTCAAAAACGGACAGGGCAATGTTTGGAGCTCCAGATAAAAACGGACAGGGTGTTTATTACATCCAATCCGTTTTTCTGTCAGTTTTTGGACTTAGAAAAAAAAAATGAGAAAACTGAAGCCAAAAACGGACTGAGGGCTTATGTGGAACCCCAGCCTTAGGCTATGTTCACACACAATTTGCGTTTTTTTTAGCACTCTTAAAAGCACTTGCGTTTTTTTAAGAGTGCTTAAAAATGTCCCTTGTGTGTCTGAAAGGATTTGCCACGTTTTTGGACTTAGTCATTTTTTCACCAAAAACGCAGGCAAAAACGCATGCGTTAACGCAGGGTGCATAAATGTGCCTTTTAAAAACGCAAGTTTTTCCCATAGGGCCCCCATGTTAAAAAAACGCATGTGCGTTTTTTCAAAAACGCATGCGTTTTTTTAACATGGGCCCCTATGGGAAACGCATGCGTTTTTGAATGGCACTAAAAGGTACTAATGTACCATGCGTTTTTGCATGCGTTTCCCATAGGGCCCCATGTTAAAAAAACGCATGCGTTTTTGGAAAAACGCACATGCGTTTTTTTACAGCACTCAAAAACGCTGCATGCAGCGTTTTTTGGACTAGGGGTAAAAAACGCAAATGGAGCTGAAAAACGCAGCTACACTCAAATGTACCCTGCGTTAACGCACCTGCGTTTTTTTTAACAGCCCAAAAACGCAGAGATGGTCAAAAAAACGCATGTGTGTGAACATAGCCTTAGTCATGCTATGACATCTGAAACGCATAGAATGATATATACTGCAGCACTGGCTATGTATTTCACAAATTTTTAATCTAATAAAAAATACTGCAAACCTGTGAAGCTGAATTATTTTTTTTTGCATTTTATATGTCTTGACAGAGACAATTCCATGCTCCAGATTGCAGCCTTAGGCTGGGGTCACACATAGAAATCCGTTTTTGGAAGTGATTTTCATGACCATTCTGTTTTTTTTGGGTGCTTTTTGAGCCTCCTACACCCTTGGACGTTTTTTAGACTTAGTAATTTTTTCTTTTTTTTTTCATTAAAAACGGATATGCGTTAAAAAAATGTTAAAAAAAAGCATGCGTTTTTTAACTGATGCCAAAAACGTTGCTAGCAGCGTTTTTGGCTCAAAAACAGACAGAGCAATGTTTTGAGGTCCAGAAAAAAACGGACAGGGTGTTTATTTCATCCAATCCGTTTTTCTGTCAGTTTTTGGACTTAGAAAATAAAAATGACAAAAATGAAGCCAAAAACGGACCAAGGGTTTATGTGTGACCCTAGCCTAACTGGATCATTGTGGTGATGTCATGAGTGTGCCATGTCCTGATGTAACCTCTGAGGAACGTGGGATCAGAAGTTGTCAGTGATCATAGGCCTTTTGTAGAGCTCAATTGACTGTTATCTTGCTGATGTACTTTCACTTTTATGCTGAAGGGGCTAAGGACCCCTTCCCTGCTGGCTTAGCATTCTCTTAGCTTGGGATCTTCTCTCCCTTCCACAATATCTAACCAGCCCTGGCCTCACTCCTTGCCAGATATAGAATTTCTATTCTGATCACGTTGGAGGAGCTAATGTCTATTAAAGCAGAGGTGTTCATTACTTTAGCAGCAACGCAGTTTCCATGGAAGATCTTGAACCCTTTCATTTTGATTGTCCAGCCTGGGTTGCCTGTGTGTTTCCTAATCGCGATGTGCAAGCAGCCTAACTTTAGAGTTTTCATTTATTTACACCTAGAACTGTATCCACACGCGTCCTCTTTTCTATAAATGTGACTCTTTTCTGCTTCCAGACAATATCGTTGGATACATAACAAGATATAGATTCAATCAGGTTCTGGTTTAGTCACGTACATTAGTGAATTGTATCTAAATCTGAAGTAAGGTTGAAAGCACAGATGGTATCTTCCCGCTACTGTTGTAAACCACAGATTAAAATGCTGCTTAAGAACACATCTATTAAATTGCCGTTTTGTTCATCTGCACCTAAGGTAGCACAAATGGGTCATTTATCCACCATAATGTTTTAACGTTGAAGAGTCCCGGCAGCTAATTTTCCAGAGTCCTTTATAATTGTTATACACAGCACATCGGGTGAACATAACAGCAGGTCAACATCAGCAGCTATTGCTAAAGGCTTGGCTGCTGAAGGTCATTACATTAGCTTTGGGATAAAACAAATGTATTTGTCAGGGCTGACTCACATCCAGTATCCAGTCTGATGGATTCAAAAAGAGATTCAAGAACATAATCTTCAATTAATTAAGAGTTGAAACTGATCTAATAAAAATATTCCCTCTAACACATTGAAATGCCATACATCTGTTCAATCCAATCCCAACACAACTGCCATTAGTATCACTCTGTGATATTGTGCAAGGCCAAATGGCAGGCTCCTGTTGTCTGTAAATGATGGGGTCACTGATGCATCTATGCGGTTCATCTGCTCAATCCAGTAATTCAAGTAACATGAAATTGAATGGCTTCCCATCATTGTGCCAGCCATTCCAACTTGCCATAGCTCAACAAAGACTCTTCATCTGAATCATGAGTAACAGTGCCAGCTCAATGTGAATTTATTACTTCAAGTGCGAACATTGCAGCCTTGAAGAATTTCTAAGCCTGGAGTTAGTCATAAGTACAAGCTACATGTGTACTTTTATATAGTGCTGTCAGGGAATTAGTCATGTACCTGCAAAAGAGTTAACATAAAGGTACTTTATGCAAGTTACTTGGCATAACCAGAACATTCTTTACCCTCAAAAATATAATATATTGCTCAAGTTTGCATTTTTAAACATACAATATTCTTCGAATCTCCAAAGTTATCGCTGAAATAGGGGAATAAAAATGTGAAAACAAAGCAAACTCTATAAGAGGAAGAGGTGGCATGCTAGTAAAAAATGTCTATGTGCAAATAACAGGATCAATGGAGAGACGGAGGAAATGGCTTAGATTAAAGGGGAACTCTGGGTAGATAATTTTTTTTGTACTTTCTCTGCCTTCCTACGTGATGAAGCTAAGCTGTCCACTGCAGTTCTAGGATCCTACGTGACAAAGCTGAGCTGTCCACTACAGATCTAGGATCCAACGTAATGAAGCTGAGCTGTCCACTACAGATGTAGGATTTATAGATTGCTTATAAATCAATAAAATCATATTTGCTTCTCAGCTCTCACCCCTTCCTTTGGGGAAAGAGAAATTCAGCCTCTTGCAGCAGCAGTGACAGGAGGTGTGGTGGGGCATGGACCCTGCGGGTTCCATGACCATCTTAAATTCCTGTCCCCTCACACTTCTGTATGAACAGTAGGCGTGGCCACTGGCCCTATAGTCATAGTACAATCCTGCCCCTGACATATCTTCCTATGCAATGTAAAAAGAAGGGTGTTCTCAAATGAAATAGCAATCATGTCATCAAGCAGATATAAATGCAGACTGTATTCTTTTGCTGTACAATGATATGACGGTGCATAATGTGTACTAAGGAAAAAGATGGGAGTGTTGGTGTGCCACGGTCCGCGCTGCTTCTGGATTAAAAACTCACCAAAGAGCCCAGCAAACTTTCATCCTTTTTATTCCAACGCGTTTCAACGCCACAACCCGGCGTCTTCCTCAGGGATATCTGACGCCGGGTTTGTGGCGTTGAAACGCGTTGGAATAAAAAGGATGAAAGTTTGCTGGGCTCTTTGGTGAGTTTTTAATCCAGAAGCAGCGCGGACCGTGGCACACCAACACTCCCATCTTTTTCCTTGGAACACACCACGATCCAGTGGTAGGTGGAGGTCCTGCAGCAGCTTGGAACATTGATTCCTAAACGCAGTTAAACCAGTTGTGGGGACCACAACTGGACCAGGTGAGCGGCCACACAGCACCACCATTTACATACTAGTGTCACTAGTGATAGGGCACTATTGCGCCTCTTGTCCCCTCCCTTTATATTTTGCATAATGTGTACTGTCGTAGCAGGCTAGGAGCAGAGGCAAAATACTACATTGGTTGATTCAGCACTGCTATGGTCTCCCCCATATCAGTTTGGTAGCTTCCTGTCTTCTGAAACTTTAGCACTATGCATGGCTGATTTTCTCTGTCCCCAAAGGGAGGGTTATGTACTGAGGAGCAGATATGATTTTATTGATTTGTAAGCTATTTACTGATGGAATATTCATGGTGTGATGATATCTTGAGAATTGTAGGATACAATTACGGTAATTATACATGACCACAAATATTATGTGTTACTTGCAATGATTATGGCCACCAATTTATGAAACAATGACAGCTAGGGAGAGGGATATATTCATAACTGGAAAAAATGAACATTTTTTAGATGTACCCACCTACATGTGCAGTGCCATGGAATTCATTGTATTCCATGACTAGATAACATACAAGTGGTTCTAGTTAGGCAATACAGTTGGTAAAGAGGTTGGACCTGCTTTAACTGAAGGCATCTTTGATCCCACTGGCAAAATGAAAGCAGGCAATGATTTACTATACAACAAAAAAAGCCATGTAACAAATGATAAAAAATAATTATTTTTTCGCATCCATCCCTATAAATATGTTCAAGAGCTTTTGTGATGCATATATAGAAGGAAACGTAAAAGGTCCATTGTCTCACATTATACTTTGTTAGTAGAATATGGTTTGCTATTAGGAGACGTGCCTGTAGTATACTGTAGCTCTTGATCTTCATATCTTATGTTTGAAATAAAATATATTTGGTATAATGGGAAACAAGCAGATATTTAATGTATTATGTGCAGTAATCTGTTCATGGTCTTTATTGGTGTTTGAGGGGGATGAAAGCTACAAACAGTTTTACTTTCTGTATAGATCATTTGTCTCCCTCCAGACATTGTCTACATCTATACAGTATAACATCTCTTTGCTTTCAAAGGTTGATGTCTTATATTCAAAGTAGCTTATTATATGGCATACAGTTTATTCAGTAATATCATCATGTCGTTCGCAGATTTCAATAAATGACATTTATCATTAATAAAGATTAGAGGAAAGATGAGACTTGCTCAGCAATCATTTTCATGTTCAAAAACACAGAGCTACAAGACATTATAAACCTAAATATAAAATTGATCTTAGTTTTTCAGGTGCACATATGATCAAACACATGCTATACCCAGGGCCGCAGCATCCATTAGACAAGTTGAGCCTTCTACTCAGGCAACAAGGAGGCAGGGGAGCGCCAATGTTGCAGGGGGGCAGCACCCTGCACATGGCGGCTTCCTGCCTGCTGCTTGCCGCCGCCTGCCTCTACAAAAACAAGCAACAAGGTATGTGCTCACGACGCTGCTCTGCACTGATAGTGCCCCCCCACCACCCTTCAATCCCGCCGGAGTATATCACAGCCCTCCCCCAGTCTTCACATCTACACTCCCGCCGCCGGACTGATAGCAACCCCCCCCCGCTCTTCACTTCCACTGCGGACTGATATCACCCCCCTTTCCCACTCTTTGCCTCAGGTGGCAGGGAGGTTTAGTTCACCCCTGGCCATACTCATCACAGTTGTCATTCATCTACACTTCAAATTTGTGTTCTCATGTGGCTTTGACAGCATGAGTCAAGTGTAAGAGTAGAAATGTTCCCACTAGCAATGACCTTTTAGAAAAGGCTATTATATTAATCACATACATTATCAAAACATGTCACACATTTTCCTTGCATTGACCAAAGAATATGTTTTTGATTTAGCACATACCTTATTACTCAGCTGATCCTTCTTCACTAGACCTGTGGCTGCAGCGATATTTCCAGCACCCTCTACTGTCTTTTGTGCAACTGCTGTCACTCCTGTAACTACTGCTCCACCCACGTGAGACACTTGTTCTTTGGTTTTTTCAGCCACTAGTTGGAAATCATAAAATACATTACTTTATGACATAGGAAACAATAGCATAAAAGTCAACCCCAACTTAAAAACTGATACTGTACTCAGCACAGGAAATAACAATCGTGACATACAACTACAAATATTCTTTAACAAGGCATTAATCTTTCAATTTTAATAAGTCACACATTGAATACATAATACAATATTATGTTATTACCTGTGTATTATAACAATGTAATCTACTTTGTGCAAAATTTTACTCTAAACGGAGTCCCTTACTAATTTTCTTAAAGGGAATCTGTCAGCAGGTTTTTTGCTATGTAATCTGAAGACAGGAGAGGAGAGGGGCTGAAACACAGATTTCAGCAATATGTCATTTATGTAGCTGTCTGCTGTTGTTTTCTTACAATGAAGGTTTTATCACTAGCACATTATCATTACTGGAACAAGCTGCCTCATGCCAAGTCATTCAACCACACCTCCTCCTCTGATAAGCTACTTACTGTCTGCTGACAATGTAGACAGAAAACTATGGAGTGAGTGAAGATAGCTTTCTGAGTTCTGCAACATATAAGAACTGATTGAGTTTCTGCTGCACCCAGCAAACTAAGTGATACATCACTGGAATCAGGGTTTCTTTTTCTACATCATGCTGCACTCAGATAAGAATAAGAATAGTAATGACCTGTTACAAAATTATCGTTAAACATCTACAGTCATGTTGGCACACATGAAATTGTTCCAGAAACTGAAGCATTTCTCACAGGAAAGTATTTCAATTTTACATTTTGTTATATACATGTTTATTTATTTATTTTGTGAATGGGTGGCAACAAGCTAGTTTGCACGCCGCTACCTCGGGTTGATTTGACGGTGCAAGATACATTTGTCTCCGACACCCGGTTGTTTTCAACCTTCTGTAGTGGCGTGTAAAGGTACCAGAAGTGATAAGTGGTCCAAATTCATCTCTGAGCATCATCTTTTTGCAGGCAATCCCAATGCCAAGTCAGCTTTACACAAAGAGTAAACATGTCCCTGTGAATTGGTGTTTTTTAAATCACTCCACTTTCTTTTCACATAATCCTAAATATTAGGGAGCCAAAGTGATCTCCAAACACATCCTTAATTGATTTATTCAGTGTTATATCCCATTTCAACACACCAATAGTCTCTAATTTCTTAGCAGGTCATTAGAAAAATATGTTAAATCTATTTACACCTTCGGAAAAAGACCTGACTCACTACTCCACTGAATAGTCTGGTAGACACTTCATAGCTATTTGCATTTTTGGCAGAAAAATGTTCATATATTGCCATATTACAATTACAAATAAATATCTCTGTATGAGTCAATTATCATGCTGCTTGCTATTCGCGAATATACTGTATATGAATCTAACATGTCTGCTTCATGAAAATGTCCTCAAAGGATTACAATTTATTATTCTGTAACTTATAATTGTAGGCAATAATTACATGTTACATGCATAACATAACAAACTAAGTTAATACTCACCCTCTCCAGATCCACTCCGGATCTCTGCTGTTGGTCTGTTTTTTTTTGTACAATGGTGATATCTCATCAACAGTGTGTTATCAATTCTCCAGCCAGTTACTGAACTCAGTGGCTCGAGCACAAGAAGTGACTCTGTATGAGTCAATTATCATGCTGCTTGCTATTCGCGGATATACTGTATATGAATCTAATATGTCTGCTTTACGAAAATGTCCTCAAAGGATTACAATTTATTATTCTGTAATGTATAATTGTAGGCAATAATTAGAATAGATCTTTTAACCCTCTTGGGGCAATCACTTAGCAAATAATGGGATTTCTTATTTCTATTTGCTCATGGTTGCTTAGTATGATAAGCTTACTGTATAATAGAGAGGTATCATAATACTTAAAAGGGTTGTCCACTTTCAGGAAAGTGGACCCCAAAGTATGTTAAATGCATAATGTAACAAACTAAGCTAGTACCCATCCTCTCCAGATCCACGCCGAATCCCTGCTGGTGGTCTGGTTTTTTGAGTACAATGGTGATATCTCATCAACAGTGTGTTATCAATTCTACAGCCAGTTACTGAGCTCAGTGGCTCGAGCACAAGAAGTGAGGCCAGTGACTGGTTAGAGTGGCAGTGTGTACTGTTAATGTACCACACGCTGGACCTCATCTTTACCCGTCTTTGCTCCCTTACTAATCTCACAAACTCAACCCTCCCTATCTCTGACCACAATCTACTGACCTTCTCCTCCCTCTCTTCCCCTACTACGCCACCTCCTCTCCACAAACTCGATCACCCCCGCAGAAACCTAAAACACATTGATCTACACTCACTCTCTGAAACCCTCCTCCCTCTCACCGACATAACATCCATACGTGACACAGACACTGCCACCACCCTCTGCAACACCACATTAACCAAGGCCCTCGACCTAGCCACCCCCCTCACATACCACGCTCCACGCACTAACAGGCAACGCTGGCACACCACCCTCACTAAAGACCTGAGACGAGCATCCAGGGTGGCCGAGAGGCGATGGAAAAAAATCACATTTCGCTGAGCCCTTTGCACTGTTCAAACAGTCCCTCATCGCCTTCAAGAATGCTCTTGTTACCGCCAAATAAACCTTCTTCTCATCCCTAATAACCTCCCTGGCCCACAATCCCAAACAACTTTTCAAAACCTTCAATTCCCTACTCCGCCCGCCCGCTCCCCCTCCATCTCCCCTTATCTCTGCTGAAGACTTTGCCTCCTTCTTCAAAGAAAAGATTGACAGAATCAGAGGCAGCTTTGATCCACTATCCCCACAGCCTGCCCTCTCGCCTATACTGCCCTCTCCTTCCAACAACAGCTTCCCCCCCATTACTAAAGACCAGCTCTCCTCCCTCCTGTCAAAATCACACCTCACCACCAGCGCCCACCACCCGCTCCCATCCCACCTCATTCCCAACCTCTCCTCTGTTATCATCCCAGCCCTAACTCATCTTTTCAACCTATCTCTCACCACCGGCACCTTCCCCTCGCCTTCAAACATGCCTTGATCACACCCATCCTCAAAAAACCCTCCCTTGACCCCACGGCTATCTCCAACTACCGCCCTATATCTCTCCTCCCCTTCGCCTCTAAACTACTTGAACAGCACGTCCACTCTGAGCTGTCCTCTCACCTCTCCTCCTGCTCCCTCTCTGACAGCCTGCAATCCGGCTTCAGACCCCTCCACTCCACTGAAACACACTGACCAAAGTCACCAATGACCTACTGACTGCCAAAAGCAAGCGCCACTACTCTGTCCTCCTCCTCCTTGACCTGTCCGCCGCCTTCGACACTGTTGACCACTCCCTTCTACTTCAGATCCTGGAATCTCTTGGCATTACGGACCTTGCCCTCTCCTTTATCTCCTCATACGTAACGGACCGGACCTTCAGAGTCACCCACTCCCACACATCCTCCTCGGCCTACCCCCTATCTGTCGGGGTCCCCCATGGCTCGGTGCTAGGACCGTTACTCTTCTCAATCTACACTCTCAGCCTAGGGAAACTCATTGAGTCCCATGGCCTCCAGTACCACCTCTACGTTGACGACACCCAAATCTACCTGTCTGGACATGACATCGCCTCCCTACTATCCAAAATTCTGCAGTGCCTGTCCGCCATCTCTTCCTTCTTCTCTGCTCACTTCCTTAAGCTGAACATAGACAAAACCAATTCATCGTCTTCCCCCCAAGTTGCTCACCATCACTACCTGGCCTATCCATCGTCGTCAATGACTGCTCTCTCTCCCCAGTCTCCCAAGCCAAGTGCCTCGGGGATATCCTTGATTCTTCCCTCTCCTTCAAGCCCTACATCCAAACCCTCGCCAACTCCTGCCGACTCCAGCTCAAAAACACTCTTGGATCCGCACTTTCCTTGTCCACGACACCGCTAAAACCTGTATTCATGCTCTCATCATCTCCCGCCTCGACTACTGCAACCTCCTGCTCACCGACTTCCCCACTACCTCCGTTTCACCTATCCAATCTATCCTGAACTCCGCTGCCCGCCTAATCCATCTGTCTCTACTCCCCTCCCTTGCCAAGCCCTTCACTGGCTCCCTGCTTCCCAGAGATCCTGGTTTAAAACACTAACCATGACATACAAAGCCATCCCAACCTGTCCCCTCCATACATCTCCGACATGGTCTCCCGATACCTACCCTCACGCAACCTGCGATCCTCCCAAGAACTCCTCCTCTACTCCACTTTCATCTCCTCTTCGCCCAACGGCATACAGGATTCTCCCATGCATCACCCATACTCTGGAATTCGCTGCCCCACCACATCAGGCATTCCCCTACCCTGGGGACCTTCAAAAGAGACCCAAAACCCCCTTCCACCAGCCTACAACTCCAATAGACCCTCGCAACCTGCATCCCTCCGACCGACGCTTCCCACTCTCTTATCCCCACCACGCCCCTCATACTACTGTAGCCCTCGTGGACAGGATCTTCTCCCCTATTGTATCTGTATGTTAGAATTGTCCACAGCAATTGTTACTTGTATTGTTACTATGTTACTTGTCTTAGTCTGCCCTCTTAACATGTAGAGCACCATGGACTTTTATGGCACTATATAAATAAATAATAATAATGATAATAATGTGATGTCATTGCTCTAGTCAAAACATCAGGACAGGAGAGTGCTGAACTCAGGGAGGATGAGTAATTGCTGAGTTTGTTATATTATATATTTTGCAAACTTTGGGGTGCACTTTCCTGAAAATGGACCACCCCTTTTAATCTGTTATAGAATTAGAATAAATTTCTACAGAAGAAGAGATGGGATATGATATAACTGTATTGAATATATTATGAACCATATCATATTTTTATGACAAACATTTAAGATTCACTATAATAAGACCTCAAAAGTGTCAGACATTCCCTATGCAAACATTAGTATTTGTTGATTTTATAGAATTAGAGTATAAATAGATCATGAACATTTGAGACCTAGTCATGTGGACAGGTGAGTTTGCGGAATCAGGGTCCAATCTGATGAGAAGTCACCTTGTTGTTGGTGGATGGTTAATTCACTTTTAAGCAAAAATGTAAATCTATTTTTACATGTGTTGGAATATAGCAGAGTGCTCTTGCATAGTGCTTGGTTGTATATAAGAATATATAGAATATATATTGTGTATCTGTGGTGCCCTGCGGTTTGGTCACCACAGTGGAACTGCACCTATCCAACAGGTGTAGTGCCATGTCCGCAGGTAAGAAGGGTGGACCTTAGTGAGAAACACCACCACACACCCAACATCAATCCAAACTCAAGGTCAGGGAGATGCAGGGTGGAAGAGGCTCGCTAATAGAGCAGACCCCATCTGCTGGCTGGTAGGAGGAGTAGGTTTAGGGTTGAGGTGGAGTGAGTGAGTAGTTGGATCGGAGGAAAGCAATATTGAGTTCTAGGGTAAGCTGGGGGCTAGTGGGACCTACTGCTCCACGTCAATTGTGAACACCCCAGTTCTGAGGACCTCGAATCTACAGCTGAACATACAGGTCAGGTAGAGGAATGAGCTGCAAAGGGGTACCAGTCCCAAATTTATCTGGAACCAGAGTCCACTGAAATGCATGTGCAGTGGCCACCACTGTGGACAATCCCAGGCTACGGGACTACAGAGGGTCATGACGTGCCAGACCATTGGTCGGAAAGGCATGAAGTCGTCTGCTTTGGGACTATAGCACGAGGACACAGTGGAAGAAAGGAGAAAAGTGTCAGGAAAGGGAGGCACGGAAAGGCTAATACCTGGTGTCTCAGTGAGGTCGACCCAGACTACCTGTGAGCTGGCCAAGCTGCAATCTTGGAGGACACAGTACCATGGCTGGCAAGGACTGCAACTTCAGTAAAAGAGCCAGTAAGAACTGCAACCCTGTGTCCATCTACTCTTTCCTGCACCCTTCTACACTTTCCACTACAACCATCATCCACAAACTCTTACACTATAACCCTAAGGGCCTGCTGCATCTGTGGGGAGTGTT